>CM072538.1:9541438-10141438 GCA_036898165.1 Silybum marianum | reverse complement strand
AGAGAATCCGGCCGAGTCCATTCACAGCAACCACAATTGCTGAGGTAGATGCCAACACATCTACACTCACTGAAATAGGACAGCTTAGTCCAAACCACCCTGAACTAACCGAGCAGTGGGTAATTGTGCCTCTGACTCAAGCACCACTGGGAAACCACGTCTTCATAATCCTCTCAAAAGGATGATGATGTAAGTATAAGAGTTCCATCCCCCCAGAACTCGCCACCTCCTACACTCGTTGATGTCTCTGTGACTAACGCAAACTTAGAAAATACAGAAGGTACGTCCATGCCTTCTATTAGTGTAGATGCCTATGAAATCCTATCAGAGGGGTTAAGGCCAGAGGTGGCACCACTTACCGGAGTCTTCAGAATTTTTCAAGGTAAGCACACGTTAATTGACTCTCTACCCTCTGATGTTGGAGAAAAAGTCAATAACGTTAGAACATCCGAAGAGGTGCCTATTTTTAATAGCCCTCGAAGACAGGATGGAAGTCCCTCCACGCTCAACGTCCAAACAGGTGTGAATGGGGGCCTCTCTGAACGAGACAGACAAGGGGCTCCATGTGTTGGGGATGCACCGGTTACCTCTTCTGAATTTGTAACCAATGCGGCGTTTAAGGCATTTGGTGAACAAATTCAGAGATCTACGGAGGATATAAAACTATCCCTTCAAACCCAAAATTCTCTAATCTGAAGTGTCCAGAATACTCAAAGAGAATAGACTCAAGCTCTGGAAGCTCTCAAGAAGCTTATTACTAATAAAGTTGAAACACAGAGGAATTTTGCCTATGATCACTTCAACAAGCTGGACGTTGAAATCAAAGCTAACGCAGAAGCCATATTTCATATTCCTGATGATATTCTTTCTCCAGAGGTTATTATCTATGCCAATGAGTATAGTTCTTTCGTTGCTGATATCAAGAAACTCATTGATGTAGTGGTTCCCTCAGAAGCCTCATCTTCCAATACCTCTTCCCTTATCAAACAATCGGACTTAGCATCATTCCAGAAGGCAATACTGGAGAAATTTAATGCCATCAATGCTAAGTTCATATCCAGAATAAACACAACTCCATCCTTTGACTTAGTCCAGAAGGTATCCATTCTCGACTCTTCTGTTTCAAAGTTAACATCTCTGGTAAGCTCCATATCTGCAGAGTTTGAAACCAGAAAGAAGGTCAAAGAGGCAAGGGCTTGCAAGAAAGAAGAGCTCAAAAGAAAGAGGTCTGAGGATCAGGATCCTAATTCTAAAAAGGGGAGAATTCGGCTAAGAAGACTAAATCGATGGTGTCGAAAATACTCAAGCTCAAATTAAAGACAAAGCATCTGCCTCTACACCTTCTGGTCCACCACCATCAACAAAACAAACACCTCTTAAACCAACACCTCTGGCAGTTAACTCTGGTCTACTTCCTAAAGATCCAGATATGGCTAAGTTCATTCTTGCTCTTCTAGGAAATAAAAGAAAGCCAGAAGGCCAAACCCAGAAGCCTAGCCAAACAAGCCAATCTTCAATACCCCAAACCCAAACAGAACCCATCTCCATAAGTGCCAGAACTAGAGAATTCCACTCACCTGCCTCTGCACCTGTCAATCCGAAAGGTCAGAGTTCGAGCTCAAAGTTAAAAACTCCCATCTCTGAGCCTTTTGAACAAAGGGTCCAAGAAGAGAGGGTGAAGAAAGAGGTTGAAGAAGAAAGGGCAAAGAAAGAGGCTTCTAAAAGAAAAAGGGCACAATTAAAAGATGAACTAAGGAAAGTTAATGAATCCAAAATCCCCACTTCCTTAGAGATAGAATACAAGCACATATATGCAGTAGGTGAAAAGAAGATATATCTTATGCTTCCAAATTTCGCCAACGACTACAATGTATGTGATAAGATGAAGACCAAATTTATGAGTCATAGGCTGATGAGAAAAGAAGCTTACTCAAGATCTCCAATCCAACGCATATCTGGGGTCAAGCATATGAAGTTTTAAGATACAGAGTTGTTGTATACAATATATGAAGTGGCTAGGGGAGATAAACAGAAGCAGTACTTCTGTGACAACGACCTCCTATCAATTAATCCCTCAGACTTGATACCCTTAGGAAGATTCATGAAGAACAAAATGAATAAGAGAAAAGATGGTCAAGATAAATTTGCCTTCTTCCGAATAATAATAGGTATGGAAGCTTTTTTGAAGAATAGGAAGCAGGTAGACTTTCAAACAGGGCTCGATCACAAAGAAACCACGTTGAGCATCACAGCACCAAATGAGGAGTTGGAATGAATTGAGCATCTACCAGTGGGCCTAATTTTTGACAGAACCATAAGATGGAATCATCTTCAAAAGATCGAAAAGAAAGAGCTTCTTCTGAATTAAAGAAGCTCACAAGTATTCTACTAGTTTTGTGAATATCATCAAAAGTTATGCCTCACTTTAGAATGATGACAGAAGCAAAGGAGCTAGTGCCAGAATCATAGCTGAAATGATGGATAAGCAACTCAACACAACCTTAAAGATCAGAGAAATCACAGATCCATTTCACAAGATTGTTACATTTTATCCTGATGCTCCATTTTAAATTTCACAATGTAACTTTCTTTTTAATGTATTTATTTGAGCATTAAAGAAATGAACTTATGTTTTTATTAAGTAAATTCCTAGTTCTGGATTCATACTTAGGGGGATATGGTTAGAACTTGTTATGAAAGTATGAACCAGAAGTAGATAAGTCTCAAGCATCAGAGAACAAACTCAAAGACTTATCCTCTGATATCTCTCACATAAGAAGCGCCCAGAGACCTCTGAAGACCTCTGGATATCAATTGCTTTACTCACGCGCTCTTGGTGACGTGATCGGTCACACTTTCCGTGCGTAACTAATTATGTTAGTCGTACGAGTGATGTGTCACTCAGTTATAAGCTAGCTTGTTGACTTTCTCTTTCTTTGAAGTATATATAGAGTTAGTTATCACTGTAAAGAGGTCGATCATCTTGGAGAGAATTAGGGATTTTCATTCAAATGTATTGTAATCCGATCTTCAGGTTATTGAATACGATATCCCAATTGATCTTCATATTATTGTTCCTTTACTGTTCTAGTTATAATCATATATTCGTATTGCTCCCGCTTATCAACTGTTTGTCGAATTTATTGATTAATTTAGTTTAACTAGATCTGGGTTCCAATAAATGATGATGAAGGATCTAATTTGATTCCTACTTCAAGTAACACTCCATCCTCATCAGGGATAGATGTTACTCCCTTAAATCAGATGCCACCCTCTGATTCCTCCAACGGTGATTCATCAGTGAACAACCAAGTCCCTCTCTCAACACAAGAGAATCTGACTCCCTCAGAGTCTCCTCCAGGGATGATAACAAATGTTGAAGAACCTATAGCTGATGCTTCTTCTACTCTCCTTGAACAAGTCGCTAAATCTATTGTTGATCACTCTCCTCAACCTCTTGCTCAATGATGGACTGTAAATCACCCTATTGATCAGATCATTGGTGATCCCTATACAAGTGTCCGAACCCGTCGTGGTCTAGGTAACATCTGTCTCTTTGTAAATTTCATTTCTATAACCGAACCTAAAAAGATCGATGATGCTTATCATGGATCCTAGTTAGGTCAGTGCTATGCAAGAAGAACTAACTGAGTTTTTGCAGGAACAAAGTTTGGAATATTGTACCTCGTCCATCAGATAACACTGTTATAGGAACCAAATGGGTTTTTTCATAACAAGTTGGATGAACATGGCACTGTAACTCCCAACAAGGCTCGACTTGTTGCTCAGGGATACAGACAAGAATAAGGTATTGATTACGATAAAACCTTTGCTCCTGTAGACAAATTAGAAGCCATAAGACTTTAGAGTTTTTCAAATGGATGTTAAAAGTGCTTTTTTAAATGGAAAACTTAAAGAGGAAGATTATGTTGAACCACCTCCTGGTTTTTCTGATCCTAAATACCCTGGCCATGTTTTCAAACTTCAAAAAGCTCTTTACGGGTTAAAACAAGTTCCTCGAGCTTGGTATGATACCTTTTCTACATACCTCCTTAAAGAAAAATTTCTACGTGGAAAAATTAACCAAACCCTTTTTCTTTGGAAACACAAAAAGGTCATACCATTCTTGCTCAGGTATGTGTTGATGACATTATCTTTGGTTCCACAAATCCCAAACTCTATACTCGTTTCGGTGAATGCATGAAAAAAAGAATATAAAATGAGTATGGTGGGTGAACTAGCATATTTTCTTGGTTTACAAATTAAGCAATCTGAGAAAGGCATATTTATATGTCAGAGTAAGTATGTTAATGATATGCTGAGAAAATTTGATTTAACTCAAAGTTCAGCAATGAAGACTCCTAGATCAACTCCTCTAACCTTGAACAAAGACCCTGTTAGGTCCTATTCAACAAGATCAACGAGCAATCATATGCAAATCATTGAGTCGTATGTTTTATTATTGAAAGCTTTCTAACAAACTAAAAACGTGAAACTGTTCCGACGGCTCTCATTAACAAAATCTCTACCCTAGACTCCTTTATATAGAGGTGTCTATTACAATGTAAGCCCAAGCCTATAAGATCCTATCACTAAATGGAATATTACATTAAATCTTTTCCTTTCTTTATAAAACTTTCTAAACTTAGGACTTATGGTTCTAATAGACCCTGATGGGAAACCTGTTAATGTCACTACCTATAGAGGAATTATAGCTCTCTGATGTATCTTACAGCGAGTCGTCCTGATATTATATACTCTACTTGTCTCTGTGCTAGATATTAAGTTGAACCCAAGGAATCGCATCTGATCGCTATAAAGAAAATATTTAGATATCTGAAGGGAACTCGGAATCTCGGCCTTTGGTACCCCAAAGGCTCGGGGTTCGATCTAATTGGTTACTCTGATAGTGATTTTGCAGAATGCAAGATTGATAGGAAGAGCACCACTGGAGGCTGTCAGATTCTAGGTGGAAAGTTGGTAAGTTGGACATGCAAAAAGCAAAACTCACTGTCCACATCAACAGCTAAAAGTGAATACGTAGCCGCTGGTAGCTGTTGTGCCCAAGTCCTATGGATGACGAACCAACTCAGAGACTACGATATTAAGCTCTCAAATATCCCTATCTATTCTGATAGCACAAGTGTTATTGTCATCGCTAATAACCCTGTACTTCACTCTAAAACCAAATATATCGAGATCAGATATCACTTTATCAGAGATCATGTAATAAATGGTGAAGTCGAATTTCATTTTATACCCAGTAAATATCAGCTCGCTGACCTATTCACTAAGCCTCTTGATGAGACTTGATTCAATATGTTAATAAGTGAACTTGGTATGTTGAACGCTGAAGAATGAAAATTCTTAGTGATCAACACTATACAGTGGATACCAAAATATCTTTCAACTCATCAGTCACTCTTTGAACTCTGACTCAGTGATACAAGTATCTTGCCAAGGTATGTTCTTCCTTCCTTCTACTCTCTGAATATTTCTGAATTTAGAGAATGGTTCTCAAAAGAGAAAACCATCACTGAAACTTTTATTTCAAATGATGAGGATTTTAAATGGATAATGACTAAACATTTATTATTTAAACAATAATCTTATCAATAGGTGATCATTACCTTTTTCAAAAAGCTAAAACCGCCGTTTAGTTTTCATATCTCTCTCTCCTCTTTCTCTCTCATCCAACTATATAAGGAAATCTTAATTCTTTTTCATTCTTTACGCGCTCAAATCTTCCTAAGCATGAAAGAATTTGAATTTTTTCTACAATCCTCAAAAACACCAGGAACAAGCATTTGTGTGTTTTTCTTACTTCTCACTTTTTCAAGGTTTGATCTTACTTTTTATTGCCTACTATGCATGAACAACAACTTAAATGTTGTTTATAATTTCTACTCGTCTTCTATAACACTTTGTTATAAAGATTTACGCTTTAACACTATTTTAAAACACCAAAACCTCTTGAAAACCTGTTCTAAGCCTCTTCTTAGAACAGAAGACATTTTGGTCTGTTTGATCCAAAATCTCATCTAAATCTTTTCTCAAATCTGTTTATGGTATATATTTATACTAAAAATAAACACTTTGGTATCTTTATACTAAAACCTTGTTCAAACGTTTTTGTTAAAATCAGCCAAACAACAAGTATTTTGACCTTGTTCATCAAAACACTTATTGTTCCCATTTCGTTGGTATTCTTTATACCAAAATCTCTGGTTTATACATTCTTGTATTAAGGCATGATTTTTATATTTGGTGTTCCTATCTTTGAAACAGAAATGGCATCATCCAACAAGAACATCACTAACAACGCTGAAGGTGAAGTGCTCCCTGTCACCATGTTCACTGCTGCTCCTGAGTCCACCTTCACTCTTGAACAAGCTATAGTGAAGCCAAGCAACTACATTGCCCTGGTGGTAAACCCCGCTGATAAACCTCATTTCAATGACGGTGCTCGATTCATCAAGGAATGCCCTCTGAAGTATACATTTACCCACATCCCTGTTGGAACTACTTCTCATCTCCAACAGTTCTGGTATACTACACATTGTACCACTGTCACCACTGACAAGGGAAATGAACTCTCTGCAATTGAATTCACTATCAGCTTAGGGACGTTTGCTTTCACTTCTGGCGTACTTAGAGCTGCTCTTCATCTCCCTACAAGAGGGAAGAATCAGCAATGGGTATCTGTACCCTCAACGGAAGAACTCATCGACTTCCTTGACACCATTGGTTAAAAGTGGCCTGTCGAAGCAGAAGTCATGATAATAACCAAGTTCGAGAAAAAGAGATTGCCAGCAAGGTGGAAATACATTTTTACTCAGGTAATTCAGTTCTTGGGCCCTAAGATTGGTTCTCAAGATCAAGCCAGTAGGCAATTTCTGGAAATGGCCTTTTCTCTCTGTCACGGACGTAAGTTGAACTTTGCTGCTTACATTTTCTGCAAATTATATAGCAGAGTACAAGCACCAAAAAGGGAAAAGACTATCCCTTATCCGAGATTCGTGGCAACAATTTTGGAATTCGTTTATGAAGGCTACCCCAAGGAGGGAAATCAAAGTTTCTCTTAGGTTGGGAAGAAATCTCTGGAAATCGATGAAAGACCAGAAGACGCCTCCTACTTTCCTTATATGTTGAACCTTATCAGGGAAGATGACCTTGCTGGTGCATCAACTCCAACTCCTAGCACTCAGGTAGAGACCGTGTATAGATCACTGCCAAACCCATCAGTGATCCACCTCAACACTTCTTCCTCCCCTCTAAAAAGGAAACAGTCGTCCGATGGTCACAAAAAGACCATCACTCACAAGCCTATAATGAAAAAACAAGAGAAGAGCGTCTCTCAACAGACGACTCTTTCTGATTTCGGCGTACTACCAACGCTTCCTCTCTCTTCAACCACGACAACGGCTTTTGTCTCCGTTGCCGCTTCATCAGCACTACCGCCATTTTCAGCGACCTCGATCCCTGAAAATGTGATAGCCAGCTCAACTGAATCTGGATCAGGCAATACTTACACAGCCTTCTCTTCTTCTTCTATCTACTATTCTTCTGTCTTCACATCAACTCATGATTTAGAGATGGTTGTCGCTATCTCTGAAGAGGTTGAACAACATGTTGTCCAAGAATCAGTTTTGTTTCGACAATCTGAATTTTGGAAAGCTACGTGTACAGGACCTGAAAATGCTTCTCTTAAGCATTCTCAGACACAGGTTAGTGATCCTTAGGATACTGCCGTCGAAAGTAACATCCCTAAGAGTAATCCTTCAGATACTCTCAAGGAACCCTTGGAAATACACTCTTCTAACCCATAGCTCTTTTTGGCTCGTCTATCTTTGTTGTCAACAGGTATCGCTGCTCCTATTTTTTTTATCAACAACCTCAACTACAACTACTACTGCTGCTCCTCTCAGCGAGTCGATGTCTTCAAAATCCCCCAAGCTCAAGCATGTTGAAGAGCTTAAGAAGGTGAAACGATAGAATTTAGCTTCCAAGCTACCTTCCATTCCAATGGACTTACCCAAGGTGTCTCTGCCCCTTCCCTCATTCCCTGCCATGGATTATCTGAATGAATGCACCATGATAAGGTAGAGGATAGATACCTTGCAACTTGCCTCTGAAATAATCTTCAATCAAGTTGTTGGGGTCCCTTGTATGAAGGCCACTATCTCAAACATCTTCACTGACATTCAAACAGTGAAAGATGATAATGCTGCAAATGAAAGGGCCATTACTCGACTCGCTGAACGGGCTGACCAACAGGAGAAGACACTAGCTGAAATGCAGAAGACGCAAGCTGAAATTATGTGCCTTGTTCAAGGCATCTCTGGAAACGTCCCTTCATTCACTAAAGCGGATAGAGGAAACCTGAGTTTGATTGCTCAAACTCAGACGTCACAAGAGGAGAGTCTCTCTACTCTCAACTCTTATGTGCACACTCTCTTGGTGCACACTCTACCATTTGGTAACAAAGTAGGGGAGAAATTTGCTCAATAGCTCATTGATGAGCTAATCAGCAAAGCCGATGCACTTTTCCCTGAAGAACCCTAACAACATACCATCATCGTAGAAGGTGACGATGAAGAAGAAGATGATAATGATGAAGATGATAATGAAGAAGACATCCCTCATCAATCATTTCAAAACAATGATGTTGACGATGATGATTATCCCACCAATCTCTCCAACTTCTTCAAAGCCAACCGTCCAGTTTCTGTAATTGTCTTCAGTGAACCTTTGGGGGACGGGCAACCTCCTCATCAAGAGTAGTCTGATCCCTCAGAGAAAAATAAACAAGTGATGGATTCTGATCCCACTTCAATAAATTTAGAGAGGGAGCTCTTCGTTGAGGTATGCCTTCCTCTAATTTCGTACATCCCTCCCTCTGAAACTCAACCACCTACTTCACCTCCCTCAACTTTCGTTTCTGATGAACCCCTCTCTTCCTCTCCTCATCTCAGTGATCCCTGTTCCCCAAAGGAATATCCATTCTTGAAGGAACCTTCCCCTGAAGATCAGCTCTTGTATATATTCGACTCTGAATCTGAAGAGGAAGAAGGCCTTATCCAAAGTCTTGTAAATAGACAAGCAATCCTGAACCAGAAGAAGAAGAAGAAGAAGAGAGAAGGACGAACTTCATAAGAGATCTAGAGATGGCCAGAGTAAAAATTCCTTTTCGTACCTCTGAGCCGGAAGCCCAGTACCAATAAGCGTCTATGACGACTTCTCCTTCCTATCCTTTGAAGAACGAGCAGAAGTCCTAGAAGCTCAGTGCCTCAGAGATGAATAAATAAAGCAAGCTCAAGAAAGTCTCAGGGTGGCTCAACAAATAGTTAGAGAAGAAACAATAAGAGCCAAGTGTAGAGACATGCTGAAGAGCAAAGTGAGCTAGTCGCTGAAAAACTAGCAGAGAAGGAACTGACAAGAAACAAACTGAAAGTAAATCTTATTGTAGCCCAAGAGAAAATCCTACAAGCCCTAAACAAAGAGAATCAAGAACCAAAGGATGCTGAATTGGAATGGTGTACTAAAAAGGTAAATTATCGCCTATATTCTGGAACAATCACTCGTGCAACTATCGGATGACGCAACTCAAGAAATGGTCTAAGATAAGAGTGACCATGTTCAGAGGAAGTAGAAGTGAAGAAGAAGAAGAAGAACCCCAATTCCTTAAGTTCTATGGATTCTCTAAATGGCTAGAAATCAGAGATGCCATTCAGAAATCTAAATCTCAATTCAAGAGCGTAGTAGAAAGACATCTTGGTTAGCTATTGCAAAGGATATCCCAATACGTCACTGTTCCTCCTTTCCCTGAGAAATCTAAATCGAGAAGTTCTAAGTCCGAAGCTGAAGAAGGTCCATCGCTCAGAAATGAACATGAGACTAAATTTGACTTAGATAGTCTTTTTGCCCACCTTGTTATCCCTAACATTTCAATGCTCAATACATCCCTGGCTGAATCAATAAGATTTGTAGAACATGAGATAATCACTCTTCCTGAGGCAGGAATGGCATTTCTTGGAAACGATGGACTTATAAAATTTCTCAGCAATAAGGAGATCCGAAAGGCTGTATCAAAAATTCTCAAGATCCTGTTCTATCACTGTTTGGCAAACTATGGCACAATGTGCATTCAGAAGACGATTTATGAGTAAGAATTACGAAGAAGAAAAGAGAAACTCTCTGACTAGCCAATGATGTTTTCTTTTTACTTTGTAATTTTTTCAGTGTACTGTGCTTTACTCATACTGTAATTTCATTTTTCACTTGTAATTCATCAGATTATGTTTAATGAAATTCAATGAAGTACTCTACTCCATCTGTGTACTGAAAAAGATCCCTGAAAATAGTAAAAAGGGATGATGAACATATGAGTTCTATTCTGTAATCAATCAGCGAATGTACTTTATAGCTTTTACACTTGTAAAAATTGTGATTTCTTATCATTATAAATGAAACTCAATTCAGATAGTATATTAGCTAAAAAAGATCTCACAGATTAGTACTTAGATTTATTTATTTTCAATTTCTAAGTACTTACTAATTTCCTCAAGCAATTTTCCTATGTTTCTTAATCATAATCAAATAGGGGGATATTGTTGATCCAAACTCCTTTTAGTGATTTGAATATGATTCCTCTAATACTTAGTGAAAACTCTAATTATAGGATAATGTTCAGATTCAGCGATAGCACACACTGACTATGCTCAGTGATCGCTGAGGATCAGGAACACCATCCTGTCCCTGAAGATCTGAAGAACAACACTCACACCATAAAGTCATTCAGCGACCGTCGAAGGCATAGCTGAAGAAAGAGATGGGCAACTCGTGATCTGAAGCGGTTTAGTGATATCAATGTTCATCAATCTGAAATGTGAGATCTTGCAAAGCCTCGGTGATACCCGAAGACTTCATCCATAAAGATTCCGGTTCAGTGATCAAGTGGGGCCTACTTAGCAAGATTAATATTGATCTTATCCTCGATGCACAAAATTCAAACCTCAAATACCTTGTCAGAAAAGGACATACGGATTGTCTCTTATGTGTCCATCAAATTTAATTTGGTTACTGTTGTTAGGATCCAAAGAATCCTATGAATTTGGATCCTATGCTTGAAATGTTTTGTAAAGAAAAGAACTTCAGAATCTGAAGATGAATAATTTAGAAGTTCTGAACTAGTGATAGAATGATAAATAAAGTCATCTTCAGAGGTTCAGAAGATATATTCAGAAGTTCTTCATAAGTTCTGAAGTGAAAATTCAGAAGTTCTGAAGACAATTCAGAAGTGGTTCTGAAGAGCAAAGTTCAGAATTCTGAAGATAGTTCAGAAGTTCTGAAGAAAATCTGAATAGAGTTTTTGATGACGTGTCTTAATGTAATTGGGTTGTGATTTAAATACATGTAACTCTAGCATTATGCGGAAGCTCGAATCAGTGTTGTCATGAGCTTAATCAATTAAGCACTTCTTATCTGATGATAAACCATAAAATCAGTGTTGTCTCAAGCATAATGCGGAAGCTCCAATCTTTAAAACATAGAAATTTAGACAACGAGAATATATCACAGAGAAGTGATGAAAATCAGTGATTTATATATGATCCATGAAATCTCTTTGATGAACAATGTCCCCCTCCTACGACTTAGCACGGGGGTCCCGCTAACCCAGCTGTATCAATTCTGAACAACTTCTGAAGTATCTGAGCACACTTCTGAAGGTTCTGAGCTAACTTCTGAAGGTTCTGAACTAACTTCTGAAGGTTCTGAATTCACTTCTGAAGTATGATACAAAAATTCTGAACTGTATAGTTCAATCTGAATTTGATATAGATCCTGGTATCTGCTTAACGAATCTCCGGATTGGTGATTGTTCCTTGTTCTTAAACATATATCGAGTATTTCTCTTTAACAAATTGGATTGAATCATGCCAATTCACCAATAATTCATAAAATTTGTCAAGAACAGTTCATTCGAACAAGAACCCTAGAAACTGTGAGATTTGTCAAACTAGCTCAATAATCCTTGAAATTGATGACTGAGATTGATTCCATATGAATATATAACGATCATAGAATTAATTGTCACGAAAGAACATCCAATTTCTCATCAATTCATCAAATTTCAATCAAAATACTTACTGTTCATCGTAGAGAGAAAAACTTCACTAATTTCGTCAATTTCTTCAAATCTGCTGCAATCGATGGATCGTATCGAAGATAAATTGTTTCGATCAAGCTCTGATACCAATTGTTAATCCCATATTACAACAGATCTGATAGATTGCTCAATGAATCCTCATTTTATTAGAACTGTAGAAAGCTTATACAGAGAAACACACATGTATTTAAATCACAACCCAATTACATTAAGACACAGTCATCAAAAACTCTATTCAGAAGTTCTTTAGAACTTCTGAACTATCTTCAGAATTCTGAACTTTGCTCTTCAGAACCACTTCTGAATTGTCTTCAGAACTTCTGAATTTTCACTTTAGAACATATGAAGAACTTCTGAATATATCTTCTGAACCTCTGAAGATGACTTTATTTATCTTTCTATCACTAGTTCAGAACTTCTGAACTATTCATCTTCAGATTCTGAAGTTCTTTTCTTTACAAAACATTTCAAACATAGGATCCAAATTCATAGGATTCTTTGGATCCTAACAACTGTTCATATACGGCCAAAAGCATGGCTGTCCTCTGGACAAAGGACAAGTCTCAAATAGAAACTTGATACGTGGCATATACCTTTTGTCTTGCATTTATTGCAACGGCTATTAATAGATGAAGAACCCTTCTTCATCTTCATGCATACTATTTCTCTCCTCAAACCTCTGTTGCTTTCTATTCTTGTTCTTGTGCATCAAATCTAAGTGATTTCGTTAGTTGTAATAGAATAGGTTTAATTACTTTTTAAGATTCCGCTTGTAATTTTAAATTTGTTTATTCAATATAAACTTATTTAAAAACCATAAAAACCTTATGTTTGTATTCAACCCCCCTCCCCTCCCTTCTACAAACTGTTTCTATATCCATTGAACTCTTGTAGATTCCTTTGGGACCAACACACTCTTTGTTTTATGAGATACTCTTTTGAATTTGTCCATCTCACAAGCTGGACAAAGATGATCCTTTTGGAAAACCACTTCTGGTAATCCTTCAAGCAGATTGTTCTTAATAAGTTTCTCAAGATTTGAGAAGTTCAAGTGAGAAAACTTGTTATGCCAAAGCCATGCTTCTTCACTCTTCTTTGAGATGAGACAGAGTGTTTATGTACCTGATACGGTCAATTTATTAACCGTATTTATATCTTATTTTGTTTATTTTTTCTCCCCTTTTTGTGGTAATTATAATATTTTAGTAGGGTTAAAATACTATTATTATTAAGTAAACGTATTTTCTAGGAACCAATATAAAAAATGAATTTTTGGCCATCATAACGTCCATATTTATAGCCATTATTCATAATTATTTATAATGTCTTATTTTCAGGATCGATGGCTAAAAATTAGAGTCCGAATAGAAGTTGACCGATGAGTAATTCGAAGATGACGAAAAAAGAGACCACGACTTGTGTGGGTTAATCTCATATTTTTGTAATAACCTTATCAAGTTTTTACCGGTCAAACTTTCGGAACATTTTTTGTTTGTTTAAATATTATAGGGTTAGGGCCTTTTGTATAGTTATGCCCATGGGTTAAAACCCATACCATTTTAGTTAAATGGGTAGTCCAAGACCCATGCCCTTGCATATAAATAGAGATGCAAGGGTTGGTTTTAAGGCATGAAGGATCATCCAATTTTTGGGGAGGCATCGAATAGAAAGAAGATGGAAAGCACTGCTGTGAGTGCATGGTGAATAGGTAATTGGATTTTTGAAGCAAAAGTCAAATTTCAAGTGTTGTAGTTTAGTTCAAGTGGATATACTTTAGGGAACCATTTCACTTAAAGAAGATAACTTAGTATAGTGTTGTACTTAGACTTCTTCTTTAAGAAGTGTCTAGGATATGTTGATATATATATATATATATACACACATATGCAGTGAAGTTTTATTGGAAAAAGCATCTCCTTCCATGTAACATTGGCAATCCTCCCATCCTTTTTCCATTGACTTTTTCTTACATAGTTATTTACCTTATTTTGATTTCTATATTTGCTTAGATCTTGTGGAGGAACATATCACCACCTTCATCTTTAATTTCTCATGCATGGTTAATTATACGATCTTGTCAATCTCTTTGTTTTTATTATTTAAGCTTTGTTAGTGGGAGTTAAAACCCCATCTAGTTCCAACTCCAAGACTTTTTTGGGTAGATTTGTGGGAGTTTAAACCCCATCTAATTTCATCTCGAAAACTTATTGGGTAGATGGGAATTGTAAGCATTTTATGTTTTCTTAAGCAACTATCACAATTTGCATCCATTGTTTTATTTCCCATATCTTATGCAGTGGGTTTTAATTTTTGAAACAACCCATGGCTTTGTGGGGATTAATTAAGCTTAATTAGTTAATGTTTTTATTTTAAGTATTTAATCTTTCATTTTACTTTCGTTTTAGTTTTTCTTAACGTTTAATTTCCGTTATCATATTATCAAGATTGCTAATGGCAAACTTGTCCAGTTTATCTCTTTCCCTTTAATTATTGTTAGTTTATTATTATCGCTTTACGTCAAATTACTTTTCATGTTTTACTTCCATACGAGCTCTTAATTAACAATCTTTAGTTGTGTTAATACTTAATATTTTCGTACGGTTGTTTCTAACCATTGTAGGGCACGATCATCGAAAGCTTTTATAAAGACCATTTCTCAATGGAAGGCAAAAAACCTCAAGTTTGGGGTGTAAGATTATAAATTGAGATTTAAGATATAAATAACAAAACAAAGAGGTGTATTAACTTTATAACGGTAGTTTATCAACTTGTCATTTTTAGATCATGAATATTTCGTGAAATTACCTCTAAGGTTAATTGACAACTAACCATCGGTATATAAGCGGCCTAACCTTAATGAGGTTATAAAAAGTATTCATTTTCTAAAAGACAATAATTATCGTTATAAAATATCTCTTTGATTTATTATCTAGCTTTTGTCTCTATTTACCCTTACACCCCGGGCTTTTCTTTATAAAAGAATTCTCACAGTTACCAATCAACCAAACCAAAGTAAATCCAAAAACCCTCTTGTTTTACTCTCTCACTGAAATCATTCTACCATAAATCAGGCTTTTTAATCCTACGAAGTTTACCAAACACGACGTCCCTGTGGGAACGAAATCCGGTACTTGCACCGTTATTACTTGTTACAAGGCGATAGCAGTTCGAGGTGTATACTTGCACCGAGGTCTACTTTTGTGTTGGTTTTAAGGGTAGCAATATCTTTACAACAAGTGTTTGGCGCCGCTGCCGGGGATGTCAAAATAAAGTTCAAAGTTTTTGAAAGCAAGATTTTTATAAGTTTGATTTTTCTAACACCTTTTGCGGAAAAAACCAAAAATAGTATTTTCTCCATCTTTTTCAGCAAAACGCAAAAATAGTTCATGCTAAGATTGTCTCGTCGATTATTTTCCTCAGAATCAAGAAATAACCAAAACCACAGACAACGTAGAAGAGTTGAACAAAGATTACCATCTTTACCCTCTTCCACGATGTCTGACGTTTGTCACGGATACTGCGGATCATCCCGAAGAACCCACTGGAAATTTATATTAACAATTCATGGATGAACTTCCCCATCTTGAACATTTTGGAGATGAAGGCATCTTTATTAATGCCAACATTCCCAATGCTCCGAATATAGTTATCGGACAACCTGTCCATCCCTATCTTCGCAACAATGGCGTTGGCATTAATAATGAAGGCGATCCCTTCAATGAACTTGTTAACCATATGAATGGCAATCCAAATAATAATCACAGAAATAATCTTGAGAATATTCGTCTTCGTAACAATAGGATGCATGTTGTTCATAATGATGCTAACGGTAATCCCGTTAACAATATTATTAACAATGAGTTCATTAACAACAACGCATATGAAGGTATTCTCAGAAACAATCACCTTAGACCACAAGGAAATATTCCACCAAGGAATGAAGGAATCAATCCACCTTTGAATAATCCGCAAGCTCAAGGTGGAATGAATCCTCCAAGAAATAATCAGCCCATCCCAAATAGAATTATTCCTCAAAGGAATAATCCCCCAGATAATGGTGGAGCTATTCCTCGGAGAAATAATCAACCTGGAAACAATCAACCATACCATGATGATCCACAGAGAGATTACGGTGACGATGGGGAACAAAATATTTTTATACTTGCAAACGTAAGAGATGGAGCCATCATGTCCTACGCTATTCCAAATTGATAGGATCAAATATCCTAAATTAAAAAAGTTTTATAAAGTAGGAAAGGATTTATTATAATATGGCATATTGTGTTAAATACCTTATGGGCTTGGACTTACCATGTAATAGACAACTAGTATATAAAGGAGTCTAGGGTAGAGGATTCGTGAATGAGAGTCGTCTAATTTACATTCGCGTTTGTAATCATTAATGCTTTCATCAATAAAACATACGACTCAATGATTTTCGTATGATTCATCTTTTGATCTTGTTGAATCGGACCTAACAAGTGGTATCAGAGCCGAAATCCAATCTATCTGATTTGATACGATCAACATATTCATCAAGATCAAGGTATTATCGAATATTCTTATTTTTTTTTCTCACTGTGCGTTTTTTTAAGATAGGGACTGCAGAATCGACTTTTCTGATTTAATGGTGTTATTCCATCTGAAAGTTTTCTGATTGTTTTCGAATTTAATAGGCATATCGATTTCATCTTCTTGCTTATATACTGGATTCATCGTTTGAAGTGTCTTGCTCATCAAGTCTATATTGATAAATCGATCTAGATGATATAGTTTGAGTTTCTGGGCGTCCATCATAAATTCTGATCAAACTCATAAGACCCGACATGTTTTTCTATCAAGCTACAAAGGATCGACAACATTCCCTTCATAATTTTCTATGAGTTTTTATCGAGTCCATAGGACCCGACATAAATTGTTATCGCACCAGCTTGAGCAGACATCATCTTTTATCGAGTCCCCTTGGCCCGACATCTGAACTTATCGACTCGACAGGACCCGACATAAATTCTTATCGGGCCTATAGGATCCGACATAAATTCTTATCGGACCTATAGGACCCGACATAAATTCTTATCGACCGTATAAGACCCGACATAAACTCTTATCGGATCTATGTGACTCGACATTTTGACTTGTCGCATATTGAAGACCCGACATCTTTTAATGTCGCATCCATACAGCCGAGAACTTCTTGCAGATCCCGTTCAAAACTTATTTCATCGACCACAGTTGAGTTTCAACTCAAGATTCCTTATGACATCAAAAGAAAACATTCAAGAGCCCTGCATCATGAACCCCCGTGCTGAGTCTCGGGAGGGGGATCATTGTTCATGGATTTCATGCAAAGCCGGATTTGAAAAGTTTTCTAGATAAAGGTAATTGGATTCTGCATCTGGTTGGATTAATCAGAAGTCTGACTTTCTACACTCATCATTCTGGAATTTTTATTTAGATGCCAGTTTCAGTAAATGTATAATGTTATTATGTGCTAATTCTTCCTAACCATTTACTGTCTGGAGGTTTGATTGTGATCTAGAATGTTGAATGACGATATTCATTCATCTGATTCAGAAGATTGGATCTGAGTTTGGTTGCTTTCTGTTTTGGAAGTATTCTGGAAATCGGTCATATTCTGAACAGTTATTTCTCAAAGAAGCAATGTTCATCAAGAAACATCATCTCCCAGTTCGTCATGATATATTTTGCATCGGTGATCCAAGTTCCTTGAGCTTACACATAATTCTTATTCCACTTGCGGCTAATGAAAGATTCAATGTTTTTCTTGTTGATTATGCACTAAGCGTTGAAGCTACTCGCACATGTATATTTGATTTATGCGGCTAATAGTTGTGTCGAGTTATCTACAAATTGAAGCTGTATTTTATGCAATCAGTGGCGGTTATAGTTCATTGGATTTGATATTTTCAGTTGAAACCGAAGACTAAGAGCTTATTTCAAGGGGAGCTTGGAAGACCGACGACACTAAAGCTTTTCCAAAGAAAGCAAGGGGTAGAAGATTTGAAGATGTTTCCTTTATAAAACTTTAGGGGGAGATTGATAGGATCAAATATCCTAAATTAGGAAAGTTTTATAAAGTATGAAAGGATTTATTATAATATGGCATATTGTGTTAAATACCTTATGGGCTTGGGCTTACCATGAAATAGACAACTAGTATATAAAGGAGTCAAGGGTAGAGGATTCGTGAATGAGAGTCGTCTAATTTACATTCGCGTTTGTAATCTTTTATGCTTTAATCAATAAAACATACGACTCAATAATTTTTGTATGATTCCTCTTTTGATCTTGTTGAATCAGACCTAACACAAATCTAACACAGTTACATACTGGAATACGTAGGCCAGCCATTGGTGCCACTCATTTTGCTTTAAAACCCATAACGTTTACCACGTTGCAAGCAAATGGTCAGTTTCGCGGGACTACCATCAGAGGATCCTCACTCTCACCTACGATCATTTATGGAAATCACGGACTCTTTTCTCATCCCACATGTTTCAGACGATGCTCTGAGATTAAAACTTTTTTCCTTTTTCACTAAGGGATAGAGCAAGAGCATGGTTCAATTTTATAAAACCAGATTCTATACTTATTTGGAATCAGATGGCTGAGAAATTTCTTAAAAAGTATTTCCCACCCACGAGGAACGCTAAGTCCAGGAATGAAATTTGCACCTTTAAACAAATGGACAATGAAGCGGTTCCTGATGCATGGGACAAATACAAGGAGCTCTTGAGAAAATGTCCTCACCATGGCATTCCGTATTGCATACAGCTAGAAACATTTTACGGGGGCTTAAATGCCAATGCAAAATCTATGCTTGATGCTACTGCAGGCGCAGCATTCACAACTTTTACCTATAATCAGGGGATTGAGATACTTGAAAAGATTTCCAACAACAACGGACAATAGTCCGACCCACGGTCTGTACCACTGAAAAAGGCATCCGGAGGAACAAAGATTGATGTTGTTATACATTAACAGCACAACTCACTAAACTGATTTGAAACATGTCCACTGGACAACAAGTGAGGTCTGATGTTATGTCTCTGCAATCCAATGCCCAATCGGTACAATGTGTATATTGTGGTGAACGACATTCGTTCGAAAACTTTCCTAGAAATCCGGAGCAAGTAAATTTTGTAAATAAAACGGGACCATTTTCTCAAACTTATAATCCCGGATATAGACAACATCCGAACTTTTCATGGCACAGTCCTGCTTTAAATCCACCAACACAAAACACACAAGGACAATCTGATTTTCAAAACCAAGGTCAGCCCAGTTTTCAAAACCAAAGACAGTCCAATTTTAACTCACAACACAACCAAGGTAACCGTAACAACCAACAAGGTCATTTTCAAAACAATCAGTCCAACCACCAAAACAGACCAAGGCAAAACGCTGAGTCATCTACCTCTTCGGAGACAATGATGAAACGGTTCATGACCCAAACTCAAGCAGCCATCAAAAACCTAGAGACACAGGTAAGACAGATATCTCTATAAGTAAGAAAAAGACCTGTTGGAGTTCTTCCCAGTGACACGGAAATACCACACAGAGAGGGAAAGGAACATGTTAAGTCAATTACCTTAAGAAGCAGAAAACTTTTGCCTGAGGTTAAACAAAAAGTTTCAGAAAGTCCAATCAGAACAGCCACTGAAAAGAATTCCGCTACCTTAAACTCTGAAATTCCCGCTGACACTTCAAATGTCACTAGGCCCACAACCGCATGTGATCCCGTTGACACCACAAGTATTCCAAAGGAGTCAGAACCTGTTTTAGCAAAAGAATCACCACCTGTTCAAAAACCCCAAGAAAAAGTTACTGCAAATTTGTCACATCCTGGTGGCAGTCCAACTGTAATTCTTGGAAATCAAACTCAAGTTACACCACCGGTTGGACCCACTAAACCTGCACCTCAGAAAAGCACAACCACCATACCTGTACCTCCTTACATTCCTTATCCGCAAAGATTAAGGAACCAAAAGGAGCAAAACGAATTTAAAAAGTTTTTAGATGTTTTTAAACAACTGCATATCAATATACCATTGGTTGAGGCTATTGAACAAATGCGAACATATGCAAAGTTTTTGAAAGACATTTTGAGCAAGAAAAAGAAACTAACAGAGTATGAGACCATGGCAATGACTGAGGGATGTAGTGCCTTAATTTCAAACAAAATACCCCCTAAGTTGAAGGATCCAAAGGAGGTAAATTGATAGGTAGAGCATTATGTGATCTAGGTGCTAGTGTGAATCTTACGCTGTTATCAATTTTTCAAACTTTGGGCATAGGTGAAGCAAGACCTACGAATGTCACATTGACCTTAGCAGATAAGTCCATTACCTATCCAAAAGGAAAGATTGAGGATGTCTGGTCCAAGTAGAAAATTTTATTTTTCCTGCTGATTTCATCATCCTAGATTGTGAGGTAGACCATGAGATCCCCATCATTTTAGGAAGACCATTTTTGGCAACTGGAAGAAAATTGATAGATGTACAAAAAGGAGAATTAACCATGAGGGTACAAGACCAAACAATTACCTTTAATGTTTTTGATTCCCTCAGGTACCCAGAGGATAGAGAAGAATGTTCAACTATAAGTATATTTGAAAATTCATGCCAAGAACAAAGTTTGGAGATGATGTTAGGAAAAGAGGGTTCTGACAGTGAAGTGGATGAAGAGATAGAAGTTGAGGAACTAGAACCAATTCAATAAGTAGATGATTTTGAGGCATTAGACCCTAAGGACAGACCTACCCTTGTACCATCTCTAGAAAAGGCACCTGACCTAAAATTAAAACAACTTCCCTCACACCTGAAATATGCATTTTTTGATGAATTAGGAAAGATGCCTGTCATAATTTCATCATCATTAGAAAAACATCAGGAAGAGAAGTTAATAACCATGTTGAAATCACATACCAAGGCCATAGGATGGACTATTGCAGACTTGAAGGGCATAAGCCCCACCATTTGTCAACACAAAATCATTTTAGAAGAAAAGAACTTCACTTCAGTTGAGTCTCAAAGAAGACTCAACCCTGTGATGAAAGAAGTAGTCAAGAAAGAGATTCTAAAATGGTTAGATGCTGGAATAATCTATCCTATTGCCAGTAGCACATGTGTCAGTCCTGTGCAATGTGTGCCCAAAAAGGGAGGAGTCACGGCTGTACCCAATGAAAAGAATGAACTTATCCCCACTAGGACAGTGACAGGTTGGAGGATTTTCATGGACTATAGGAAGCTAAACAAGGCAACCCAAAAGGACCATTTTCCTCTACCTTTCATAGACCAAATGCTGGATAGGTTAGCTGGAAAGAAATTTTATTGCTTTCTAGATGGGTATTCAGGGTATAATCAGATTGCCATAGCTCCTGATGACCAAGAAAAAACCACATTTACTTGTCCCTATGGAACTTTTGCCTTTAGACGAATGCCTTTTGGACTATGCAATGCGCCGGCCACCTTTCAAAGATGTATGATGTCTATTTTTTCTTACATGCTAGAAAGCTCCATGGAGATTCTCATGGATGATTTTTCTGTGTATGGGTCATCATATGATATTTGCTTGAAAAATCTAGAAAAAAGTCTTGAAAGGTGTGAGCAAACTGATCTGGTTTTAAATTGGGAAAAATGTCACTTCATGGTAAGGAGGGAATAGTTTTAGGACATCTCATATCAAAGAGGGGCATTGAGGCTGATAAAGCTAAACTCGAGGTAATCGAAAAATTACCAGAACCAACAACAGTAAAGGGCATCAGAAGTTTTTTAGGGTACGCTGGTTTTTACAGGCGATTCATAAAAGATTTCTCAAAAATTTCAAAACCTCTTTGTTCACTATTACAACTTGACCAAATCTTCAATTTTGATGAAAACTGTAGAAAATCTTTTAATGTACTAAAAGAAGCTTTGGTCATAGCACCTGTAGTAGTAACTCCTGATTGGGCTTTACCATTTGAGATAATGTGTGATGCAAGTGACTGGGCAGTGGGGGCAATAGGACTAGGTTTTCAGGGTCATTTATGACCAACTCGCCCACGTAATCCCACGGTAATTCTGGGTCAGAAAAAGGGAAAGATTTTTCACCCTATCTACTATGCAAGCAGAACTCTCAATGATGCCCAAATAAACTACACCACTAATGAAAAGGAATTATTAGCAGTAGTCTTTGCTTTTGAAAAATTCAGGTCTTATTTGATCGGCACAAAAGTTGTTGTCCATACAGATCATGCTGCCATCAAATACTGGATTCCAAAAAAAGATGCAAAGCCTAGGCTGATAAGGTGGTCTTGCTTTTGCAAGAATTTGATTTGGAAATCATTGACAGAAAAGGGACTGAAAATCAAGTAGCAGCATTTATCCAGGTTAGAGAAGCAAGAAAAACCCGACCCGACCAGTGAGATTTGTGAGGTGTTCCCAGATGAGAAGATTCTGGCTGTAAAAGACAATAGTCCTTTGTTTGCAGATATAGTTAATTACTTGGCTTGTGGGATTATCCCTAAGGATTTGAACAAACAGGAACGGAAAAAGCTAGTTTTTGATTCCAAGAAATACTTGTCGGATGATCCCTTTTTGTTCAAAATCTGTGCAGATCAGATGATCAGAAGATGTGTGCCAAGTAATGACATAATATCAATTTTGCAGCATTGTCACTCAGGTCCTTGTGGAGGACATTTTGGAGGAAGCAGAACAGCAGCCAAAGTCTTATAGTCAGAATTATTTTGGCCAACTCTACATAGTGATGCACAGGATTTTGTCCGAAGATGTAATGAGTGCCAGAGCAGTGGCAATATTTCCCAAAGAAATGAGATGCCACTCAATGGAATTTTGGAAGTGGAATTGTTTGATGTGTGGGGGATTGATTTCATTGGACCTTTTCCGATATCAAATAACTGTTCGTATATTTTGGTGGCAGTTGACTATGTATCAAAATGGGTGGAAGCCATGGCTTGCCACTCAAATGATGCTAAAACAGTCATAAAATTCCTTCATAGGCACATTTTTAGCCGATTTGGCACACCGCGTGCTCTGATCAGTGATGAAGGGACCCACTTTATAAACAACATGTTAGAGGAGACATTAGAAAAATACGGTATTAAGCACAGGGTAGCAACTGCTTACCACCCCCAAACTAACGGTCTGGCAGAATGATCAAACCGTGAGATAAAGGGAATCCTGGCCAAAGTAGTCAAACCCCATAGGAAAGACTGGGCATCAAAGCTAGATGATGCCCTGTGGGCTTACCGTACCGCCTACAAAACTCCTATAGGCATGTCACCCTACAGATTGGTTTTTGGAAAAGCTTGTCACCTCCTTTTAGAATTGGAACATAAAGCATATTGGGCCTTAAAGGAATTAAACATGAGTAAGGATGAGGCTGGAAAAAAGAGATTTTTTCAGTTATAGGAACTAGAAGAACACAGGAATCATTCCTACGAAAATGCTAAGCTTTACAAAGAAAATACAAAAAGATGGCATGACAAACACATCCTTCCAAAAGAGCCCATTGAAAGCCAATATGTTCTACTGTTCAACTCTCGGTTAAGACTTTTTCCTGGAAAACTAAATTCATGTTGGACAGGGCCATATACAATTTCTAAAGTATACACCTATGGTGTGGTAGATCTCATTGACCAAAAAAAAGGAACCACTTTTAAAGTCAATGGTCAACGGGTAAAACCATATCTGATTGAAGAGGAGATTGTGAATCAACCATTTGAGGTTGTTAACCTGATAAACTGAAAAGATTTGCAGAAACTATTATATAGTTGTAAATATATTTTTTTATTTCCTTAGACAAATATTTAATTTCTTACTATTTTTTTAGAATATGGAGTTCGAATTCAGTTCAAATGATTTTTGGAGTAACAATTTGTTCTACCTCCATCAACTCTTTAAAATATCAAGTAATTAAATATTCGTCATTTTGATTTTTTTTTTTTATTTTTAATGATTTTAAACAATCGTTGATAAAAAGTTTGACATCTTAAAAATTATAAAATTTATGGTTAGGTTCTATATCAAAAATTTATTTGGACATGGTCCATAAATTTTTGGGTTTTCTAAGTATAAGAAAAAGAATAAGAAAAAAAAAGAAATGAGTTTGTTAACAACAGTATAAGGTTGGGGTAGTATGTTGGGAGAAGTAGTGAAAGTCAACAAAAATTAATTTGATGAGAGACTGTCGACGCCATGCAACAGGTAATCATGCTCATTAATACCTATCAAGTTGTTATTTTTGTTAAGGAGGCCAAATACAGAAAAGAGAAGTACAATGCCATACAACAAAACAAACAGGAAGCTTCTCTACAAAATCTACATTTTTGTCCTTTTCTTGAAGATATTCCCTGAAGATTTTTTTTATATATACCCACTTCATATGCAGGGATCATCTTCAATATGAGGAAGCCTCACCTACAACCCACCAGGCGAAGTGCTCGGATCCAGAAGAAATCAGTGCCAACCCCTTATCCAAGAAAATCAATCAGAGAAAAGAAGTTAACAAAATGTTACGACTCTTCAAGATCACCAGAGGACTGTTCATCTTCTACAAACATAGTCAATACCTCATCATTACCTAAACCCATCACCGCAGCCAATCTACCTGACAATATTGAGACCTGCAGAAAGGAGAACCCATTATTAGATTTTGCCAATTTGGTATTAAACCACATTGATCTTGAAGAAACCCCTACCACTTCCTTCTAGAAGAACCCACCACCGCCTCCTAATACTGATAACCCACCACAAACCACCACTTTCACCAATAAAGCTTTCTCTCCCATCCAAACAACATCAGCACCATCGGAAGAGTTTACCACTGTTACCGAACGAATCGCACACCGGAAACAATGAAAAAACCCAAGCTAACCTTCGAAGCTTCCCCATCGAACCACGAGCTCACCTTGGCGACCGGTGCGACAGCAAACCCTAACCCCGCCGGAGTTCCAAGACCGATCAGACAAACGCCAACAGGAACCGGACGAGGTGTACATGCAAACATCCCTCAAAGACTATCGACAGCAGGTAGAACACGAACTCCATCTCGATACTTCATCTCGGGTGAACCCACACCAACTCGAATGGGATCATCGGCGGCCACATTTCAGTCAAAAACCCAAAACCCTAGGGTTTATCGAACACCATCAGAGACAAATCAAAGGTATGTCAATCCTAATCATTCAAACACAAGTTTTATTCTGAATCAACCACCACGAGTACCACCGGGCTTTGAAATACCTAGACGTCGCCCATCTTCACCACCACCAAAAGATCCATGGGGATGTGTATATCACCCCATTATGAACCCAAATCCAGCACCACCCACACCTCCCTCACCACCTTCATCGAACCCACAACTCTCCGCTGAACAGATACGGGCTATTCACGAAATGGCCCGCATCCACTACACTGCAAATCAACCCACCCCAAACCCACCAAAAACTGTTACGGTCATCAGTTATCACCGAAGGCCTTTACCGAAAAAATCTTCTGTGGTGATAATTCCACTAGATGATGACCAACCTTCTGAAAATCAAAATAAGAAAGTGTATGTGGACCCTTGTGAGGCTGAAAAATCGAAAGAAAAGGGAAAGGCGATTGATGGTGGAGAGACAATGATGAAACCAAAATACGGGTCTGATGATGGTACGTCGGGTACCAAACAGGAACCGATTGTGATACACGATGATGAATGTATGAGCCAGAAGAAGTTAGAGGAAACTCCTAAACCATTGCTAGGTGTTTAGAGAGAGAGGCAGCCGAGGCCAGTTAAGATAAGGACACCGGCTGATATTGAAAAAGAAATCTCAGGTCAGTACTACAGTGCTTTGTTGAAAATGCAGAAGCAGATAAAAGAACAAGATGCACTTCTACTCGAACGTGGGTTGTTGCTAATAGAGAAGGATGATCAAATAGCAAATCTGAACAGGGAGTTGAAGGCGGCAAGGGAGGGGGATGTGGCTGATGTGGAAACACAGCCTACTCATCCCGAGTAGGCATCGGTATTTCTTAAATCCTTTTAATATAGTTCATACTAATTAGAACTAGTATATTTTAGACTAATCCTTTGTGTTCATCGTCTTGCATGTGTAGGATTTTTACTCTTTTTGTTTTATATATATATTGTTCTGTGTACCTCGTGGCAACTAGCATGATTGGGAGGTTTTTGTTTAAAATGATAAATATTTTTGAACCTCCTGGTTTTATTTCATGTTTGGCCAAATCAAGCAAAAAGAGGCCACTGCCTCCTTCATTCATTTGGCAGCAGCTTCCATGGTCTATATTTGGGTATAGTATAAAATTTTTGTTTTACCCACTTTGTTGGTTTACTCAAAGATGTCTGTTGGGTATGTTTTGATACCTAATTTTACATGGTTTACTTTGTTTAATTTAAAATATAGGTAACTATATTAATTTACAGTTCATCAAGATGTTGGTAAATGTGTATAAGTATGACCAAAACACAGTAGCATTAATGGATAAATCTTTCATTGGTCATATTTCTCATGTTTTGCGATTCTCTCATTGTCCCATGTTGTTGATAAGATGAAATTGAATCTACACCACATTGCACTTTGTGTTTTAATCCAACTTTGTGCCAAATGCCTGTCTGAAAAGAATTTTTTTACTCGGTTGTTTATACTTGAAGATTCAATCATGACCATTTAATACAATTTGAAAGTTTGCCTCATTTTGATTAAAACATTTGTTTTTGAAAATCTGATCACTTTCAATTATTTTACTCTCATGATCATGTCCTTCACAAATTTCAAAGAGGACATTGAATTCTTCAAGTTTGGAGATGTAGAGAAATTTGTATCTCGGTCACACAAATAAAAGATACAAATTATCATAAACAGGAATATCTTATACCCACATCCAAAACATTGGACTAAAATTCAAATTTTAGGTAGTGCAAAAGAAAGTCATAAATCATGCACATAAACACTTAAATAGAGCATAGCATCTACAAGAGTGCGTGATGACTCAAAAATTCACATTGATGATATAGTATACAGAACCGTGCTATCATAAAAGGAAACACGACAAGCCACAAAATGAGCCATGAAACAACAAAGTGGAAGTTGAATTTTTACAAAGCAAAGTGTATTTATCAAGATGGTTAAAAATGTGATTTTTGTATGTATGAGAAGAAGGAAATGGATGGAATAAACAACTGAATTGGACCAAAAATTTTTCTTTTCTTTTCATCCGGATTGGCACAAGTTGGATTGGTAATTTCACTTGGTAAATTTTTTATTTTCTTCTTTTCCTTGAATCTATTGCTTGAGGACAAGCAATGGTTTAAGTTTGGAGATGTGATACGGTCAATTTATTAACCGTATTTATATCTTATTTTGTTTACTTTTTCTCCCCTTTTTGTGGTAATTATAATATTTTAGTAGGGTTAAAATACTATTATTATTAAGTAAACGTATTTTCTAGGAACCAATATAAAAAATGAATTTTTGGCCATCATAACGTCCATATTTATAGCCATTATTTATAATGTCTTATTTTCAGGATCGATGGCTAAAAATTAGAGTCCGACTAGAAGTTGACCGATAAGTAATTCGAAGATGACGAAAAAAGAGCCCACGACTTGTGTGGGTTAATCTCATATTTTTGTAATAACCTTATCAAGTTTTTACCGGTCAAACTTTCAGAACTCTTTTTGTTTGTTTAAATATCATAGGGTTAGGGCCTTTTGTATAGTTATGCCCATGGGTTAAAACTCATACCATTTTAGTTAAATGGGTAGTCCAAGACCCATGCCCTTGCATATAAATAGAGATGCAAGGGTTGGTTTTAAGGCATGAAGGATCATCCAATTTTTGGGGAGGCGTCGAATAGGAAGAAGATGGAAAGCACTGCTGTGAGTGCATGGTGAATAGGTAATTGGATTTTTGAAGCAAAAGTCCAATTTCAAGTGTTGTAGTTTAGTGCAAGTGGATGTACTTTAGGGAACCATTTCACTTAAAGAAGATAACTAAGTATAGTGTTGTACTTAGACTTCTTCTTTAAAAAGTGTCTAGGATATGTTGCTATATATATATATATATATATGTAGTGAAGTTTCATTGGGAAAAGCATCTCCTTCCATGTAACATTGGCAATCCTCCCATCCTTTTTCCATTGACTTTTTCTTACATAGTTATTTACCTTATTTTGATTTCTATATTTGCTTAGATCTTGTGCAGGAACATATCACCACCTTCATCTTTAATTTCTCATGCATGGTTAATTATACGATCTTGTCAATCTCTTTGTTTTTATTATTTAAGCTTTGGTAGTGGGAGTTAAAACCCCATCTAGTTCCAACTCCAAGACTTTTTTGGGTAGATTTGTGGGAGTTTAAACCCCATCTAATTCCATCTCCAAAACTTATTGGGTAGATGGGAATTGTAATCATTTTATCTTTCTTAAGCAACTATCACACTTTGCATCCATTGTTCTATTTCCCATATCTTATGCAGTGGGTTTTAATATTTAAAACAACACATGGCTTTGTGGGGATTAATTAAGCTTAATTAGTTAATGTTTTTATTTTAAGTATTTAATCTTGCATTTTACTTTTGTTTTAGTTTTTCTTAACGTTTAATTTACATTATCATATTATCAATATTGTTAATGGCAAACTTGTCCAGATTATCGCTTTCCCTTTAATTATTATTAGTTTATTATTATCGCTTTACGTCAAATTACTTTTCATGTTTTACTTCCATACGAGCTCTTAATTAACAATCTTTAGTTGTGTTAATACTTAATATTTTTGTACGGTTGTTTCTAACCATTGTAGGGCACGATCATCGAAAGCTTTTATAAAGACCATTTCTCAATGGAAGACTAAAAACCTCAAGTTTGGGGTGTAAGATTATAAATTGAGATTTAAGATATAAATAACAAAACAAAGAGGTGTATTAACTTTACAACGGTAGTTTATCACCTTGTCATTTTTAGATCATGAATATTTCGTGAAATTACCTGTAAGGTTAATTGACAACTAACCATCGGTATATAAGCGGCTTAACCTTAATGAGGTTATAAAAAATATTCATTTTCTAAAAGACAATAATTATAGTTATAGAATATCTCTTTGATTTATTATCTAGCTTTTGTGTCTATTTACCCTTACACCCCGGGCTTTTCTTTATAAAAGAATTCTCACAGTTACCAATCAACCAAACCAAAAAGTAGTTAATCCAAAAACCCTCTTGTTTTACTCTCTCAATGAAATCATTCTACCATAAATCAGGCTTTTTAATCCTACGAACTTTACCAAACACGCCGTCCCTGTGGGAACGAAATCCGGTACTTGTACTGTTATTACTAGTTACAAGACGATAGCAGTCCGAGGTGTATACTTGCACCGAGGTCTACTTTTGTGTTGGTTTTAAGGGTAGCAATATGTTTACAACAGTACCATCTTTTGAAGTGAAGTTCATTAAATAAAGGATACCTTTACAATTTGCTCTGAGTAACTCTTTACCAGATTCTGCAAGTAAGGAGCAATGCTTCTTTTGGAAGAAAACTCCCATATTAGCATCACAAAGTTGTCTTACGTTGGGCATGTTATGTTTTAGCCCAGACACATATGCCACCTTTGATAAGGATGCATTTCTTTGCTTTACTGTCCCATAGCCTTTGATCTGACCTTCCCACACCCTCTATCTTTTCAATGAAATTCTCACTTCTAATCAACCTCTCATTTCCAATTACCTCTCAGCACAATGAGATTACTCAACTATATGAGTTATCTCCCACACTCAGTTATTTAATACCCCCCACCCCTCAATCACTCAGGGATTACTTCTAGGGTAGGGCTACCAGTTCTTGTAGTCCATAGAAGTTCAATTAACTTCACACATTGAACCCATGAAAATATTTTCCTAATATGATACAAAGAAATATGCTTTACAGTTCCGAAATGAACATCTGAAGTACGAGTCCTAAACTGGTATGGTCAGAAGTCAAATTTCCATATAAAACGGGTTCTGAATTGAGATATTCAGAATCCAAACTAATTTAGAACAGGTTCTGAACTGAATTATTTAGAAGCTAAACATGAAGTATTTGTTTACCGATGTCAAGGAAACAAAAAACAAACGCGAAACAGATTGACTCAATAAGCATAGTATATTGAAAAAAACAATGATTAGAATGTAATTGTGATGAACAATTCACAATCATTATATCGAATATGTATCGAATAATTTATTTGGCACTATTGTGATGAATTTCAAACGAGTGTATTTCCACTGAAAATATGAGATATGGAAATAACTAAGTCAAGAAAAAGCTTACACGTGGTAATCCAAGAAAAGATTTTCAATCAGAAAGAAATGAACACAAGTAAGTTTCTCGGATTGAATTACCACGGTTTTGTCAAATATGGTACAAAAGATGTTCCCCTCAAAGATAGAAAATACTTACTCTTCCTCAAACCAAGCATAGGTTCAATCATGTGTTTGAATAATCTGAATTCAGCACGACACATGATAACCTGCAAAATAGATTATATAGATGTTGGTACCCATACCTACGTGGGTCCGTGCACATTCTTATAGGTTTGAGGAATACTGTAAGTTCCGAACCATCTATTAGATGTTCTCACGTTAGATCTTATCACTGGGATTCAGGGATAAAATAAGTACCATACCACTTGTTTGCATACCTTCGATGTACAAAATCATCTGGTTCATAAGTTGACCAGCTTATGTTTCGCTCATTGAAACTGATTAACTGAGTGGGAGTTGTTAGGATGCCGAATATCCTAAGTATTAAATGTTTTGTGAAGTTGTAAAGTTGTTATTAAGAGTCCAGACTTCAGAGAAGACTTCAGACTTTCAGAGATCAGATGTCTTAAGACTAAAGTTCAGAAGTCTGAAGAGAAATTCAGAGTTCTGAAGGAACTCTAAATAGACATTTTTATGACGTGTCGAAATGTCATAGGGCTGTGATAGAAGTTTCTATAATTCTAGCTTTACCTTTGTAGTATAGCTAGTTTGTAATGAGGTCCTAGCTCACTATGAGAGTTGACTCCCAAAGTTAACTGTGTGTTTCTGTAAGGTGTTCTTAGCCTCTATTAAAAATAAGAGGATGACTTGAGCGACCTTTATCAAATATGTTGTAATCATGGACTTACAGGAGTATATACATAACGCTTTGAATCAGTCTTCATATCAGCATGTATAGCTATAGTTGTTCTTCTTTTCCAAATAGTCTTCACCTGCGTATAAGGAGTAGTATTTAAGCCAGAAGTAGAAGAATTATTATATAACAAGTTAGAAGGATGAATCTTAATTGGCGATTTATCATGGAATTTGGAAGAGATATTTGCTCTATCAGATAATTCAAGTTCTTTCAGTTTTGCTTTCAAAGCATCTCTTTCTTCAGTCATCAAATCAAATCGCATTTGCATTTCAGATTTCAGAAATTGATCCTTCACCATATCTGTCTCAAATGCATATAATTGATTTGAAAGTGTTGTTATCTTCTTCTCAAATACTTCCTTCTCGATCTTGTATAATTTCTTTATTTCAGACTCAGTTCTCTTATTTTCTTTCAAGTTTGACAATTCAGTGTTAAAACCTATCTTTGCATATGTAAATTTCTTTTCAAGTTCGAGATCCGATGTGACAAAGCAGTAACCTTAGCTTCAAGAATTTTTCTTTCATCATCGGTACTCTTTTCATTCTCTATTTCTACTTCTAACCATTTATTCTTTTATGATAATTCTTTGACAATAAGAGCATTCTTCTTCATAAGAATCTTTTTGTCAGAAGCAACAGTCTTTCTATCTTCGTCTAATGATTTATGAAGGTAAGAAATCTTCTTTTGTAGCTCAGTAGTAGTCTTTGTTAACTCCTTTTCAGTCTCAAACTTTTCTCTTTCTAATTGAAGAACTTTTTCAAAATCATAAACTTGTTTCGGTAATTTTCCAGTGGTCATCTCACAAGTTTTGACCTTAGTCTCAAAACTTTTCCTTTTAATATTAAAACTGATTTTCTCTTTTTCAAAAATATTTCTTTCAGTATCTAAAACATTCTCAAGTTCAGATATTTTCTTTGAAAGGCCAACATTCTTCGCTTCAAATTTTTTACCCTCCGAATCAACAATTTCTTCAAGTTCACGAATCTGTTTCGTCAAATCAAAATTTTCTTTAGTAACGCAATATTTTTCTTTTTACTATCATATTCATATTTCACACTCCATGAATTTGCATACACCTCATCTAATTCCTTTTGCAAAAAATCTTTTTCTTCAACAACCTAATCATAATTCTTTGCCCAGTTAAGATTTTCATGATGTTCATAAAAAAGTTTTATAAAGTCTTATGTTCTCTTTTAACTTTTCCTCCAATATAAATTTTTTCACTTTAAGCTCTTGATTCTCTCTCTGTAAAAAGAGGATTTTCAATTTTGAAAAAATCCTGTAAAAATGAAATATAACAAATCAGTTCTTGAATATATCAAAAATTAAAGCATTGGTTACCTGATCGAATGATCGTTTACATAAACTTCGATTAGAAGTTGAATTGTGTGCGGAAACAAAGTATAAGGACTAAAAATGACAAAAGCTAAAACTGAAACGACTCAAAAACACAATAGCACAAGTACAAGGACTAAAAAAGTAAAATTTATAAATTTCAAGACCAGGGGCAAAAAGTGACAGAAAAATGAAACTTAAAGTCCAAGGGCCGAAACTTTAAAGTGCAGGTACTAAAACTGTCAAAAACAGAAATTAAAAACAAACGAGAGTAACAGAAGGGACTAACTTTGTAAAGAAACTTAACAGAAAGTTAACTCTAACAGAACTAACGGCAAAAAGACTAAAATTGTAACAAAAAATAAACAAAAGTGACGGAGTCAATCCGGATTGAACTGACCCGGATTTAACTAATTAACATAATTAACCGAGACTTAATGAAAAAAGGACTAATAATGTAAGAAAAAATAACAAAACTAACGGAGACTTAACATATACTTAACGGAAAAGGGATTTAAAATGTGAGAAAACTAACGGAAAGAAAAATTTAAAAATTTAAAAAGAATGTCCGGACGAGTACGGATCAGCAATATGGATTGAAATTTTGGTCAAAGATGTGAATTTGTGGTCAATTATGATGGCTAGCAAGAATTTATGCTCAATACGGATGCTTTGAAATAGAAATTTTTTAGTACGGATCCAAATGATAAAAAAAACTGTTACTAATACTTATTCAACTATCGCGAAAGATCAAAAATTATAATCTCCAACGTCAACCACAAAGTCAAACTACAAAGTAAGTAAGGATTAAACTCTAGACTTTGACTTTCTTAATATGAAACGTTGACTTTACATAATATGTTGACTATGTTGACTCTGAATTCGACTTTAAGGCTTTGATCTCTTCATTCTTTAATCTCGTCTTCATTCTCGGTGATCTTGAATACAACATAATTTTAGACCTAACATTTCCTCTCCTATTTTCTATGGACGACGCATCTTTGGTCTTTTTACTATACTCTGTAGAGATAGTTTCCTTTGATCTTGAGATTAGGGCCAAAGGACCACCTATAACACCTTTCTTCTTATGTACCTCATACTCATGAAATTGCGGAGTACCAAATACATCATGTAGAGTCCATTGTTCAAGGTCTTGATTCGCCTGCACAAACATGGACATATTTTGCCATTTTTCATTTAGCCTTTTGAGAAAAAGTACATTGTTGTCTTCTTGAGATATGCTTACATCATATCTTCTACACTTCTTAATTAAAGTGTTGAATCTGTTATATGTTTGCTCTAGTGTTTCATCAAGCAGAGATTGGAAGTTGTTGTACTCATTCAGAGCATGAGCTCCTCTGTTCTTCCTCAATCTTCGCACCTCCTTCCAACTTGTTGGCAAGTTGATCCCATAAATCCTGGTAGTGTCATAGGAATCCAAGGATTGGAATGTATCTCTCGGAATTGCCATGATGAGTAGCCTTTTGGCTTTGAGGTCAATTGCTACCTTCTTCTTATCTTCATCATCCAGTCCTTCCTTTCCTTTGGAATTCGTTATGCAAGAATTTCCTCAGTGTGGACAGTAGCAGGAACTCGAGGTATGACAGTCATGGGTACATATGGTCCATTTATCACAGAAGTACATAGATCAATATATAAACCTTCATAGAAGTTGATCAATTGAATCTTCCATCCCTTAGGACTGTAGGAGGTTTAGTCAACGATCCAACACTATTCGTAACATTCCAGGTTGGATTTGCCATTTCAAAAATAGGGGATTATGAAAATTTGAGAAGAAAGTTTGAGATTGAGTAGCAGAAAAAGAAATCAAACACACATGAACTTGATGAAAGAGATTTTAATACAAAATTCTTCAATCTAAAAAAGAAAACCAACCGAATTAAACGAGATCTTAATCGAATTACAGAAAACTCGTAAAACAAGGTCTAGAGTGAAAACAATTTTAGAATGAAGAATCTAGTTGAGTGAGGGATAATCCATAACAAATTGAATCGACTAATCAAGAAACTGATTAGGTAGCTCTGATGTCAATTGTAGGAACCCAAATCTTCTTTTGAACTCAAAAAAATTGGTGAATCCAAATAATAATGACAGTTACGAGCGGAAGCAATTAAGTATTCACAAATTAAACTATATATGATGAACTACGAGTAAAGCATATAAGGAATTACAAACCAATTTACTGAGTAGCGTACTCATCATTTGTATTGATTTAGAATGGTGGGAATTGCAGGTTTACACCAAGAGCACACAGTAATTGTGTGAAGAAAAGCTCTCAAATTTCTTTTACAATGTCTCGATTACAAAGGGAACGAACCTGTTAAAGTGCAATTGGAAACCTAAACAACTTTACTATTTATACTACAAAATAGGAAAGTCAACTCTCTATCTAGCGAGAGGATGCCATGATGTAAAGGTAAGTAACCGCTTCTGCACACGGGGCATGCTGGTATAAGGCCATCTGTACTTGAGAGTGTCACTGGGAAAACACTTGTCTTGAATCCTAGAAGTATTGGACCAGAGGCTCTGCATAGTACATGTAGAGGCTTTGTATGTATGGTGCAGATGCTCTGCATTGGAGATCTGAGCTCTGCATCATTTCTGCCTTAGTCGTGTATGCGTCCAATATTCTGTTGGCGAGCTCTATACCCAAGCTCAGCTTCCTAGTGACCATGAAGAGCTAATGTTTTCTGACAAAAAGACAGCCTCTTTTTCCTTACACTTTTATACAGTGTTAATTCTAACACCCTTAGTGCTAGACTGAGATGAGCAAGAGTATGTAATCAAGGTAAGACATGTCATGTACACATAGATTTTTATCAAAATTGGGTTAACCCACAACAAGCATGAACACTAGAAATTCCAATCATATGGATTTGATGAACCTTAGTTTCTAGTATTAGATAAATAATGATCACATAATCAAGATAAAAGCATATCATCTACACATAAAATGTCACCAAAGTTAAAGTTAACCCATACATGCACAAACCCTAGGTTCCCAAATCAGAGAAATGTGATGAAGTTCTCAGTTCTAACATGATATAAGCATGAATCACATAACCAAAATGAGGGCAAAACATCAAATAGGCGTGAGATATTAAGTTCTAACCTAATTTAGCAATCAAAACTTCATTCCTACACTACCTACACCTTTATTGTGGATGAGATAAAGAGAAATAGCAGAGCGAAGACATACCATGACTTGATGCGGTGTGAAATCGAAGAAAAAAGAGTAATCGAAGCCTTGGATTTGCTCTTCAACAGTTCGAGGTGAGGATAAATTTGAGAGGAATTGTGAATCAAAGAGGTGTTGTTATATGGGTTGTGTGCAAAGTCGGGTTTAAAACCCTTAATATGCAATCAGGACCTTTCGCTAGTTGGTCACTGGTTGCAACTAGCGAAACAACTAGCCTGAGTCTTATAAGGAACAAACAGAGGCGTTCACTGGTTGGTCGCTAGTTGTAACAAGTGAACCAACTAGCAAAGACAACCTTCGTGCAAAACAAACAGAACCGGTCGCTAGTTATAACATGCGAACTAACTAGCGACGACCCATAACCCTTGAAAAACAAACATAACTGGTCGCTGGTTGGAAGTTAGTTGCAACCCACAAGCAAACTGGCGTTGACCCTTAACTCGTCGAAAACAAACAAAATCGATTATTGGTTTGTCGCTAGTTAAAACTAGTGGACTAACTAGCAACAGCCATAACTCTTAAAACCCAAATAGAGACGGTCGTTGGTTTGAAGTTTCTTGCAACCCACGAAAAACTAGCCATGACCTCTAGGCTTATGGAATAGTGTTGGTCGCTAGTTTCTCGCTAGTTGTAACTAGCGTAAAAACTAGTAATGGCCCTTAGACTTGGGTCCACAATCTCCACACAACACCACTAACTTCCACTATTTCCTTGGGGTTCTTAGAGACCTCAAATTTATCACGAGAGACTCGATCGACCAACACGAAAAGACACTATCTACCTAAGAATTAAAATTACGAGAAGTTAAAGAAAACAAACCTGGCACGATCACTGGTTAGGTTGATTAAGGAACATGGTGTCTGCTACCACTGTTTCTCCTCCAAAATATGGTTTCACTCGCTGACCGTTGACTTTGAAGGTTTCTCCATCTCTACCGTACTCAACTGTGCCATATGGGAAGACCTCTTTGATCATGAATGGACCTGGCCATTTTCATTTCAACTTCCCTAGAAATAAACACAATCGTCAAATATACAGTATAACTTGAATTCCAGGTAGAATTATCTTTTGATGAAGCCAGTTTTTATGGAACTCATTTGTTTCTTCCTTGTAGATAGTTGCATTCTCATACGCATCATTCTTGATTTCCTCCAGTTCATTCATTTTTAAGAATCGATGCTTTCCAGCTTCCCATAAATCCACATTCAAATGCCTGATGGCCCAATAAGCTTTTTGCTCTAGTTCTACTGGAAGATGGCATGACTTGCCGAACACCAAATAGTAAGGTGTTGTGCCTATGGGAGTTATATAGGTTGTACAATAGGCCCACAATGCATCATCAAGTCATGATGCCCAATCCCTTCGAGATGGGTTTACGGTTTTTTCTAGAATGTTCTTTAATTCCCGATTTGAGAGTTCAGCGAGGCTATTTGCCTGTGGATGATATGGTGTCGTCAGCCTATGCTTTATTGAGTAATTTTTTAGGACGGCGTCAAGATAGCGATTGCATAAGTGACGGGCCCCCATCACTAATTAAATCTTTGAGTACCAAAACCTCGTGAGGCTGTTCTTCCTCAAAAAGTTGACAACCACTTTAGAATCATTTATAGGCATGGCTATAGCCTCTACCCACTTCAAGACATAATCAATGGCAACTAGGATGTATTCATTGCGGTTGGATGTTGGGAATGGGCCCATGAAGTCGATGCACCATACATCGAATAATTCAACATCCATGAAGATTTTCATGGGCATCTCATCTCTCTTGCTAATGTTTCGACCCTTTGGCAACAGTCCCATAGAGCTATTAAGTGTCTCTTTTCTTTAACCATTTTTGGCCAAAAGGAACCAATTTGTAGTATCTTGGCAACTGTTTTATCAGAACTGAAGTGGCCGCCATACTCTAGGGTATGACAATGGTTAAGAATGTCAGCCTTTCCTTCATCGGGGCACATCTTCGAATCATTCCATCAACACAGAGTTTGTAGAGACATGACTCATCCCAAAAGTATCTTTTTGCATCTGCGAGAAACTTATGTTTCTGATGTGAATTTAGACCATACAGTTTGACTGCCACTAACTAGGAAGTTCGGTATGTCCGCATACCAGGATTTTAAATGGTTGATCTTAAACAGATGTTCGTCTATAAATTCATCATTGATGACAAACCTATCGGTAAGATGTTCCCCGTTACCTTCCAAGCATGAAAGGTGATCTGCTACTATATTCTCTGAACCTTTCTTATCCAGTATCTCCAAATCAAATATTTGTAACAACAATACCCACTGAATGAGCCTCGACTTCACGTCTTTCTTGGTCATCAGATAATTTAAGACCGAGTGATCAGTGTAGACGATTACCTTAACACCATCTAGGTAAAATCGGAACTTTACAAGCATAAACAACAACAAGTAACTCCTTCTATGTGGTTGCATAATTGATTTGAGCGTCATCCAATGTCTTGTTGGCATAGTATATGACGTGTAGCCTCTTCTATTTTCTTTGCCCCAACACGACACCTATTGTTGTATCACTAGCATCGCACATGAGTACAAATGGAAGATTCAAATCAGATGTCGTGAGATTTGATGCTGAAATCAACTCCTTCAACATGTAAAACGAAGAAACACATTCATTAGTGAATTTGAATTTGGCATCTTTAAGTAATAAAGAACATAAGGGTTTAGTGATTTTAGAAAAATCCTTGATGAATCACGGGTAGAAATCGGCGTGCCCTAAAAAGCTCTTGATTCCCTTGGTTGAGTTTGTGTATGCTAGATTCTTGATCACTACAACTTTTTCTTTGTACTACCTCGATCACCGCTTTATATACCTTGTGGACAAGAACTATTCATTATGTCACCATGAAATGATATTTTTCCTAGTTTAGGACCAAACTCGTCTCCTGACATCATTGTAGAACGGCCTCTAAGTGTGCTAGACATGTATCACATGAAGGTCCAAACACTGAGCAGTATCTCTTTAGTTTTTTCCACCATGTCCGAGAATATTTCCATCATGCACCTTTGAAATGTTGTTGATGTATTACATAATCCTAATGGCATTCGGTAACCAAATGTACCATACAGGTAGGTAGAGGTTGTCTTCTCTTGATCGTCTGGCGCGATTGGTATTTTATTATATCCTGGATACCTGTTCAACAAGCAATAGTATTCGTGTCCTACTAATCGCTCCAACATTTGGTTCATGAAATGAAGTGAAAAGTGGTCTTTCCGAGTGGCATTATTCAACTTTCTGTAATAAATACAAACTCGCCATCCCATTACTGTCAGAGAAAGAATCAATTCATTATTGTTGTTTCGAACAACTGTGATGTCTCCCTTCTTTGGTACCAACTAGATTGGACTCACCCAAGGGCTGTCAAGAATGGGATCTATAATCACAACATCAAGGAGTTTCAAGAAATATATTTTCGGACCACTTCCTTAATATTGGGGTTAAATCGATGCTAATGTTTGAATTGTTGGTCGGTGCCCCTCTCCAAATTGATTCTATGTGTTCAAAAGGTGCGACTTAAGCCTTTAAGATTAGCTATTGTCCACCCGATGGCAGTTTGATGCTTTCGAAGAACTCTTAACATATTCTCCTTCTTCTAACTTGCTCTTTGCTGCTAGAACACATTAAATTTTTCTTTTTCGTCTCCCACTCTTAGTGTTAGCTACCTCTTTTTATGTCAATTAGTACTCCTCTCGTGGCTAAGAATGGTCGACCAAGGATCAGGAGTACCCCCTTTGTTTTCATCCATGTTCATGTTTACTTTGATCAGTACATCTTCAATGACCCCATACGGGCACTTGATGGATTTCTTAGCAAGCTACAAGATTAGGCTTGTTGGTTGTACTTCACCCGATCCAGTTTCCAGAAAATAGACAAAGGCATTAGGTTAATAATGGCATCCAAATCACACAGAGCCTTGCTAAATTTAGAATTTCCTATTCGCATAGAGGTAGTAAAACTCCATGGATCCTTAAGCTTTGGAGGAAGCTTGTGTTGAATAATGGTGCTACCTCTTCAATAAGTGCAATTGTCTCACACTCCTTAAACTTCCTTTTGTTAGAGAGGATATCTTTTAAGAATTTCACATATAAGGGTATTTGTGCCAAGGCATCTGTAAAAAAGAATATTGATATGTAATTTCTTACACACTTCACGAAACATAGAAAATTGAACATCATCTTTGTGAGCCTTTAGTCTATTAGGATATGGTACTCTCGATACTGTTAGTTTTACTGTTTGTTTTAGTGTAAGGTTCTTTTGATTTTTTTATCCACCTCCAGGTTTATCCATGTCAAGCTCCTCATCCACTTCTTCAACTTCAACTTCCTTAACTCTCTTTCTCTGTTTCATCTACTAGAGGCTCTCTAGTCGGATCTCGTATCAGCTCTTTTCCACTCGTAAGATGAATGACCTTATAGTCTTCTCTCGGTTTCTTCTCTGGCTAACTAGAAAATTGGCATGGAACTCTGGATTGAAGAGTATCGACCATTTGCCTCTCTAAAATCTGAATGGAGGCAGGATTTTGTTCGGTTGTCGAGTTCATACTGCCGACAGTAGATGCTAATGTGCCAACTGAAGATGTCAGTTCCTTAACTGCTCAATCCATCTTGGTTACGAGCTTCATCATCATGTCTTCCAATCCCAGTTTCCTCTTTAAACCTTGTCCCTCTTTGAATCTTCTTTGTTGATGACATGGTGGACGATAAGCATCATTAGATTCAGAAGAAGAGGAAAAGTTAGAGTTGTTACCATATAGTTGATGTCCCATGGTCTCCTTCTGATTATTTTGAGGTTGGCTCCAAGCTAAGTTCAGATGCTTCTTCCATCCCTCATGGTATGTGTTTGAAAAAGGGTCATTCTAAAGACGTTTGTTCCAATTCTGCATATGTTGAACTTCCTCTGGTTGTTGGAACTCACTATGAGAAGGATATAGTTTTGACATGCCTGAATTTGGGTGGTGTGATGGCTGCATGATGGTTTCTCTCAACTAGTTAGTGATGGCTGCCAACTGGGCCTTGATTTCTTTCTACTCTCAGTCTCCTAAATACTTGCTACTCGTCTGACTGAGGATCTTGGTGTGGTGTGGCTTTTCTCGGATGGATTTTTAATTAATTTGTGTGCTTCTTCATATATATTGGTCATCAAAGCACCCCCAGCAGCTGCAGTGATGTCATTCTTGCACTGTGGGTGTAGACCACTAAAGAAGATCTAGATAATCATGCATCCATTAAGCCCGTTGATAAGTGTGTAGAAGTATATACTGTAGCACCTATTTTAGATCTTTTATTACCTTATTTTACACCTTTCCCAATCCCAATTTGAGTCTTTTGAGTCTTATTTTAGTATTTTAGACTTAGTGGAGCTAGGATGATAGAAATGGTATTTTTATGCTTATTTAGTAAGTATTTACTGATAAAAGCTTTGCTACAACAGGGATATGTATTGTTGCAGCATTGGAGATGGGCGTGGTATTGGCTCAAGCAGGCTCAATCATATCAGCTTGGAACAATATCAGTTTGTTGACTTTCTGAAGAAGAAGGAATCGTTGGTTTTTTCCTGAAGATATTGACACAAGATGCCGAGCTTCCAAGATGACTCCCTTTTGTACTTCATGGGCATCTTTTTATTACTTAGTAGTCTTTATCCAATGGACAAACACTTTGTTTTGTACTTTTGATTCCCTCCCTTGGACTATAAATAGGGAGGGTAATCCTTTGTGTTTAGTATGCGATATGCTAGATGCTTGGTAACCATTCCACTTGATCATTTACCTTGCTAGTTGTGGTTAACTTCCAAAAGCTTCTCACAAGCTTTTGGCACTTCAATTTTTAATGTAAGTATTTTTCAGTTACAATTCTTGTCATTTACTTTTACTTGTCATTTACTTTTATGCAATTTACGATTATGTCTTTTACATTTCTGTAATTTAATTTAAGTATGTTAGACTAAACACCTTAGTATGGATGTAAGGCACGGTTGTGAGATTAAGCCGACTGGTAGTGAATAATTGCTCTCGCAATAGTAATTTATTCCACTATTCACATATGGTATAGATGTTTCACCGGATATTTCTTGACAAAGTGACGCATGTTGTTTTCCCTTGGGGAGTTGGGATTAATAACAAACTTAAACATTTATATCATATTTGTTATAGAGGCTACAAAGAGCTGCTACAATCTTAGGGGTTGTGAAACTATACAGATAAAGGGGTTAAGTTATGTACCAATTGAGGCAGATTGCCTCACCAAGTGCACCTTCAATTTTCGGTCTAAACTGATCTTCCTAGGAAGATTCCTTTATCTGGTGGTGGTATAGAAAGTTATTACTGCAGCAACCTATTTGGTTGCTACAGCATTGTTCACTATACTTAGTAGCTGAAATCCAACCAGATCTTGCACCCATACTATCTTTAATTTTTGTTCTACATTTCAGCATTTGTTACCATCAACTCTCAAGATATTTTCCCTCTAAAGCTTCATTGCTTCCCAAAAACCTCTTCTGAAATCTTATTCTAAAACAACTTTAGCTTCTCTTTTAGCGATCTAAATCCCTGTGAAACGATAATCTGGTATACTTACTGTTATTACTTGATATGAACGACACTTGTGAGCCATGTATACTTGCATGGTTTACTTGTCATATAGCCTTTTGAGGGTATAGATATCCTTCACACCAAGTTTTTGGCGCCGCTGTCGGGGATTTTAGCCAAAAAGAATTTTCTTAAAGTTATTTTAGAGTTTGATTTTTCTACCATCAAGTGCTATTTTCTATGGTTTATGCCAAGGAATCCTCACGGTAAATTTTTTGCTTGATATTGAGAGGACATTTAGAAGGAGAAGAAGGGTACAGAGAAATCTTTTACCTTTCTTGGAACTCCGGAAATTGCTGCTCCATTGGACCTAATGAAATACCAATCCTGAGGAGGAGGTTATTAGGCTTGCTAATTCAAAGACTAGAGGCATCATGGACTATGCTATACCTATGCTAAATCAATTGCATTTAGGGATACGTAGGCGTACTAGTGATGGTGAACACTTTGAAACTAAGCCTATCATGTTTAGTATGTTACAAACAAATGGTCAGTTTGCTGGACTACCATCTGAGGATCCTCATCTACATTAGAGATCTTTCATGGAAGTCACTGACTCTTTTCATATTAATGGAATTTCTGATGAAACCTTAAGGCTGAAGTTATTTCTTTTTTCACTAAGAGATAGAGCTAAATCTTGGTACAACTTTTTGGAACCAGATTCTATCACCACTTGTAATGGAATGACTGAGAAGTTTTGAAAAAGTTTTTTCCCCCAACCAGGAATGCCAAGTTTAGAAATGAAATTTGCATGTTCAAGCAAATGGATGATGAGGCAGTCCCTGATGCTTGGGAAAGGTTTAAGGAATTATTAAGGAAATGCTCACATCATGGCATACCCTACTGCATTCAGCTTGAAACATTCTACAATGGTCTGGATAATACATCTAGATCAATGTTAGATGCTACTGCAGGAGGAGCCTTTACTTCCAGTACCTATAATGATGGTGTTGCCATCCTGGATAAAATTTCTAATAACAATGGTCATTGGGCTGATCCCAGAGCAATAGTACCAAGAAAAACAGCAGGAGTTCATGAAATAGATCCTTATGATGCCTTGAATGCACAGTTAGCAACCATGACTAGTCTGTTGAAAAACTTGGCTAATCCTAATGCTACTATTGCCTCAGCTTCTGTTTCTGAATACTTGCCTGTTAAATGTGTGTGCTGTGGTGAAGATCATTCTTATGATCAATGTAGCCATAACTCTGAATCTGTGAATTATATTCACAACAGATCTGCCCAGTTTTCAAACAATTATAACTCCAGTTGGAAGAACCATCTAAACTTTTCTTAGAAAATCCCTTGTTTAAATCCACCAGCTGCGAAAGAACAAAGGCAGAATTTCCAACAAACCACTTCTCAGAATTTTCAGCAAAATGCTCCCCAAAATCAAACTGCTCATTATCAGTCTAATTTTCAAAATAAGTCTAACCGGCATAATGATTCACCTAATTCTTTAGAAGCTCTGTTAAAAGGTTTTATAAACCAGACTAACTCGACAATGAATCACCAAAATGCTAACATAAGGACTTTGGAAACTCAGATTGGACAAATAGCACTAGAGTTGAGGAACAGAACATTACCTAGTGATATTGAGATCCCTAAGTTGTTAACCAAGGAACAGGTTAAAGTAGTAACCTTAAGAAGTGGAAAATACCTAGTTGAGAGTCCACAAAAAGCCACTATTGAAACTGGATACATTGCTAAAGCAATACCACCTGTTGCTACAGCAACACCACCAGTTACTGTAAAACCTGCACAAAACCCTGAATTCGTGCCTATACCAAGCAGAGAAGATTACCCACTACTTTTCCCTAGAGAGAAAGACTCAAACCCCACAAATTCAAATCCAGAGAGTGTTGTCCCAGGACCATCAGTTACAAAGCCTGTCCCAACACCCTTACCAAAACTAGCAGATGTTACCCCTACTGTTTCTGTTGTTCCTACTATCCAAAATCCCAAAATCCCAGTAATCACCCAAGATCCACCTTATGTTCCATACCCACAAAGGTTAAGGAACCATAAGGAGGAAGTTCAGTTCAAAAAACTTATGGATGTATTCAAACAGTTGCACATCAATATTCCATTGGTGGAGGCAATTGAGACTATGCCCAGTTATGCCAAATTTCTGAAAGACATATTGAGTAAGAAACAGAAATTGACTGAATATGAGATTGTTTCTCTTACTGAGGAATGTAGCGCCCTATTGTTGAAAAAAATTCATCCTAAATTGAAATATCTGGGGAGTTTCACAATTCCCTGTTCAATAGGTGGGAAGTACATTGGGGAAATCCCTGTGTGATTTAGGTGCTAGTATCAATCTTATGCCCTTATTTGTTTTCAACACCCTAGGTATAGGAGAGACTAGACCAACTACTGTTACCTTACAGTTAGCTGATAAATTCATGGCATTTCTCAAGGGCAATATAGAGAATGTGTTGGTCCAAGTAGACAAGTTCATATTCCCTACTGATTTTTTAACTCTTGACTTTGATGTTGATAAAGACATACCCATTCTATTAGGAAGACCATTTTTAGCCACTGGTAGAACAATCATTGATGTCCAAAAGGGTGAGTTAACCATGAGATTGAATGACCAGAAAGTCACTTTCAACATTCTAGACTCAATGAAATACCCTGAGGAAAGAGGGGAGTGTTCTATGGTAAATACTATAGGGTCATGGTGTCATGAGGAAGCTTTAGAAGAGATCCTAAGTGAAGAGAGTGAAACATTTGATAATAGTGGTGAGGAGGATAATGATTGTGAGGATAATGAGGAAATGCTACAACAAGCTGCAACATATGAACCGTTGGAAAGTGAGCCCAGACAGAACCCATTACCATCCATTGAGTCCCCACCAGAGTTAGAGTTGAAGCCATTACCTGCCCATCTTAAGTATGCATTTCTAGGGGATGATAACACCTTACCCATAATCATTTTCTCATCCTTAGATGTCAGTCAGGAAAAGCAGTTAGTGAAAATGCTTCAATCCCATACAAAAGCCATAGGTTGGACAATCTCTGATTTAAAAGGTATAAGTCCATCCATTTGTCAACACAAGATAATCTTGGAAGACAAAGACTTTATCTCTGTTGAACCCCAAAGAAGATTGAACCCAGTGATGAAGAAAGTAGTTAAGAAAGAAATCCTCAAATGGTTAGATGCTGGAATTATTTATCCTATAGCTAGCAGCTCTTGGGTAAGTCTTGTCCAGTGTGTTCCTAAGAAAGGAGGAGTGATAGTAGTTGAACAAGAACAGAATGAGCTAATCCCAACCAGAGTAGTGTCAGGATGGAGAATATGCATGGATTATAGGAAGCTAAACAAGGAAACCCATAAAGACCATTTCCCATTGTCTTTCATAGATCAGATGTTTGATAGATTAGCAGGCAAGGAGTATTATTGCTTTCTAAATGGTTATTCAGGCTACAACCAAATAGCCATTGCATCAGAAGATCAGGAAAAAATCACTTTCACCTGCCCATTTGGTACATTTGCTTTCAGAAGGATGCCATTTGGACTATGCAATGCACCTGCCACATTTCAGAGATGCATGATGTCTACTTTCTCTAACATGTTGGAAACCTCTATCGAAATATTCATGGATGACTTTTCTGTCTATGGATCTTCATATGAGGACTGTTTGAACAATTTAGAACAAGGTCTTAAGAGATGTGAGGGGACTGATTTGGTTCTGAATTGGGAAAAATGTCACTTCATGGTTAAGGAAGGAATTGTTTTAGGACATGTGATCTCAAGTAGAGGAATAGAGGTAGACAAAGCCAAGTTAGAAGTCATAGAGAGTCCACCTGAGCCCACAAACATAAAAGGAATAAGAAGTTTTTTGGGTCATGCTGGCTTCTATAGAAGATTTATAAAGGACTTTTCAGAGATTTCCAAACCACTCTGTATTTTGCTACAACATGACCAACCTTTCAACTTTACAAAAGAATGCAAATATGGTTTTGAAACTCTCAAGAAGGCACTGATTTCTGCTCCCATTGTTGTCACACCAGATTGGACTAAACCTTTTAAACTAATGTGCGACTCCAGTGATTGGGCTGTTGGTGCAGTCTTGGGCCAAGTTAAAGAAAATATTTTTCATCCTATCTATTATTCTAGTAAAACTCTTAATAAAGCACAAATAAACTACACAACCACTAATAAGGAACTTTTGGTTGTGGTACATGCATTTGAGAAATTCAGATCTTATTTAGTGGGAACAAGGGTCATTGTTCACACTGACCATGCTGCCATCAAATATTTGATTTTTAAAAAGGATGCCAAGCCAAGGTTGGTCAGATGGGTGCTTCTGTTACAAGAGTTTGATATTGAAATAGTAGACAGGAAAGGAGTGAACAACCAAGTTGCTGATCACTTATCAAGATTGGAAAAAGGAGAATGTAGTACTCGTGAGATAAATGAGGAATTCCCAGATGAACAACTCTTGATGCTGCAACATTCTACAGCCCCATGGTTTGCAGACATTGCAAATTTCTTGGCTGTTGGGATCATACCACCAGAACTAAATAAAAATCAAAGAAAGAAATTGTTGAATGATGCAAAGAGTCATCTGTGGGGTGACCCCTATCTGTTCGAATTAGGGGCTGACCAGATTCTTAGAAGGTGTATACCTCATGAGGATGTACCTGTTGTGCTACAGCATTGTCATGCTGCAGCATATGGTGGTCATTTTGGAACCAGAAGGACTGTATCCAAAGTCCTACAATCTGGTTTTTACTGGCCCACACTCTTTCAAGATGCTGATAGTTTTGTGAAAAGATGTAATGAATGTCAAAGGGTTGGATCCATCTCCCAAAAGCAAGAAATTCCCTAAATGGCATTCTTGAGGTGGAACTCTTTGATGTATGTGGTATAGATTTTATGGGACCATTTCCCATGTCTGGAAATAACCAATACATCTTGGTAGTTGCAGATTATGTCTCTAAATGGGTTGAGGCAGCTGCTTGCCCCAGTAATGATGCAAAGACTGTTGTTAAATTTTTGCATAAGCACATCTTTACCAGATTTGGTACCCCTAGAGCTATGATTAGTGATGAGGGTACCCATTTTATAAATAACATGATGAAAGAAGTTCTTAACAGGTACAACATAAGACATAGGGTAGCAACAGCCTATCACCCTCAAACCAATGGCTTAGTAGAACTTTCAAACAGGGAAATCAAGAGTATTTTGGAGAAGGTTGTAAAACCTACAAGAAAGAACTGGTCATACAAACTAGATGATGCTCTTTGGGCATATAGAACAACCTATAAATCACCAATTGGGATGTCTCCCTACAAACTAGTATTTGGAAAGGCTTGTCACCTGCCCTTAGAACTTGAGCACAAAGCTTATTTGGCCTTAAAAGAACTTAACATGAGTATTGATGATGAAGGAAACAGAAGGAAGCCATAACTCAATGAGCTTGAGGAGTTGAGAGATCAGGCATACGAAAATGCAAAAATCTATAAGGAAAGAACAAAGAAGTGGCACGATAATAGGATCTCTCAGAGAGAAATTATGGCTGAACAGAAAGTTTTACTCTTTAACTCTAGACTTAAACTTTTTCGTGGAAAATTAAGATCCAAGTGGACAGGGCCATTTGTGGTACACAAAGTCCATCATTATGGAGCTGTGGAACTCATTGACTCTAACAATGGATCCATTTTCAAAGTAAATGGTCAAATGCTGAAATCTTATCATGATTCTGCATCACCAATGGGTACCACCTCTGTGGTGCAACTCACTCAATAAAGTAAAATTCGGAAGGCTAGCATAGCCTGTTTTCATGTAAATATGTAAATAATCTTATTTTTAGTTTTAAATCTTAGTCAAAAATGAGTTTTTCAAAATAGTATGATTCTGTGGAAAAGGTACAATTGCTACAGCATCAGTTGTACAAGGCTATAGCAATCCGTACTAGGGCCCACCATCCTAATCAGCCGAGAAAAAAAAGAAAAAAATTTTAAATAATAAATAAAGGATTTAAATTTTGTCTGCAAAGATGCTTTGAAAAAGTACTTTTCAGATAGATTTGACTCTCATTTTCTCTCCCAAGAAAGCATCTCATGATACAAACCCAAGTTTTCAAGGGTACAAACCAAAGGTCACCTTTTGTACTTAAAAGATAATTACAAAAAAAAACCTAGTTGCTTTTCAACTAAGCTAGTTATCCCACTCCTTTTTAGGTTTCTTTGTAACCAGACCCACAACTTCCACTTTCATTAAAACTAATTACTTTTTAAATTGATTAAAATAACCATTTAGTAGTATATTACTACTATTTGCTTTTTCTCAGGGTATTAAGTTCAAAATGGTGAAGATGAAGAACACGAGTAAGAAACCAGAAAAGAAGAAGGTCGAACCACAGAGCCGAAGAACAAGTTTGAGGAAGAAGAAGGGTGAAAGTGATTCAATGGTGACCATTAAGGAGATTGTTGAGGCCACAAAGAAGCAAGCATCATCAAAACCATCTGTAACGAAACCGCCGGGGATTTCTTTATACTACCTCGATCGCCGCTATATATACCTTGTGGCCAAGCACTATTCATTCTGTCACCATGAAATGATATTTTTTTCCAATTTAGGACCAAACTCGTCTCCTAACATCTTTGTAGAACAGCCTCTAAGTGTGCTAGACATGTATCACATGAAGGTCCAAACACTGAGTAGTATCTCTCTGGTTTTTTCCACCATGTCCGAGAATATTTCCATCATGCATGTTTGAAATGTTGTTGATGCATTATACAATCATAATGGCATCATTCGGTAAGCGAATGTACCATACAGGTAGGTAAAGGTTGTCATCTCTTGATCGTCTAGCGCGATTGCTATTTTATTATATCCTGAATACCTGTTCAAGAAGCAATAGTATTCGTGTCCTACTAATCGCTCCAACATCTGGTTGGTGAAATGAAGTGGAAAGTGGTCTTTCCAAGTGGCGTCATTCAACTTTCTGTAATCAATACAAACTCGCCATCCCATTACTGTCAGAGAAGGAATCAATTCATTATTGTTGTTTCGGACAACTGTGATGTCTCCCTTCTTTGGTACCAACTGGATTGGACTCACCCAAGGGCTGTCAAGAATGGGATCTATAATCCCAACATCAAGAAGTTTCCAGAAATATATTTCCGGACCACTTCCTTAACATTGGGGTTAAATCGACGCTAATGTTTGAATTGTTGGTCGGTGCCCCTTCTCCAGATTGATTCTATGTGTTCAAAAGGTGCGACTTAAGCCTTTAAGATTAGCTATTGTCTACCCGATGGCTGTTTGATGCTTCCGAAGGACTCTTAACAATTTCTCCTTCTTCTAACTTGCTCTTTGTTGCCAGAACACATTAAATTTGTCTTTTTCATTTCCCGCTCTTAGTGTTAGCTTACCTCCTTTTATGTCAATTAGTACTCCTCTCTTGGCTAAGAATGGTCGACCAAGGATCAGGAGTACCCCCTTTGTCTTCATCCATGTTCTTGACGAGAAAATCGACTAGGAAGTAAAACTTGTTTACTTTGATCAGCACATCTTCAATGACCCAATACGGGCACTTGATGGTTCTAACTCTTTATCAGGAGGACTAAGGAAATCAAAATTAGTGGCCAAATTTTATGAGATGATTAACACTGTAAAAAAAAGTATCCAATGTAATAATCCGTATAGCTGATATTGTTATTACCGCACATTAGTTCCCCGGCAACGACGCCAAAAACTAGATAGACGGGTTTACACCCCTAAATCTAACCACAAGTTTATGGGTTGAATTAAGTAATAATGTATGGTAAGTAATGAGCATCGAACCTAAGGAACTAGGGACTAAGTAACACAATGACTATAATATTATTAACTGGATGGTCAAAATTAGATTGGTAGAATAATTAATTAACTAATTAAACTAAATGAGAGCTTAAACAATTCTAAAGAACGAAAAGTAGGAAACTTTTATCAGCAGACTAGTAGTTGGGAGTTGGATTCTAATGGGTTTTACATAGAACACTTTAATTTGATTGATATCAAACAATCCACTTAATGAATACATAACCACATAAACTTTTGTTCTACTCTCTCGAGCTATAACATGCTTAATTCCTAAAAACAGTTGTTTTATCTCTCGATCTCGACATATGTAAACATAAATTCTTTAGAATAAGATTACAAAACTATAGTAAGATCTAATTGGTATATCTCTATCCAAGTTGTCACCTTAGACATACAATTCCAATTCTAATTAGTTGAAAGTTGATCAAAGTCACAACAACAGTAAACAAAAAATCATATTCTTCATTAACTAAGGAAGTTCAAATAAAAATATGTTGATCCCTAAGGAGTCTACAAGAGTTCTTGGATATAGAAACAGTTTGTAGAAAGGGGGGTTGAATACCAACATACAGATTTTTGGTTTTTAAATTACTTTATATTGCATAAAAAAATTTACAGTTACAAGAGGAAATTAGAACAAGTTTAAACCTATTCTATTGTAACTAAGAAATCACTAAGATTGATGCACAAGAAAGAAGTAAGAAAGAATACAGAAGGTTTAAGACAGAAGGTTGCATGCACACAGATGAAGAAGATATCTTCATCTTATTTATACCCGTTTGTATTTAAAGCAAGACAAAAGGTATGTGCAACGTGGCAAGCATCCATAGGAACTTGTCCTTTACTCAGAATACAGCCATGTTTTTGGCCGCATACGAACAGTACCATATCAGATATGATGGGGACATACGAGACAATTCGTACGTCCTTCTTTGACACAATATAGGGTTTGTCTTTTGTACATCGAGGATAAGGTCAACGTTAATCTTGTATGAGAAGCTTCACTTGATCGCTGAGACTGAATCTTCAAGGATGAACTTTCAGTATCGCTGAGGCTTCACAAGACTTCACACTTTGGATAGATGATCTTTGCTATCGCTGAACCGCTTTAGGTCACGTAGCTGATTATCTCTTTCTTCAGCGTGGTCTTTGACTTTCGCTGAATGGTCATTTGGTGTGATCGCTGATCTTCAGATCTTCACAGATAAGCTTAAGGTTCCTTGATCTTCAGCGATCGCTGATGGCAGTCAGCGTATGCTTATCGCTGAATTTGAACTTAAACTTAAACAAGGAATTTCACTAAGTGTAAAGAGGAATCATATTCAAATCACTAAGAGGAGCTATGATCAACAATCTCCCCCTATTTGATTATGATTAAGTAATATGAGAAAGTTACTTGAAAGGATTAGTAAGGACTTAAGAAATAATTAATAAAAATTTCTAAGTACTAATTTGTGAGATCTTTTTCAGCTAATCTATTTCATCTATTGAGTTTCATTTATAAGGATATGAAAACACAATTTTTACAAGTAGATGCCTTAAGTACATTCACTGATTTAAATTTCAGAGAGAAATATCAGTGAGCAAGGAGATAAGTAAAGAAGTTAGAACTCTTATATTCATTATCCCATTTACTATTTTCAGGGATCTTTTTAGTACACAGTTGGAGTAGAGTACTTTATTTGAAATTTCATTAATAATCTGAAGATATTACATGAAAAATGAAATTACAAATTTGCAAGTAAAGGGAAGTACAATACACTGAAGAGAAATACAAAGGAAAAACAATTAGTCAGAGAGGTTTTCGTGTCTTCTTCGTATTTCATTTTCATAGAGTCTCTTCTATCTGTACATCAGCGGTTCATCTGACCAGCAGTAGTGATGCATGATTTTGATGAAGGCTGATGGAGTTTTGATGATCTCGCTGTTTCTGAAGAGCCCTAGGAAACCATCATTATCCAAGAAGACCATGCTTGGTTCCGGGAAGGTGATGATTTTATTTTCTTCATATTTTCTGTCTTGAGGGAGAGAGACTCTAAGCATTGAGATGTTAGGGATTTCCAGATGACCGAGAATGCTTTCATTGTTGAATTTGGTTTCATGATCACTTTTGGATGATGAACCTCCTTCAGTATTTGATCTTTTCTTTCGCGTAGGCTCAGGGAGAGGTGAAACTTGTACATGTTGTGACATTCTCTGAAGAAGCTGATCCAGTGCTCTTTCCACTACATCTTTAAACTTTGATTTGGAACCCTGAATGGCATCTCTGATTTCTAGCCATTCAGAGTATCCATAGAACTTTAAGAACTTGACTTCTTCTTTTTCAACTCTTGTATGTCTGTACATACGAACAAACACCTTTAGTCCATACCTTTTGGAAGGACGTCCTTCGATCGTTGCTCGAATGATTTTTGAATCAGACCTTCGAAAGTTGAATCTTTCAGTGCACCAGCGTAGTTCTTTTTCTCTGAGGCTTGGTTCTTCATTTGTTTTGGTCAGAGCATTCAGGATCTTCTCTTGAGCGAGGATGGGATTCACTTGGATATTTTCTTCAGCTAGTTCCTTTTGTGCCAAAGCTTCAGCGACTCTTTGGCTTTTATCGATCATTGCTTTCTTCGCTTTGTCTTTAGCAGCATCCTCTCTGAGAATCCTTCTTGCAAGCTCTAGATCATTCTCTGTTTGTTTCATCTTTTCATCCCTTATTCTTTGTGCTTCAAGTGCTTGAGCTCTCTCCTCCTTCGATAGGAAATAGAAGTCATCTACCATGCTGATTGGAGTTGGACACTCTATTTCAGCAGAGGGCAGCTTTATTTTCTTGGCTTCGAGTTCATTTAAGAAGTTTATTTGCCTTTCTTCCTCTTCAGGCTCGCTTATTAGTGGTCTCTGAGCGTGGCGTCTAGGAATGAGGCCTTCTTCATTTTCAGAGTCAGATATGTACATAAACTGCTCTTCGGATGAAGGTTCCTTCCAAAAAGTGGAGTCCTTTGGGGGACTGGGCTCACTGAGAGAAGGAGTTTTATCAGAGCCAAAATTTGGTGGAGAGAAAGAGGGATATGTGGGAGGTTCAGAGGTTGGAGCAGAGAAGAGAATGAGAGGAAGAGATACCTCGACAGTGGTCTCCCCCTCGGTTAAAGAGATGGTGGCATCAGCTTCTGCCACATTATTTTCTTTGCCTGAGGGACCAGACTGTCCCAAAGAGGGATGTTGTCCGTCCCCCAAAGGCTCCTGATGAGAGACTTTTGGCCTTGACATATTGAAGTGCTCCAAAGCACTTCCTATGTTATCGTCTTCATCATCATCATTGCCTCCCCCATAGTAAGGGATGGCTTCTTCATACCCTTCATCATCATCAACATCTTCTTCTGGTTCTTCTTCCACTACACCTTCAGTGAGGGAAGGTCCTACCTGCTTGATGTAGGGAGAGATGACCTCACCAGGGAAGGTCGCATTGTGATCCGCAATGATGTCGTCAGCGAATTTTTTGGCACATCTCTCCCCTTCGATGTTCTCAGCAGGGAGACAGTGCACCATCAGCAGACGTACATTCCCCTGAATGTCCTTCAGCTTCTCTTCATGGCGCTCTTGGTGCACAAGGGCTGAATTCAGGGATGTCCGATCAGCGGTGGAGAAAGAGGAGCTGCTCTCAGAGAACTTTGTCAGCAACCGCATCATGTCAGATTGAGTCTTCTGAATAGACTCAAGCACCAGATCTTGGTCATCCATCTTCTTCTCCAGACGGGCAATGGACTGACCATGTGCCCAATTGTCTTCCTTCAGGGACTGGATGTCGCTGAGAATATTGTTGACAGCGGTCTTGATCCCTGGAGTTCCAACCACTGTCCGGAAGATGAACTCAGCAGACTTCTGTAAATTCGCAACCTTTGCCCTGGTGTGAGTACATTCCTTGACTAAAAAGTCAATTGCAGGGAATGTTGGGCTAGGAAGAACAATGGGGGGAAGTTCAGCTGGGAAGGGAGGAAGCTTAGGAGCAGCCTTCTCTGTTTTGACTTCCATGAGTCTGGCAGAAGTCAATGGTTGCTGAGGGGATTTCCCTTTGTCCTTACTGAGAGGAGTAGTAGCAGCTTTGGTGGTGGTAGTAGTTGTCGCTGTGGTGAAGAGAGAAGGGGCATCTGTTGACAATATAGACAGAGCAGCCAAAAAGAGCTCTGGGTTAGATGAGGGATGAGAAGGCATGTTATAACCCTTGAGAGCATCATGAGGATTACTCTCAGGGACCACTGGTGCAGGGGTAGTGTCATGAGGATCACTAGCCAGTGTCTTAGAATGCCTGTGAGAGACATTCTGAGGTCCTGTGTTACTGGCTTTCCAAAACTCAGAGTGTCGAAACAACACTGAGGCTTGGGCTGCGTGCGTTTCAGCATCATTAGAGATAGGGACAACTATCTATGAATCATATGTTGATGTGAGGACCAAAGAAGAGGGGATAGAAGAAGAGTAGAAGGTTGTGAAAGTATTACCTGAGACAGCTTTAGCGGAACTGACTAATACGCTTTCAGTGAACGTGGTCGATGAATGCGGTGGTAGTGCTGAAGAAGCAACAATGGAAGAGAAAACCGTTGAAGTAGTTGGGGCTGTTGATGGTGTCGGTAGTACACCAGAATGAGAGTGAGTGGTCTGTTAAGAGACCACTACCCTTTGCTTCTTTAGCTTGGTTGCGATGGTCTTTTTGTGACCATCAGTTGGTAGTTTCCTCTTAGGGGCTGAAGTGTCAGGGATAGTCACTGATGGGCTTTTCAGTGAGCTGGACACGGAGGCAGGAGCTCCAATGATCGCCAGCATGTATGGTGTAAAGGGAGCATCACCTGCACGTTCCTCAATGTCCAGGGACTTCTTTCCCACCATAGAGAAGGAGTGGTTGGCTGTCTTGGGGTACTCATCCCCGAAAGCATGTTCCATGATTGTTGCGAAGAATCTGGGTAGGGGATGACAGAGTGCCTGTTTGCAGCTTTCACCCTGTTGTACATATCACTGAATATGTAATCAGCGAAATTCAGCTTGTAACCCGTGCAGAGAGCGAAGCCCATATCCTGAAAATGTTTACTGGCTTGATCATGAGAGCCAGTCTTGGAACCCAGGCACTGAATGACCTGGGTGAAGATATACTGCCAGCGAGCAGGTAGCCTTTTCTTTTCCAGCTTGGATCCTACGGTCTTTAGAGAGGCGTTTTCCCAAGCGTAGCCAATGGAGTCGAGGAAGGAGTCGATCTGTTGTTTTGTTGGTTCAGCGGCCCACCTCTCATTCTTGCCACGAGCAGGGAGGCGAAGAGCCTGCCTCAAGAAACCAGAGATGAAGGCGAAGTGGCCGAGAGTGGGAATTGTGAAGCCAATAGCAGAGAGTTCTTTGCCCTTTATCAGTTGTGCAGGTGGTACAGTGAGCCGTGTACCATAGGGCCTGAAGATAAGTGGAGATTCCAATTGGATTATGCACGAATGCATACATCAGTGGGCATGCCTTGATGAATCTTGCGCCTTCAGCGAATTTTGGACGTTTAGCAGGGATGTCCATGAGTGCAAGGTAGTTGCAGGATTTGAACGTGGCTTGTTCCAGAGGGAAGTGGCACACCGGAGCAGCAACCAGCGTGTCAGAGACGAGAGTGGTTTCAACAACCTTGCTTGAAGAGGCCATTGTTGTAGCATAGATAGGAACACCAAATATAAAAATCATGGTTTAATACAAAATGTATAAACCAGATTTTGGTATAAAGAATACCAAATATAAGGAAAAGACACAAGTGTTTTGATGAACAAGATCAAACACCTGTGATAGCAAAGCAAAATAAAACAAAATAAAAAATACCAAAAGTGTTTTAAAAAGATTGGTATATTTAAAAAATAGGTATAGAATAAAAGATGGATTAAAGAAAATCTTCTGTTCTTAAGGAAAAGACTTAGAACAGGGTTTGAAAGGTTTTAAAGTTTAATCTAGATTTTTATTTTATTTACCCTAAATTTTTGTTTTGATTTAAAGAAAAGAAAAGAAAAGAAACAAGATGTTTCCTGATTAAAGTGTAAGGTTTAGATCAAACCTTAGTGGAGTTCGAGAAGAAAAACGCACAAGTGCGTGTTCTTGGTGTTCTTGAGAAAACTTGAAGAAGCTTAGAGAATTCTTGCCTTATGGGAAACGTTGAGAGCGTAAAGAAAGAAATAAGGCAAGGATTTGCTTAAATAGCATGAAGAGAGAGAAATAGATAGCTAAACGACGGTTTTAGCTTTTTGAAAAAGAAATGATGACATGGCGCATGTCCCTAGAAAGTAATTGGAAGGGAAATGTTATCGACATATATTTGAGCGAGTATGGTATGACCTTTATATTTCTTAAAGAGAGAGTTTGGTCAATTTTTCCACGAATAAATTTTCTTTAGAAGAAATTTAGAAAGAGTATCATACCAAGCTCTAGGAGCTTGTTTTAACCCGTAAAGAGCTTTTTCAAGTTTGATACAATAACCAGGATGGTTGGGGTCTGAGAATCCAGGGGGTTGTTAAACATAAACTTCCTCGCTGAGTTTCCCATTTAGAAAAGCACTTTTAACATCCATTTGAAAAACTTTGAAGTCTTTATGGGCATCATAAGCAAAGAAAAGTCTTATAGCTTCTAAACGGGCTACAGGTGCAAAGGTTTCATCGTAATCAATACCTTCTTCCTGTCTGTATCCTTGAGCGACAAGTCTAGCCTTATTGCGAATAACAGTCCCGTTTTCATCTAGCTTATTTCTAAATACAAATTTGGTTCCAATCACTGTTTTACCAGAGGGTCTAGGAACTAGAGGTGAGCACGGTGCGGTTCGGTGCGGTTTTTGGCTAAAACCGAACCGAAAACCGAACCATTCGGTTTTTGAAAAACCAAACCGTTCGGTTTTCGGTTTTTCGGTTTTCGGTTTTCGGTTTTTTTCTCCGGTTCGGTTTTTTTCGGTTCGGTTCGGTTTTAAAACCGAATGGTTTTCGGTTTTCGGTTCGGTTTTTGGTTTTCGGTTCAGTTTTCGGGTTTTCGGTTTTTGGTTCTATATTTATTCTCTATTTTCAACTTGTAAATTATTTTAATTTGTTCAAAATCATGTTAATCGTATATCATAATGCAAATCTCATGTTAAAAATCATGTTTACGAAAACACAAATATCATATATTATAATGCAAAATTACAAACCCAATGTTCAAAATCATGTTTATGAAAATAGAATAATGTTTACGAAAATAAAAATAAAATCTTATATCATTTTTAGGTTAATTAATATATAAAATTAATTATAATTATATATATATATATATAAATTAAAAATTAAAAAAATTACATTTATTTCGGTTCGGTTCGGTGCGGTGCGGTTCGGTTTTTAGCTTTCGGTGCGGTTCGGTTTTTTCGGTGCGGTTTGGAAACCAAAACCGAAACCGAACCGTTTGGTTTTTCGGTTTTCGGTTCGGTTCGGTTTTTTCGGTTTTTCCCCCGGTTTCGGTTTTTTCGGTTTCGGTTTTTCGGTTTTTTTCGGTTTTTTCGGTTTCGGTTCGGTTTTTGCTCACCCCTACTAGGAACAAGATTCCAAACTTTGTTTCTACGAAACTCAGTTAGTTCTTCTTGCATAGCTAAAATCCAGCTAGGATCAGAGATAGCTTGATCTATCTTTTTAGGTTCAGAGAGAGAGAGATGAAATTAAAATAGAGACATATATTACATGTACCTCTACGCGTTTTGATACCTGCATTTGGATCACCAATAATCTGATTTATTGGATGATTTGAGTCCATCGCTGAGCTGGTGGTTGAGGAGAGAGATCAACCTCAGATTCAGCGATTTGTTCTTCTTCTTCAGGGATGCTATTTCTTGTTTCAGCAACAGTACATCATCATTCAAAATCAATTGAGGAGACTCAGAGGTTTGATTTGCAGAGGATGAAGCTTGAATATTTACTGAGGAATTTCCAGAAGATGCATCAGAGGGGGGGAATTTGATTGAGAGGAGTAGCATTGATCCCTGAAGATGGATCACTGTTAGTAGGTATTACAGGGACTTCATCATCACTTAATTCAGCTTGAGGTTGATTGTTGAAATAAGTTTCAGGTTCCCCATAGTGAGACTTCATCCAAGCATTCAATTCTTCATCTTCTTCAGGGATAGGAGAAGAGGGTATAGTACGAGATTCATCAAAATTGACATGCATGGATTCTTCAATATGTTGTCTTCGTTTGTTGAAGATTCTGAAGGACTTAGATATAAAGGAGTACCCAAGAAAGATTCCTTCATCAGCTTTTGGATCGAACTTTCCCAAATGATCTCTGTCATTCAGAATGTAGCATTTGCATCCAAAGATGTGAAGATACTTCAGAGTAGGTCTTCTTCCATGAAATAATTCATAAGGGGTTTTCTTGAATCGCTTCACAGTCAGGGATCGATTCTGAGTAAAGCATGTTGTATTGACCGCTTCGGCCCAGAATTGAGTTGGAAGGCGAGATTCGCTTAGCATTGAGCGAGCTGCTTCAATGATAGTTCGGTTTCTTCTTTCAGCAACACCGTTTTGCTGAGGAGTTCTCACTGAAGAGAAGTTGTGAGAGATACCTTTTTCATCAAAGAAATTTATCAGGGTATTGTTCTTGAATTCAGTACCATGATCACTTCTCATGGAACGAACAGTCAGATTGTTCAGAACTTCCATCCTTTTGATAAATGAGATTATCATATCAGGGGTGTCATTTTTGGATCTAAGAAAGAATACCCATGTGTATCTAGAATATTCATCAATAATCACCATAGTGTATCTCTTTCCAGATATAGATTGGACATTGACAGGTCCAAAGAGATCCATATGGAGTAGTTGAAGAGGAGAGGTTACTGAAGAAACTTGTTTAGATCTAAAAGATGCTTTTGTCAGCTTTCCCTTTTCACACGCTGAGCAAAGAGATTCCTTTGCAAAGCTATGATTTGGGAGATCTCTGACGAGTTCCTTTTGAGACAGTTCATTAATTATCTTAAAGTTGAGATGAGAGAGTCTTTTATGCCAAAACCAATTTACATCTGAGGATGCTTTAGAGATAAAGCACACGTTCTCAGAGTGAGAACTATTCATATTGATTACGTATACATTTTCAACTGTTTTGCCTGTTAAGGCAAGCTTATCATTGCAGTCAGTGACAGCACATTTATTCCTTAGGAATAGAACTTTGAAATCTTTGTCACATAGCTGACTAACGCTTAAGAGATTGTGCTTTAGTCCTTCAACGTAGGCAACTCGACTAAACGAGGTGGATCCGTTGGACAAGATTCCATAACCTTTAGTGTATCCTTTGCCATTTCCACCAAAGGTCACTGATGGACCAGCTTCTTCTTTGTAGTCAGAGAGCAGAGATTTTCTGCCAGTCATGTCCCTTGAGCATCCGCTATCGAGATACCAGATACCTTTAGTACTCTGCGTTCAACAAAGAGATTTAAATGTTTGAAGGTACCCATATTACTATGGTCCTGCTTTGTTAGTGGAAGGAGTGGAAGGAGTGGCGGAGGAGCTACTTGCTGAAGAACTTTCTTCAGTAGACATCTTCACCTTTGTGCGTTTTGCAACCTTGGTGGATTTCACTCTTGCTGATTTATCAGCTTGAGCTACTTTCTTTCCATGAGCTAGTTTATCAGCTTTAGTAGCATTGGGACACTTACTTGCAATGTGGGTAGTTTCACCACAGTGATAGCACTTCCTACATGTAAGGTTTGGAACTTAAAGATTTTAGAGAGATAGAAGGGATTTTGTCAGGAAAGGGGCCAAGAATTCCTTTATCCATTGTTCTTGGAGGTATAACAACCTTTTCAGGAACAGGAGTGAGATCAATCTTAATTCTAGGGGTTGATCTCTGAGAGAATTCAGAGATCTTTCTCCCAGGTTTAGGATTGCTCTCTGAGGGGTAGAGGATTTCTTGTTCTTCTGAACATTTCTATTTCTAGGAACCTGGTCAAGAAACTTGCTTTTGACCACTTTCTTAGAGTTGAAAGATTTTAACACAGGAGTCTTCTCATTAGATTGAGGTCTCTGAGACAAAGAGGAGGGATCAGGGATAGATGAGGCAAACATTCCAAATTTAAGCATGGAACGGTCTTTCTCTAATTCTTCCTTTTCGAGGTTAAAACCTAACCTACTTCTTACTTTCATAGGGATCTGCGCATTGATGATCTCATTTACCTTGTCAGAGGCTTTGCACCATCCTTCGATGGTAGCCTTTTCAGATTTGAGATCAGTGATGGCCTTTTCTCTTTCAGCGATAGCCTGCTGCTTCTCGATGCTAATTGTTTGATTTACAAAGACTTGGTCCTTTAAGGTTTCCTCAATCTTTGAAAGTTCTTTGATTTTTAGATGACAATTTTTTAATTGTTCAGATAAATCAGTGTTAATTTTCTCAGCTTTGATTTTTCCATTTAAAGCATTGTAAAAATCAACAGTCATAGCATCCAGCGCAGATAAGTTATCATTTTCATATATTAAGGAGATAGAAGGAATGGATACCTGAGTAGAAGGGGACTCAGAGGAAGAAGTTTCAGATACTTCTTCAGCGTCTTCTATTCTTGCCATCGGACATAAGAAGGCAAGATCTTCTTCATCTGTGCCTGGCTCATCAGAGGTTTTAGCCCAGTCGCCTTCATCATCCCAATCAACTTCTTCAGCTACAAGACCTTTGCCTTTTGACTAATTTTTTTTCCTTTGTATTTCTCTTCAGTGTATTGTACTTCCCTTTACTTGCAAATTTGTAATTTCATTTTTCATGTAATATCTTCAGATTATTAATGAAATTTCAAATGAACTACTCTAACTTCTTTACTTATCTCCTTGCTCACTGATATTTCTCTCTGAAATTTAAATCAGTGAATGTACTTAAGGCATCTACTTGTAAAAATTGTGTTTTCATATCCTTATAAATGAAACTCAATAGATGAAATAGATTAGCTGAAAAAGATCTCACAGATTAGTACTTAGAAATTTTTCTTAATTATTTCTTAAGTCCTTACTAATCCTTTCAAGTAACTTTCTCATATTACTTAATCATAATCAAATAGGAGGAGATTGTTGATCATAGCTCCTCTAAGTGATTTGAAAATGATTCCTCTTTACACTTAGTGAAATTCCATGTTTAAGTTTAAGTTTAAGTTCAGATTCAGCGATAAGCATACGCTGACTGTCATCAGCAATCGCTGAAGATCAAGAAACCTTAAGCTTATCTCTGAAGATCTGAAGATCAGCGATCACACCAAATGACCATTCAGCGAAAGTCAAAGACCAAGCTGAAGAAAGGATAATCAGCTACGTGACCTGAAACGGTTCAGCAATAGCAAAGATCATCTATCCAAAGTGTGAATTCTTGTGAAGCCTCAGCGATACTGAAAGTTCATCCTTGAAGATTCAGTGTCAGCGATCAAGTGAAGCTTCTCATACAAGATTAACATTGACCTTATCCTTGATGCACAAAAGACAAACCCTATACTGTGTCAGAGAAGGACGTACGAATTGTCTCTTATGTCCCCATCATATCTGATATGGTACTGTTCATATGCGGCCAAAAACATGGTTGTATTCTGAGCAAAGGACAAGTCTCCTATGGATGCTTGCCACGTTGCACATACCTTTTGTCTTGCTTTAAATACAAACGGGTATAAATAAGATGAAGATATCTTCTTCATATGTGTGTATGCAACCTTCTGTCTTAAACCTTCTGTATTCTTTCTTACTTCTTTCTTGTGCATCAATCTTAGTCTTACAATAGAATAGGTTTAAACTTGTTCTAATTTCCGCTTGTAACTGTAAATTTGTTTATGCAATATAAACTAATTTAAAAACCAAAAATATGTGTGTTTGTATTCCCCCCCCCCCCCCCCCCTTCTACAAACTGCTTCTATATCCAATAACTCTTGTAGACTCCTTAGGGACCAACAAAATCACAACTTTATGTGTTCAGATGTTTGGATCCAATCCATAGGAATCAATAGAAAAGGCAAATCCCTTATGATACGCCAGATTAGAACAAGTTGGGGGTATTGAAAACCAATCCCCAAGATCTAAAGATTAGTTTATGTTGGGGGTATTGAAAAGCAAAGAAATAGATGAATTCACAAATCTAAACAATCGTCTCTCAAACAGAAATCTAAAATTTGTAAGAACTCCCTTTGAATCGCAATACCAACGAACAATGAATTGATCTCCGTTGATGGAATACGTCACGATGGTTTCGTTGCCTCAATCCGTCGTGTTCTCAATGAAAAGTGTCCTCACAAATCTCCCCTAGCCGATTTCTTTAAGATAGAATGTTGAATGAATCTGAACCCTAGTAGGTAAAGTGATTTAAAACGATTTCAGTGGTGTTCGCTAGTAGCAACTAGCGACCAGCCCGAGATTTTTTTCCACCTAGCTTGACTTCACAACTGGCGAGAAACTAGCCAACTGACTATTTTTACTTTTTCTCTTCTTGATTAAACTTTCACTCCTCTATTGACCTCCAGCACTCTTTATTTTGACCTTGTAACTATTTGTACTAAATTTTGTCGCTATTTCTCCGGTTACTGCTCGATTCCATTAAACTTTTTTCGAACAAACAATACATGTAATACATACATGAAAGATGTAAAATGGTGTGCTTCTTTACTCATATTCAAGCAAAAACTCACGGAAAGTGGTCTCTAAATAACACCAAAATTGGTGTTATCATTGACCGCGTATGCATGTCTTCTTGTAAACCCTCTTCAATTTCGGTTGATACAAAACATAAAATAAGTGCCACTACATTTGTTCCATATCTAGATCTGACACATCATCGCAGTCTTTTCAAGGCGCTTTCAATATCTTACCTTTACAAGACCTGACATTACATATGCAGTGCAACAAGTGTGTTTATTCATGCATGATCCATGAGTTGAACACATGAACACTGTTAAGCGTATTGTACAATACATCCAGGGCACTATCGATCATGGTTTAGATTTATACCCTTCCAATTCATCTAGTCTTGTCTCTTATATGGATGCGGATTAGGGTTGGTGCCTGGATACATGACGCTCGACTTCTTCTGGATATTGTGTATATCTTGCGGACAACTTGGTATCTTGGTTCGCCAAACGTCAACCCACTTTATCTCGGTCTAGGAATACAGAGGGGTTTCTAATGTTGTGTCTGAATCATGTTGGCTTTGTAATCACCTCGTTGAACTTCATTTTTAAGGCTACTTTGGTACATTATGATAATGTCAGAGCAATCTATCTAACAGGAAATCCTGTTCAATACTAACGCATGAAACACATTGAAATGGATATTCATTTCCTTCGTGAGAAGGTAGCACGGGGACATGTACGTGTTTGTCGTGTTCCATCTCGGTATCAGATTGCGGATATTTTCACCAAAGGGTCTTCCTTTGATTCTTTTAAACGAATTTTGAAACAATCTTGTGGATCCCATAATATGAGGTAACGATGTGCTTTATAAAGAATAATCAATAAGTATGAATATGATGAAGATCTGAAGTCGGATATCTTACTTGTATTGAATAATAACAAATTTATCTCTCACAGTTTAGCTCTCAATATTTCGCACTAATGTTCCTGTTCTTCTAATGCTAGCCCTAACCCTCTATTTATATGTATAGGAAATACGGTATAAGGAAAGTAAAGATTAAGGCATTATACACTTGCCTTATTTACAAAATAGAATGTTTCCTTATTAAACCTTTCCTAATTAAAGACTTTGCTAACTTTTCACTTTAGCCCTTCACGTCTTCAATAGTTGTCATCTCGGATACAATATTTTCAGACCTAACAATCTCCCCCTTTGTATTCGAGATTACACTTCAGCAAATCAGCACTTTTGAAGACGATGAAATTTTGTCAACAAATCACTATCTTAAATTCTTTTGCCCCCCCCCCCTCTACGAATATGATCACTTGATAAGCTCCGTAGCTCCCCCTTAACATTAGTATAAAGTTCACGAAAAGAAAGTTGAAGGAGCCGTGATGTCGTAGGGTATCTTTCTTCGAGTAGAACTTTGTCGTTTGATGAAAGAGGAAAAAGATGGTTGTGATATCTTAATGTTCTCGGGTTAGTATTTGAGGTTGTCGGGTGATAAATTTGAGCTTGTCGTATGATGATTTGAACTTGTTGAACATGAGTCAACATAAACACTTAGGAATAGATGTCGGCTCTTTGGGATGCGACGAGAAAATATGTCGGTTTAAAGGGAGTCGACAAGTCTTCAAACATTTGAATCTTTTCTAACTTTATTTCTCCCATTCATAATAGTATGCGTCTTTGATATAACTTTTCTCCCCCTCAGAATGATAAGGAGAATCCGAATCATTATGAACAACCAAAGACAATAAGTGCGAATATGATCAAATGTAAATATGGAATATCGGGTAAAGGGCTAACAGACAGAAGCACATGTAGCAACTGTTATCACTTAATCAAAAATAAATTTAATTAAGTGGCCTATATTCAGTGTTGGCAGCAGGTTGGCACTGATAGGACTTCCAGTTATCACAGAAGTAAGTTATAAAACTAACTTCTCAAACTGTTCCGGCATAAACACAAAGATACGCAATGTGAATCACAAAGACTCGTGCAATGTGTAGAAAGAATTTATGCATTAAATGCTAATTTTAAGGCTCAAAATGTGAAAATACATTTCACATACTCAATGTGCATTGAATGTGAAGTTCGGAGACCGGAGGTGTGTCTTCCTTTTTCAATATCTTAATCTTCCGAGTGAAGAAAAGATAGCAGATATGCTCATTCTCCGTGATATATGAAACAAATATCTTTTGTGAGATACTTGAGTAGTTAGGTGGGGTGACACAAGTTATCGACATTGGGTCCATGTCTATTCAATATTCATCTCCAAAGAATTGAGAATGAATATATTATGTAGCTACCCGGATAACTGTTTAGGTTTGGTAAACACCATATATTTTCTTTTAAGTCTTGTCACATTCTCACATTTTTTTTATTTAACGCATATGTACTCAATTCTATCTCAATCACACCCTTTCAAAATATAGCTAACCTAGGGATGTGTTTCATGGGTAGGTCCTTCCGGCTTGACCATTTGAAATGTCTAAATCCTAGCACACAAAGAGTTAAAACATTAAAGTCCGAGTTCTAAACTGAAGTATTCAGAAGTCATAATGTAATGTAAAACGGGTTAAGAGCAGGTTCATAGCTGAGATACTATGAAGCTAATTAAATGGTAAAAATGTGATACTCCCCTTAAATGTAGCATAACCTTTTGAAAGATTGTCATGTGATGTGAATATTCTGAATTTGGAGCATACATGACATACCTACAAAACAGATTAAAAAGATTTTGGTACCCAAGTTTTGTTGGGTCCTCGGAGGTTAGCTTTAGATGCAATAAATGGGGAAGTGGGGATATTGTAAGTGCCATACCATTTATGAGTGAAATTTTGATTGACAAAATCATTTGTTCCACATGTAGAACAACAAATCTTTGTGGCACTTAGACTAATTAGCTGATTGATAGATTTGACAAAACAAGGCAAATTAGTCTTGGAAACAAATGATCTTGTATCAACTACAGGATATGTATGTGACATGTTTCCAACACTATCATCTGTAGTTGATTTCTTCCTCCAAACCATTTTAAACTTCTTGAAATTACCGGATTTAGCAACAAAATCATTTTGAAACTGATTAGAGTTATGAGTTCGAGAATTTGAAAAACTATATGATTTGGAGCTGTTAGAATAACTATTTGATTTAATACTTGAAGAACAGTTATTCTTACAGATAGGAGAAAGAGGAGTTTGCTTTGAACTTGAAGTAGAATCAGAATCATGAGGAAAAATCAAATTTTCAAGATCATCTAACTCCGCATTTAAATGTTCAGGAGTAAGTTGTTTGACTGATTCTGAATTCATTTGTTTTTGTTTTGAAAGTTCGTTTTCAAGTTCTTTGATCTTGCAGGATAAATCATCTCTTTCTTTTGTGACCAAATCATATTTATTTTTAAATTCAGATCTCAAATTTTTTTCAGTTACAAGAGTTGTTTCTAAAACAGATAATTTGTTTGAAAGTTTGGAAATTTTATTTTCAAAGACTCGCTTCTCTTTGTCAAAATCTTTTTCCAGATTTTTGCTTTTAGCAATGATCAAACTACATTTCTTGATTAAATTCGTTTTCTCAGTTTTAAGCGCATTTCTTTCATCTTTCAAAAGTTTTTCAAGATTAGAAATTTGTTTTGAAAGCTCCTGACTTTTTGTTTCAGATGATTTTCTTTCTAAAATCACAATTTGCTCAAAATCAGACACTTGTTTAGAAAGTTTTTGAATGGTCAGTTCACAAGTTCTAATTTTACTTTCAAAGGCTTTTCTCTCAATCTCAAACTTGTGTTTCTCATCAGAAGTTAATATCCTTTCTTTCTCACATTCCAAAAATTCAGAAATTTTGTTTTTCAGATCAAAATTTATTTTTATCAGATTTGTCTTTTTGCAAAACTCTTCATATGTATAATATCCAGTTCTAGAATACTCGGTGAGTTGTTTCTACAAAAATTCATTTTGATTTTTGCAAAACTTTTCTCGGCTCTTCTGAGTTATTAAATTTAGATTTGAGATTGACATGTTCTCTTAAAAGTTCATCCAACACTTGCATGTTGTTTGTGTGTCTGGTTTCAAGTTGAGAGATTTTTGCATTTAGCTCAGAGATTTGGTTTTGAGAACTCATCGTGAAAGCACCGGTTACCTGATAAAGTGATCTCGATCGGTGAGGTTTTTGGCAAATTTCTGAGATTTCTTTGGAAAACAGAAGGTGTTCTTGATAGATGAAGGTTTTTCTCGGGTGATGAAGGGCCGAGAAGAATTTTTCTCGGGTGATGAAGGGCCGAGAAGAATTTTTCTCGGGTGACGAAGGATCGACAAAAATAATTTGTCGAGCGGTACGGTCTCGATAAGAAGATTTCTCGGATGTATAAGACTCGATAACAATTATTGTCGGGTAAAGGAGACTCGATAAAACTTCTAATAAATTTTGAATCGATAAGAAGAGTTTTATCGATCACAAGGGTCTCGATAACTTCAAGTTTCTCGATTAATCAAGATTCGACAAAAATAATTTGACTCGATAAAACAATGAATCGATAAAAATTTATATCGATTCCTGTTGACTCGATTAATAAAATTTGTCGATTTAAAAGGACTCGATAAAAAATCAAAAATACTTAATCTTAGTTTTCTTTAACCGATAAACCAAAAACCAAGAACAAAGGGTTCTTGACTAAAAAGAACAAGTCTGTTTATGGACAAGAATGTCTAAGTTCTCGAGTTTCTTATTTGTTCAGTCAAGAAAAAAAATTAAAATTACTAGAGTTTATGATTTTTACTAGAGAATTCTTTAGTAAGAAAAGCTGCAAGAGTCACTAGTTCCTGAGTTTTCTTATGTAAAGAATATCAAAAGTAATTAAAATAAACTAGAATAACTTTAATTAAAACAGATTAAATAATTTTGACTAAAATCAAGAATAACTCAATATGGATCGACAAAAATTTAAGCGCATGAAGTATGAATCGAAAAAAATCAAGTTTATCAAAATAAGACTTTTTATCGGGTAAAGCTAATGAAGTATCGATCGAGAAAAACAGATAAAAAATATTATGAGTTTTTATCGGGTAAAGCTAAAACAGTTTGAATCGATAAAAACTCAAAAACTCAGAAATCGAAAATTTACCTTCTGTTTCGTGAATAACTTCAGAAAATTGAAAAAGAACTCTGATCGTCTGCTCTGATACCAGTTGTGTATCCCAGAATATGAGGTAACGATGTGCTTTATAAAGAATAATCAATAAGAGCACAAAGAACGCTATGAATATGATGAAGATACGAAGTCGGATATCTTACTTGTATTGAATAATAACATATTTATCTCTCACAGTTTAGCTCTCAATATTTTGCACTAATGTTCCTCTTCTTCTAATGCTAGCCCTAACCCTCTATTTATATGTATAGGAAATATAGTATAAGGAAAGTAAAGATTAAGGCATTATACACTTGCCTTATTTACAAAATAGAATGTTTCCTTATTAAACCTTTCCTAATTAAAGACTTTGCTAACTTTTCACTTTAGCCCTTCACGTCTTCAATAGTTGTCATCTCGGATACAATATTTTCAGACCTAACAAATCTAAACGTTCGTCCCCCTCACGTTATGACTGCGGGGGAAGGTTAAAATCTTTAAATATTCTATAAATATCTTGTAACCGTTGTATGTTTATTTCCTTCCATGCATGGTTATCTCCTAGGTTAGTGTTTTCTAATAATTGTAAATGGGCTAGAATCATGGAGGGATTTCTTTTATATATGTACTAGTATATTGCACCACGCGTTGCGCGGTGATTAAATATGTTTTTTTACACAATATGTAATAAAGTCAAGAGAAACATAATTTGTTAATTGACAATATTAAACATTATGTCGAGTGTATGCAAAACTAATCTTCCCATAACTTTTAAAAAAACCTTATGGAAAATGTCGACGAAGAACTTTTGGTACATGTTGATGGAGAAGATGGAGGTAATGAAGTATAACTAAACTTCGTAATAATTGCATTTAACCCGACAAAAAAGAAACATAAAATAAGTAAGATATATGGTCGTTTTAAATGGAATTCATGAGATGCACATTAATACCGGAATGTTTGAGTATTAATGGTTCGAAAATCAAAAGAAAAAAATTTATTCAAACAATATTACCGTTAATCAACTGTAAATTTTTGAGCAATCAATAGATAACTCACTAAGATCCCAACAAAAATGATATCATGAACATAAAAAAATAATACCCAATAGAGAAGAAGAAATTAAAAGATGGAGAAAGCAAGAAACTAACAGTCAAACGTAGATTTTTTATATATGACAATGGTCCTCATAGCCACACTTGCAATAGTTCATATGTTAAAATCCATTTCTTTTGAAGCAAGTGGACAATTCTTTTCTCCTCCACTACTAATGATTTCTTTGTTTGCAAATGAACAAAAAATTTAGCATATTACACAATCAATCAACTATAAACGATAAAGCAACAAAAAATAGAAATTAAAAATACTAATACAAAAAATAAAATATATTGATTTTCAACAAATCTTTATTCAAGTTGTTGTCATTCACACACTTTCAAAGTAAGTAGAGATCGAGAAAAAGAAAATAAACCTTCGCTTCCAAAGCAAATATGGGATATTCTCCTCAAAAGTAAACCTTGAATGAGATTAATAGAGAAAAAGATTTATAATTAGAGATGAAGAAAAAAGATTGTTTGATGTTAAAGATAGTTTTGCAAGTAAAATTATCAATAGAACACCCAAATTATAATTAAACATAATTTTTTGATAAAGAGCCAAAAAGGTATTAAATATTTTTATAAAATAATGACAAATATATATTACAATTGTCATTGTTATTTAAAATATTATGAATTTCAACAAAGAAGGTTTATGTGTAATTTGGAAAAAAAAATCTTCTACCAAACAATAAAAAATGACAACACAATTTCATGTGCCCTTTATATATAGTTGATTGCAATAAATATTTATTTAAATATATTAATGACTCATAATTAGAAAATATGAAAGGTTTTTGAATGTATGAGTGATTTTAATTCTTGAATTAATATTTATTAAAAGTAAAATGATTAATACTAATTTTGTTTCATTAATATATATATATAGTTTGATTTTAATCTAAATTAAAACCATCATTATATATATATATATCAATAGTTGTAATACCTTTTTTTATTTCTTTTCAATTTATAGAATATTATTTTGTATCTCTTTTTATATATAATATTAGATTAACTATAACAAACTTATAATCTTTTAAACATTGATTGTATAAATTGTTTATTAATCTTAAATATATATATATATATATATATTGTTAAGTGATCGTATAATTTATAAATTTATTTTATACATATTGTAAGAGTCATTTATTTAAAATTTTGATTTATAAACATTTTTAACTTACTAAGAAAATAATAAATACATAATAAATAGACCACTTACCTTACTAAATATTTTTAATTTATAAGCATTGTTACATTACTAAAAAAAATAACATAATGTAATAAAAGTTTTGATTTATAACTATTGTTACATTACAAAAACAAAAAATAAATAGTTAAAAAAATAGTTTATTAAAATATATTAATGTCATGTTACTAAGAAAAAAAAAACTTTGATTTGTAAACATTGTTAGCTAAATAAATTAAATAATTAAAAAATAGTTTATTAAAATTAATTAAGGCTTTAAAAAAAATGTTTTGATTTATAAACATTGTTAACTAACCAAAAATAATAATTAAATAATTAAAAAACATAATTTATTAAGGGTTTGATAAAAATAATTTAATAAAAAACAGACTTATTTAATAAAGTTTATATTTATAAGAATTGTTATTTTGCTAAAAATTTAAAAAAATGGAAAATAAAAATTTAGGATTTTGTATATTTCTTTATATATACTAAATAATAAAAATGATAACGATAATTCCATAAATTTAATCAAAAAAAGTTGGATTCATTGAATAAAACATAATAAATAAATTATGTTTAAGGCAATTAAAAATCAAAGGCAAATAAAAATCATATTTGTTGATATATTTATGTTGTGTAAATAAAAATACAATGAAATAACAAAGAAACTGAAAGGTTAATATAAGTTACATCCATTTAATGATGACCTTTAAATTTAAAAAAAAATCAAAATTATGAGAAAATAGAAAAATACCCATGAATGCTTCTCATTGACTTGAAGTTTTGCATCTTCATTTATATATATATATATATATATATATATATATATATTGATTGTTAACTAACCAAAAATAATAATTAAATAATTAAAAAACATAATTTATTAAGGGTTTGATAAAAATAATTTAATAAAAAACAGACTTATTTAATAAAGTTTATATTTATAAAAATTGTTATTTTGCTAAAAATTTAAAAAAAATGGAAAATAAAAATTTAGGATTTTGTATATTTCTTTATATATACTAAATAATAAAAATGATAACGATAATTCCATAAATTTAATCAAAAAAAGTTGGATTCATTGAATAAAACATAATAAATAAATTATGTTTAAGGCAATTAAAAATCAAAGGCAAATAAAAATCATATTTGTTGATATATTTATGTTGTGTAAATAAAAATACAATGAAATAACAAAGAAACTGAAAGATTAATATAAGTTACATCCATTTAATGATGGCCTTTAAATTTAAAAAAAATCAAAATTATGAGAAAATAGAAAGATACCCATGAATGCTTCTCATTGACTTGAAGTTTTGCATCTTCATTTATATATATATATATATATATATATATTGATTGTTAACTAACCAAAAATAATAATTAAATAATTAAAAAACATAATTTATTAAGGGTTTGATAAAAATAATTTAATAAAAAACAGACTTATTTAATAAAGTTTATATTTATAAGAATTGTTATTTTGCTAAAAATTTAAAAAAAATGGAAAATAAAAATTTAGGATTTTGTATATTTCTTTATATATACTAAATAATAAAAATGATAACGATAATTCCATAAATTTAATTAAAAAAAGTTGGATTCATTGAATAAAACATAATAAATAAATTATGTTTAAGGCAATTAAAAATCAAAGGCAAATAAAAATCATATTTGTTGATATATTTATGTTGTGTAAATAAAAATACAATGAAATAACAAAGAAACTGAAAGATTAATATAAGTTACATCCATTTAATGATGGCCTTTAAATTTAAAAAAAATCAAAATTATGAGAAAATAGAAAGATACCCATGAATGCTTCTCATTGACTTGAAGTTTTGCATCTTCATTTATATATATATATATATATATATATATATATATTGATTGTTAACTAACCAAAAATAATAATTAAATAATTAAAAAACATAATTTATTAAGGGTTTGATAAAAATAATTTAATAAAAAACAGACTTATTTAATAAAGTTTATATTTATAAGAATTGTTATTTTGCTAAAAATTTAAAAAAAATGGAAAATAAAAATTTAGGATTTTGTATATTTCTTTATATATACTAAATAATAAAAATGATAACGATAATTCCATAAATTTAATTAAAAAAAGTTGGATTCATTGAATAAAACATAATAAATAAATTATGTTTAAGGCAATTAAAAATCAAAGGCAAATAAAAATCATATTTGTTGATATATTTATGTTGTGTAAATAAAAATACAATGAAATAATAAAGAAACTGAAAGGTTAATATAAGTTACATCCATTTAATGATAACCTTTAAATTTAAAAAAAAAATCAAAATTATGAGAAAATATAAAAATACCCATGAATGCTTCTCATTGACTTGAAGTTTTGCATCTTCATTTATATATATATATATATTGATTGTAATTCATTGTGAGGAAGGCAAGGAGATTAATTTCTGTCACATAATCCCTAATTCGGTTTACTTTATGCCCAAATCCTTAAAATCAGAATTCATTACCGGAGCCAACATCGTGGATCTTGTTTACTGATGCACCCAATGGCAGAGTCCAACGGTTCACAATGGTGTGTCATCGATGCATTGGTGGATCCAAGATTCTAGTTGGGGCTTCTTTAGGATAGATTAAAGGTTTGAAACTTGTCTGATATGTTTTTAACATAATTTTGTCGTTTTAAAATTTTTAGAAGTTTTTTTTATTGATTTTAAGGAATTTTTGATTTTTTTTTTATCGATTTTGAAGTATTTTTTTCCCCATTTTTTGGTTGATTTTAAAAAACCTTTTTAGTTGATTTCAAGGTTGTTGAGGTCAAATAGGAAATTAGTAGAGGCACTTATAGTAGAAAGTTAAAAATTTGTTTTTACCTGTATAAATTTAAAAAAAATTAATGGGGCATCCCCCGCGTTAAGTCTTCAACACTATGGATCCGCTCCTGCACCGATGGAACCTGCCCTGCCCCGTGCACTGCCCCTCATTAATGCATTTAAGTAATAAATATTGTATATCAAAAATAATATAAATAAAACTAATTGTGTTACTTTTTGATGGAAATATGCATATGGCGGTCAATTTGACAGCCGGTTGGACTTGCTTGGGCAAAGATCTAGGACTTTTTGCCGGCCATTGGCCGGAGATGCTCTATAAAACAACTTACTTCTATTAAAATATACATAAAAAATCATTAACATAAGGTATAATTTTTAACGTAATTTTTTTTTTAAAAACACAACGTAAATGCATGAAGTATGATTGAAGATGCTAATTAAGTTCCGTCCTTAGATATATAATTATCAACATTTTTTAATTGTTTTCATTAGTTAAGTTCTTATTTTCATAACAAAATACATGTAATGCAACTTAATTGGTATGTTTGAATTTCTTATTAATTTGTTTGAGGTATATGTTATGAAAAAAAATCGTCTAAAAATTTGTATCAATTTTCATTTGATTATCGTCTAGCTAGCATCTTATTAGTCTTACAAATTAATTCTAATATTGGTTTAGATTTAGCATTACATTATTTAATCGTTTAATTCATAAGCAAACCCTTCCAAACCAAATATGTTATAAATATCAAATTGAAGTTTTCACGAAGACTACATTCCGCATGATACAAAACTTGATGCACAAATTAAAAAAAAAAATCGAATACAATAACATGAATAAAAATTATGAAATATACAACTCTTGGCTAGAGATGGTTTTATTTTGGTTTACAAATAAATAAGGGAGATTAGCTAGTTAATTAGTTTTGGTGCAAACTTTCCTAACTTCACCTTGAGAACCTGTAAGAACTCCAATCCTTCCCATGTTAACCATAGACACACCAAAATCCTTGAAGAAAGTGGAACCATGGCTAATAGCTTGAACTAAATAAGCTCTAGTCTCAGGGTCATTAAGCAAGGCTGCATCTGATTCAAGAAGCCCCCTTCTCTTAGTCACTAGTCTGTAGTAGGAATCATCAAATGTCTTGAAGCTTCCAGGGTCCAATTCAGCTAGTGTGGTTTGGTCTCGTGGCTTGCATTTCAACTTCAATCTTGCAATGTAGTTCGGGTCCATGGTGGGGTCTGTATCCCCTTTCCCGGTGAAGTTGTAAAGCCGGCTTTCGAAGGATGAGCAATGAGACATCCCAATGGTGTGTCCTCCTACAAATGATCAAGAATTCATATATAAATTAGTTACATGGTGCATATTTTCGAGGGTAATATATTTGGTGTATATGCTATAATTATCAACGAATTTGTCAAAAACACCATTAATTGTACACGATAGAACAACAAGGTCTTTTGCACTTAGTCCCCTTAGTGCAAACGATTGTTTCAAAACAGTTATGTTTGCGAAAAATGGTGGCAAGCCGGTACCAGGGCTTACGGGGTCCCCAATTAGGGATACATTTCCATCCCTTCGCCCAGTTTCGACCTCCCAATGTGGTCCCTTGGTCTGTGAAGAACATGAGAAAAATAGGCAAGAAGAAAGATAATTAGTCAATATTCCAATAAGAAATGAAATTTTGATGATGAAGTCTGACATTATCATGTTCTATTACATTAAATTCATTATAATCAAAATTGGTTTTATAGTACACCATAAATTAATAAATACGCGTTCTAATAAACCACTTTATAAGACATAGTTTATAGTACCATAAAATAAGACTACCTCTAGACATTCTGATTAGTTTATAAGACGTTTTGGAGTGTCATAACAAGTTTGTTTGGACATTTTTATAAAAAAAACGTCATATTAGATATTTTATAGGACTCTATTTGAAAAAGAGTCCTAAACACAAGTGACATATAAATTGTCCTACAAAATAGCTAACGTGTCATGCTTTAATTTGTATTAAAAGTGTCATAAAAATCTTGGTAAAATGTTCAAAACCGTCCTATAAACTTATTACGTCTTTAAATATCTTTAAATAGAACGTTTTATTTTTTGGTCACAAAAATATAAAGTCTTATAAACCAGTCTATTGGGACGTTTATTTATTGGTGGCATCTATAAAACCATATTTGTTGAATGTAGTTTTGAAAGGAGAAGAATTTACCGCCACTGTAACGTCTCTGGCAACTAGGGCTACAATGTCAGCACAAGAAACCACATACGGGCAGGCCTTTTCTAATGCCAACTTCACCCTATCGATGATGTTGAATCCTCGTAGGCTTAGATTTGGGCGTGAAAATTTCTCGGATTGCCCATTTGGTGAATCCAAAAGAACTGATGCATCACAACCCTAAAAGTACAAGGTTCAGATAAACCTTGTGTAAGCTGATTTATCGATGTATTTTAAAATGTATAAAGTAGAAAATTAAAATCTTATGATAAGATGTGATATTACGAACCCGAATGAAGCAGTCGTGGAAGTGCATCCTCAACAAAGGGCCAGAAAGAGATGGCGCCACAGCCATAACGTCACTTATGACCTTTGAAACAATCGCTTCCGCTTGAGGGCATGATTTCTCATAAAACCCTACTTTCAAGCCTTGACTGTCTGCATGCAAAGAGAAGAGACCTACAAGCATAAATTGAAGCATGAAAATCCCCAATAAGTTCTTGCTACCAGCCATTTTGAAGATGAAAGGATTTCAGCAAGTTCGAATTATTTCTGGGATATTTGAACGTTAATGTGATCAAGACTCATTTTATAGTTGATTAGAGAAACCCTATGCAATGATAATTCATTTTCCCAACTTTGTGATGGCTAAAATGACCTGGAAACTTTTAAGTATCATGCAATGCTATGATTTGCATATCATTAAAAAAAACAAAAAGGGTTGACTTCATTAAATAATTCGAAGAAAGTATTATATGTACTAATGGACATGCAAGATTTGCAATGAAAAAAAAATCAAGAAGAAAAAAATAATAAACTCAAAATGGGAGAAAAATAAACTAGAACCAGTTGTAAGCAATTAAGTTATGTTTATAATTGTATCTGAATTTTTGAGTTTGATCTTTATAGCTATATTGTTATTTTTATTATTTTTAGCAATATCATTTGGAGGACCATGGGCACAGTGGCAGCGGAATTTTAAAAGATCAAAAATGATATATTTTAGATGTTCATCAAATCCTCAACCTACTGTATACGATTTAATCTAATAGGCATCTAAATCAACTCACCCATGTTTGATATTTGTTAATTGTTATAAACTATAGGTATCCAAATATATAAGAGTACTCTTCAAAATCAAGCGAATGTATTTTTTTCTCTTACGATAAACGAGTGAATAGTGGGTGCATGAGAGCACGCTCGACCCTTAATCGGACTGCCCTGGCTAGTGCCTATGGACATATTTGATTGTCAGCCTGGTAGAATTATTTTAAAAAGTCTCACGTTACAAAAAAGTTAAATGGCATATATAGATCGTTGACATTGTATCAAGAACATGTTTGCTACAATCATTAACCTAACCCATTACCAAGGGCAAAGAATTAGAGAGCAACATGAAGCAGATACAATATTATAAACTAAAGTAACATTCCAGCTAATCAATATATCAATTTAAGCTGATGGCTTTCATATAAAACAGGGTTTGGTAAAACTTTAATTATATATAACATAGGCATATATATATATGACATACCAACAACTGTATTTAACGGCATATATATATCCTTGTGATCTATAATGATTATGAATGAATCCACTTATGAAGTAGGTATTACATCTTATTGTCCATAATAACAGCACGGGTCTCCAATGTATTTAACGTACAATAACTTGATGGCTGAAATATCATCTTTATGGTTTTAAAGAAAATATTGTGCTGCTTTTGCACTAAAACAATATTTTTAAGACCAAGAAAGTACTGTATCGTTTGTGCGTTATTGTAGTTATCTAGTAGAGTAGAGTAGTAGGTCAGTGGACAACACATAAACAAATGGTTCCAAGTCAAGACTTTTTTTACGACATTTTTCAACAAAATTTAATCACTTAAACATGTCCAACGAGATATAGACAAACTAATTACCATAATTTATGACATGTTCTTGAGAAATATATATGCCATAAACATAAAGGGTAGATATTCATAGGTTCTGAAAATACGTAATGTTAGAGATATATTGTGTTATCCATTCCTTGTGGAATTAATTTCCTTTAGTTAAGAGGTGTGTTATGTTTTTTTTCACTTCATCGGTGGATATTGCCTTATGCATAAGTCGCCAAACAAAACCTGCAATTTTTGGGTGTACCCATTTATTTCAAACATATTTCCACCAGTAGACAGAAGGATGAGAAGTCCGCGTCGATTCCCATGCACTAGAAACAGAGAAGGCATCCATCAGGATGAAGTAGCCAGTGAAGTTTGCCCTCATAAACCTCAGAAAGACAGCCCCGCATAGATTGAATTTATTGAATGGAGATAGGATCCAAAATACTCAGAATTTCATCCATCAAATTGGGGTCATTGAAGGCCTCTTTGACAGAGATATGAGGCCGAGGAGGGTTGTCTACCTGCAGAGGAGAATTCAAGCACATATCCTTTTTAGGACGTCACAAATAAATAAGCATTTTAATAGACTACTTTACAGGACGGTTTTCAAATATAAATGTCATCATATGTCATGTCGTGGTGAGGGTTTTCAAATCCAAACGTCAACGTGTGTCATTCTACGGTGACGATTTCGAAAAACAAGCGTCACTGTATGCCATGAGGCGGTGACGGTTTTGAAATATAAATGTCACTGTATGTCATGTTATAATGACACTTTTGAAAAACAAACGTCATCGTATGTAATGTTACGGTGAGGGTTTTCAACTATAAATATCATCATCTGTAATGTTAAAGTGAGAATTGAAAATACAAATATTACCTATTGTGAATCTACAATGACAACTTAAAAAAGTAAATGTCACCTCTCATGTTATAGTGACGGTTATGAAAAAATTCATCGCATGTCATTCTTTGTTTGCGGTTTTGAAAAATAAATGTTACCATATGTCATTCTATGATGACGATTTTAGGAAAAAAAATAACTTTTATATCCATCTAAGGTGACGGTTTTAATCCATGGTAACGGTTTTTAATTATGTGATTTAGTAACGTTTTTTAAACGTAACCAAAAGTGTATCAAAAGTGACGGCAGCTACGGGGACGAGTTTTATGTACACAAAAATCGCACTATATACCTATGTGTTGGGTCACCGATGATTTGGTGATGAACCACCTTCGTTTGTATGATTGATTTTTTATAGGTTCTTTTGAAAGTCTAGAATATGCTTCAAGTATTGGAAAGTCAAAGACTATTCAATCAAGGGTTGTACATCAAAAACTGGAATTTTGGATGTACCAACTAACTTCAATATTCAGATCAAATTGCCAAAGTCAAGATTAGGTCACCAATGTAGTGGGTCACCGATGGTACACATTTAAGTCATCAAAGTATTGGGCATCAATACAAGATGACGTCATCAAGTTAGTACTCATGGTCACCGACACTATATATCTTGGTCACCGATATTGCAGGTATATTTTCTAAGGCTATGATATCAAGTCACAACTACAAGGGTGTACACTCTCAACACTTAGTGAGATTTGAGGATCACTAAGCAATGTGTATACTTATCAATTCCAGCCTTACAAGGTATCCACCGATGTGATACATAGGTTCATGTATCACTTAGCAATTTTCAAGAGATAAGTTCTTGACTCACAACAAATGCAAGACACATGGGCAGCAAGAACTTGGGCATTAAACCTTAAATAAAGACATTTTCTTTTATTCTTATAAAAGGAATATTTGTCTTTTAGCTAAAAGGTTTGATGGGACTTCACAGAGCATAAAGAAAAGAAGATAAAGTTATCTGACATTACGTGCTACAAAGAATGGTTCATCCATTATTCTAGTATAAAGGGAGTGGCCTTTTCCTTTGTCCATCAGATATACTTCCAGCTAATGAATCCTTGACAGCTGTCCACATGCATCCCATGCATGGGCACCATAAAAGGAGATGAAGTCCTTCCCATAAATCACGCTTTCAACAAATCTTCAAAGTGATTATTTGTTTGACTCCGACAATCCTGTGTGTTATAACAGTCTTGTTTTAACTTCCTTAGTATATAAGTTAATTACTGTTATCTGTGTGTTTAGTTTGTTAGAATAGTGTGTCTATTCTTTTCCGCAACAAACTTTCTGTGTGTAAATTTTTGATATTTATATTAAAAAATTTAAAAAGAGTATATTCTGTGTGTTTGTATTCAACCCCCCCCCCCCCTCTCTACAAAACCCTCACTTTCTTAGCCATCTCTCTTTGGGGACTAACACTATGGTAACTGTTTTTAACCGTCACTTAGACCATTTTTGTATTAGTGAAAGCGTCTTATCTAAAGACGTTGTAATAAGTTTATAGGACGCTTTTGGGCATTCAGGGTCTTAACCCAGGGAGAAATCTTTCTTCCGACGGTGGGGCCTTATGGGGAAAGGGTCAGCCCAATAGGGACAGCACACCCCCCACATCATATCAAGTTTATTGTGAAACTTTTATAAAAAATGTCATATTAGATATTTTATAGGACATTATTTGAAGGAAAAAAATGTCATGTGAACACAAGTGTCCTATAAAAAGATGGGTTTCAAAAGTGTCCTATAGCTATTGCGATGTTTTTTTAATCAAAAATGTCCTAAAAATTTTGTTACGACCCACGAAAGCGTCTCCTAAACTTTTTACAATGTCTTCAAATAGGACACTTTATTTTATGGTCCTATAATATTGTGTGTCCTATTAAGTGGTCTATTATAGGATGTTTATTTATTGGTGGCGTCCTATAAACCCAATTTTGTTGTAGTATGTATTTCTTTCTTGTATATATCGTTTTCTCTCATCTTAGTTTGTATCGATACTCTTAGTAAATATAGAATGTATTTCATGTTTCATTTTCTTTATCTCAACTTCATGATCATCAATGGTTAATTAACTAAACTTTGTAACACCTTAAAATTTAGAGCAAAATTGAACAAAAAATATGCGAAATATAAATAAAATCACCCAATAAGTGGGGATAGAGTGTGGGAGTTTACATCTAAACATGGACATTAAAATAACAACCTATTAATCTATACTATTCAGAATATATATTACAAATGGGTGTTACTAATATCCTCAAAAGAATATGCTATGACTCCAACTATATATACTGTAACACCTTAGGCGGATCCCAAATCAATCGTGGACAGGAGTGATGCTGGGTTCATAAGTAAACCTTGGCCTTCCTAAACACAACGCGTTTTGGAGCCACACGCAAGGCAGGTTTTTGGAACTCTGTGGTTAAGCGTGCTTGGGTGGGAGTAGTACCAGGATGGGTGACCCCCTGGGAAGTCCTCGCCAGGTCGCAAGAAACAAATCCGTGCGGCTTAGGCCAAAGCGGACAATATTGTGTCGTGATAAGGCGGGGTGTTACAAAATGGTATCAGAGCCGCTCTTGTGCCGTTCGGGATGTGGGGCAAACCTCATCGAGGACGATGAGTCCCTAAGGGGGGTGTTTGTAACACCTTAGGCAGATCCCATATCGGTCGTGGACAGGAGTGATGTTGGGTTCATAAGTAACTTTGGCTTTCCTAAACACAACGCGTTTTGGGGCCACACGCAAGGCAGGTTCTTGGAACTCTGTGGTTAAGCGTGCTTGGATGGGAGTAGTACCAGGATGAGTGACCCCCTGGGAAGTCCTCGCCAGGTCACCAGAAACAAATCCGTGCGGCTTAGGCCAAAGCGGACAATATTGTCTCGTGGTAAGGCGGGGTGTTACATATACTCTATGAACATTCTATGAACATATCTCCAAAAGTGTCCTCTCTCTCGACACACCATCCCGCTCTTCTCTAAAGAGCCCCATCAACCTACTTACCTGCTGAACCACATTTAAAAATCAAGTGTTAGGCTTACGCCTAGTGAGAACAAACAGTTAAATGGATAAAGCAGTTAAAACATTTAAAACATGATACGGTGCATTTTATCCCATTTAACTTACTCTTGTTGAGCAAGGATCCTTTTTAAAAGTAACCGGGGGAGACCCGGTGTTCCATCCTTAGTGACAGATACCATAAGTAGGTCACTACACGATGTTTGGCAACCGGCTATGCACCTTAGTACATGGCCCCCGATGACTCCTACGAAAGCCCGCGCAATGGGTCAATGGCAACCGGTGGTTACCGGCTATATGCACAACTGTACATGGCCCTACAAGACCCCTACTAGCGCATACATAAAGTCAATGACATCCGGTAATGATCCGGCATAATACCCAACGGTACAAGGCCTTTCTAGACTACTATGCAACCAAAAAGGGACAACAATCCCGCCTTAAAACGAACTATATGCTTATGGATCCATTACATACTAGTCTATCGACCAAATACATCTAAAGAGACGTATAAGTAGTTTTCCTAACTTGAAAACTATTCCAACAAATATATTCTTCCAAATACCGGTTTTACCAAAATTAGGTCAATCATTTTGAGTACCGAAACCAAAGATTATGCCATTTAAATAACCTTTCCAAATATTTTAAACCATTAATGATGCTCATCTCATCATCTACAACAAAATACCCAAAATCCTCATTTTGACCCAAAACATCCAAACTTACCCAAATACGTAAATACTTGTAACATAAGCTTAAAATCAAAGAAAGACAACATTTATAACAAGTATTTTGAGATTATAAGGTTTGGACTTGAACTCACGAGTCTAGAGTTAGGAGAACCCTAGAAAAGCTCCTAAGAGGAGGTGATCAAGAAATCTGAAAGGAATCAAGAACACCACTACTTGAAGCTTTAATGGTGGAATCAACTCTTGGGTCTTCACTTAATGAAACAATCAATGCTCCTTGGAAGGGGTAGGTGAAGAGTTATGAGCCCTAAAAATCGCCTCTGATCTTTTGCTCCCGTTTCTAAAACACGTATCTGATGAAATGAAATAAAGAGCTAAAAATCGCACCTTAATGTGCGTGCTGGAAGAGTCGGGCGACATTGCCATATGCGACTATGACACGGCAATGTCGCCAATGACATAGTCGCCCCAAATGTACCAGACGCTCCCGAATTTCATTTGATTTTCCTTTTGTGCGACTATGCCTTGCGACTATGACACTGGCATAGTCGTCGTGTCATAGTCGCCCAACTTGTACCGAAAGTCTGATCTTGAAATTTTTCGTCTGGTGATTCTGGCGACTGTGCCCTGCGACAATGACAAGGGTATTGTAGCCTGTCATTGTCGCCGAAGCTGTATCGAAACTAAAATTGTTTCTGGCTTCCGTTCTTTCCCTCCAATCCAATGTAACCCAACATATTACACTTGAAGTTTTCCATTTAACTACAAATAATAATGTCACAAGGCTATTATCATAATCATTTCATACGAAATTTCCGGGTGTTACAATTGGTTAGGTTGTCCATCTATATGTATTCTAACTTTTATCCATGTTCATTTTTCAAAACCCTGGACGTCTTGCTATTGGTTAATTGTCGATGAATGATCATTTACTAATTTTGAATACACATTGTTGTTGTTATCATCGCAAATCAATGTTATCTGAACCAAATATTTGTTTTAAGACAAACCCTAGTCAAATCAATCTTGAAAAGCACAATTATGTGCTTGACAAGTTTTCTTTGCTCTTTTCTTTGTTCTAATCACTCATCCTAACCTACCCAATCTAGTTATGATAACTCATCTCACCTACTTTTCTCAACATCAAATTAAAGCTTTCTTTCTATCTCCAAGCCTTAATTTTGCTACAATCGTCATATCTCAGTTATTCTTGACGGTAACAACTAAGTTTTGTGTCATCATTATATGTCAATCCACCTAAAATCTAATGGATTATATAGTTACATACGGGGTTGACAACAAATCCGGCCAAGGACCATAACAAGAGTGATATAGCTTCTGCAAATAGAGTAGATGATTAGGATATCAAAAAAAGGAAAAATTATGTTTTCTTAATACCTCCACCACAACGGAAATCCATCAACAATTTCTTGGTTACACTGAAGTAAAGGATGTTTGGGACTTTCTAGTCGATAGATTGATTATAGCAGGTCTTTCGCATCAGTACAAGTTATGGTCAACTTTTTAGAGTAAACGCCCAAAACCAGGTAAGTCTATTAGTTCTTTCATTTCTTAGATTATTGATGACACTGCTAAGAACTTTCAAGCTTACTTTAGTTATTAATAATTGATTACTATACTCATTTTTCTCAGTGATAAGTTTGAGAATGTTCAAGCCTCCCTCCTTCACATGAATCCTCTTCCCACGTTGAATGAGGCTATCAAGGAGCTATTTAGTGAAGAGACTAGAATAAGTTCGCGTTTATCTTCACCAGTTAAGACAGTTCTCCATGTTCCAACTTCAAGCTCAACAGGTAATTACAATTTCAGTGATATGAATGTTATAACCAAATGGAACAACCGTTGTTCCAATGAGATACTCACATCACATTTTGTCACTCATCTTCGCATCTTCTTTTGTATTGTTCTGTATGCTACTACAAATAGTGCAATGTTAAGAACCCAAAGCACTATGGATCAGATTTTCCAAAGCATCCCAAACATGGTACCTCTAGTTCTCACATACATCAACAATTCAGATCAAGACCTATTGTTGGTTGCATCACCTCTGAAGTTCATGCTAATGTGCCTCCCTCATCTGCCACATCTCATGCTCTACCTTCCAATAATGACCTCATGGATATAATGATGCATAACCAGGATGTAATGACTAACTCGTGACAGGTTCCATGGGTACAAATGATATGACATCTACTTTAGGTAACATCTGGCTATTTGATTATGGTTTGCAATCATAAGACACCACACTCAGACATTTTGTTGACAAGCAACTATCACGGTCTTTTCATTCAGTCTCCACTAAAGATGGAACTCGACTTCCTGTAAACTTCAGTGGACATGTGTCTACTTCTCAACTATATTTTACCCAATACAGCTCACATTCACAACCTCTCTCTAAGGATTTTATATATGAGCCAACTATGTGATACCGGTCTAACTATTACATTCTCTTCTTTTGGTTGTGTTGTGCAGGATCCACATACCATGGAAACTCTTGGGATAGGCCATAAAGTTTTTCGGATATTTGAGTTGATCTACCTTCACCTACCTCAACCTCCCTCATCCACCTTTGTTGCTTCAGTTCCTGGTCTTTCATCTTATTTGATGTGGCATGCACGTTTAGGCAATATGTCAGGTACAAAAATAAATATTTTGGCTAATCCTGGGTTGTTAGGAACTATGAAAACTGAATATCTTTCTTATTTATCTTGTAAACTTGAAAAACATCATCTATTTTTTTTATATAAATTAATCCAAGTCTGTAGCTGCTTTTAATCTTATTCCAATGGATGTGTGGGGACCAACATTAATCCCCTCTATAGATGGTGCTCGTTATTTTGTAATTTTTATTGATAATTATTCTCGATTCATAAGGATTTATTTTATGAATCATCGATCAGAATTACTAGGTATCTTTATGACTTTTGCAAACATGTTTTATACTCAGTTTTCAAAGACCATCAAAGTTCTTCATGTTGATAATGCCATGGAATGCAAGGCATCTTCTTTTATTCATTTTCTTCACCAATAGGGTACAATACCTTAACATTCTTATCAAGGTACAACTCAACAAAATAGTTGTGCTGAAAGAAAACACAGGCACATTCTTGACATTATTCATACTCTTCTTATTGCTTCTCAACGCCCTGAACGTTTTTGGGGTGTAGTTGCATTCATTGTTTTTTACACCATCAATCGTCATCCAACTATTATTCTACAAAACAAGTCACCTATGAATCTCTATATGGTATAACACCTAGTTATTATCAACTCAAAGCTTGGGGTTGCTCTTGCTTTGTTATGCTTCAACCTCATGAACGCTCGAAATTAGAATCACGTTCTCATTTATGTTGTTTTCTTTGTTATGGAATTGATCACAAAGGGTGTCGATATTGGGATCTAGTGTCGATATGTCACGTTTTGGGAACACAAAATGTTATCTACTTCCTTTCTTCGCCAAGGCTTCCATATCTCTTCATTTATTCATTTTTGACACTACAACATCTGAAATTCTCTCGCTTGTTCGATCTTCCATCTTCGCCAGTTGTTCTTCCTGCCTCTCCATCTTCTCATGATCATTTAACATATGTTCCTTCTAATAGGCCTCTTCTTGAGCCATCCATTAAACAAATGGATCAAAGCACTTCCTAACCACTAAAGCAACGTCGGTATGATTGGTTAAGACACTTCCCACTCATGTACGTAACTATCATGTTAGGACACTCTTTTATCTCAATATGAACCTACTTCCTATATAGAGGCTTCTACAAACCCTCTTTGGAAGAAAGTTATGAGCGAAGATCTACAATGGCCCTCTACAATGACCCTCTTTGCTCGAGTCATATTTATACAAAGTCTACTTTTCATTGCAACTATTCTAAAATGGCCTCTCTATTAAATGGATGTCAAAAATGCCTTCCTCAACGGTGATCTTATGGAAGAAGTTTACATGAAACCACCTCCAGACATTTCTCATCTAGAGAAATCAATATGCAGGTTATGCAAGGCCATCTATGGTCTCAAACAAGCACCTTGTACTTGGTTTTAGAAGTTCAATAATATTGTTCTTTCTATAGGATTCTCCTCTAGTGAAAATGACTCTTGGATTTTTACTCGTGTACCATTGAGACATGAACCATTCTTTTACTATTTTATGTCGATGACGTGATAATCAATGGCATTGACACTGCCGGTATCGTTCAACTCAAACAGTTTCTTAGCTCATGTTTTGAGATGAAGGATCTTGGTACTTTGCACTACTTTCTTGCCCTTGAGATTTTGCATTACACTTCAGGCCTCTACTTAAGTCAGGCAAAGTACATTCCTAATCTTCTATCACGTACCGGTATTTTGATAACAAGATTGCTTTTAGTTCTCTTGATCATAACCTTGCTCTAGGTACTAGACCTCTTCTTTGTGATCATAGTCGGTATCGTTAACTTGTGGGATCATTACTCTATTTTAAAGTGGAGCAACCAAATATTTCCTATGTGGTTCATGTTGTGAGTCAGTTCATGGCTGCTCCTTGCTAAGATCATTACGAAGTCGTTCTCCATATACTCCGTTACCTTAAAGGTACTATCTTCCATGGGTTGTTCTGCCAATTCTTCCTTGATCCTCAAGGGTTATTCATATGTTGATTGAAATGGTGATTTGACTGACTGTCGTGCTACAACTAGTTACTGCTTCTTTTTTTGGTGAATCTCTTATTTCTTGGCGTAGTAAGAAACAACTTTTGACATCCAGATTGAGCACCAAATCTGAATATCGTGCCTTCGTTGATACTGCTGGAGAACTAATTTGGTTCCGTTGGCTTCTCTCTTATATGGGTGTTACCTATCCTTCTTCAACTACATTATGGTGTGTGAAAATCAGAGTGCTATTCAAATTGCCTACAATGTTTTTTTTTCATGAACGAACAAAGCACATTGAGTTTGATTGTCACTACATTAGGCAACATATAGTGTAAAAAATGATTCAACTTCTTCATTTATGTTCCATTGATCAACCAACAGATATCTTTAGCAAAGCTCGTCTTCTGAGCCGTTTTCATGATCTAGTTTCCAAACTCAATCTTGCTCATTCTTCACCATCTTGAGTTTGAGAGGGGGGCTAGATTTATATTGTGCTATAAAGTCCTTTTGTCATTTCCCTTAGTTGAGGGGTGTGTTATGTTCTTTTGTATTTCTTTCTTGTATATATTGTTTTATCACTTCTTAGTTTGTAATGAGATTTTTAGTAAATATAGAACGTATTTCAATCTTCATCTTCTTTATCTCATCTTCATGATCATCAATGGTTAACTAAACATGGTTATAATCGTAACACTTAATAAATTATGATGGTTTGAATGTAATTTTTTAATAGGAAATTGGGTTTTGATAATTGTTAATGAAACATTAATATATTAACATTGTTAAAAATACATTTGTATTAACTAATATTTAATTGTATTGTAATATAAATTACATTTTGCACTTTCTTAATATTCATTAATTGTATTGTAATATAAATTACATTTTGCACTTTCTTAATATTCATTAATATATCAATATTGTTAACCTCATGGAAAAGCTAACCTCCTTTTTTGGCGAGCAAGGCTGGGAAAACTCCCTACCCCTATAGGGGAAGTCTCCTTTACCCTTTACCCTGTATGTAACATTGGTGATGAAACTGAAGTACGTCTAATGTTCGAGTGTTCTTCAGCAAAAGAGTTGTGGGATCTACTGTATAATTGATGGTTCGAGATTCCTGCATCTTCTTATTCGTTTGAGGAGGTTATAGAGCTGATTCTAAACTCGCTCGGCGAGAAAAGGTCAAAACAGTTGTTGTCTGTGATATGTATCGCGCATGGTCTGTTGGGTGATATGGAGGACTCAAAACGACAAAATCTTCAACGACAAGATTCAGGATTTGAGGAAAATTGTTGACGAGGTCCAACTCTACTCTTTTCTATGGGTTAAAAATAGAGTCAAATTGGGGAAAAGTTTAGATGGAAATCAGGTGTTGTAATTCTCATTTATGTCATTTTGGACGTCATGTAAGCTAGCTAGCGTCTTGCCAGGTTTCGGCTTAATAAAATCCATTTCTTCCGGTTCAAAAAAAAATATGTTACATAATAAAAGTACAAACTTAACACAAATAAAGGTTACTGTAACGATGCTTTAAAGTTTAAATTACACTTAGCATACTTGATGAGTACGAAAACTATGTAAAGAATGACAGCCAATTTAATGTTTTTACTTTGTATTTTAGTTTAATGTTTTGACTTTTAATAAATTTTATGTGTTTAAATTAATGTTTTAACGTTTAATAATATGTTCTTTAATATAATTGGTTGTCTTTTGTTAATAAATTAAATATATGTAAATAAGTTAAAGCTATACGAAAACATAAAAAAATTAATTTTTAATTTTTTTTAATACATAATTATAAACATTTATTTTTTGAATAAAAAACGTTTTATATAATAAAATAAGTTATTTTATTTACTTACTTTATTTTGTTTTAGTTTATAATAATTATTTATTTAATAAATTATTTGGATATTAAGTTATATTGTTATAGTAAACAATCTATACTATATTATAAAACATTTGACCAAAAACTCTTAAAAACAACCTTTGAAGCCTCAGGTACTGCTATTTAATGCTAATTACTTAATTTTCCAGATTATAAGTAAATTGTGCGTAAATACAACTTGTTAAAGCTGTATTCCAGAATTTGTGTAACTAACTGCAGATAACCATCATCCACGATACAGGATAAATATTTATTTTTAAATATAAAAAATCTAAAATATAATTAAGATAATCATTGAGTTCTAACAGAAAAATTAATTGTTATCATTATAAAAAGTTATATTAATAAATCAAAAATAAATTATTTTGTTATTAAACATAATTATATTATGATAAATTTTTTAAAGAAATTACATAAAAAAGAGAACCTTTAAATAAATATTAAAATCGTTTTCTCAAAACCACATAAAACAATTAGAATATCGATAGAGATAAAAATTAAAATAAAATCTAAAATCGAGATGTATCTCGCTGCATTGCGTGAGTACCTTTCTAGTATATAATTGTATTTTTATTGTTATTTGATTAAAATAATTTTTTTGTGATAATGTGTCACTTAAGATATTGGTAAATAATTATTGTAGTGCAAGAGTAATTTCTAGATGATTTATATATAAAGTTTACGTAACATTTAAGAAATTGTTTTAGAAGTTGTATCGTAACGAATTACAAGAAATATGTCAAAAGCACAAGGATGATGCCACATTGGTTTGAGCTTGGGCTCCAAATGTCAAAACTACCTGGAGGTTCTAAGTTCGAATCCAAGAAGGAAAAAATTTCCCTTGTGGCCACAGTGGTTCAAATGCAGTGACTTCGTGCTACCCGTGAAGTAGGTGGTCACCTTGTGATTAGTCGGCTTACATAGCGTGTTGGATATTCAGGTTAATCTAAAAAAATGACTGGATCTTTTATGTACAAAAAATACTAGCTATTACTATATATTTTAAAAATGGGAAAAGTCTAAAAAACCCAACGAACTATCTGATTTTGAATGATTAAGTCCTTAAACTATTTTTTTGAATGAAAAAACTCTTAAACTTTCTGAAACCGGTTAAATACATCCTTGTAACCTGTAATAACAGGTTAATGTGATAACAATTTGGAAAAAGTCTAAAAAAACTCAACGAATTATCTAATTTTGAATGATTAAGTCCTTGATTTTTTTAATGAATAACTTCCAAAAAAAAAATCTAAATCTTTTTACCAAATTAATTTTTTAACTTTCTTTAAACAAATAAATTTCAAACTTTTCTTTGAAGAAAAATAAAATCATGAACTTAATTTTGAACAAATTAATCCGAAACATTTTTTGAACAAAATCATAAACAAAAAATATATAATTTCTCTTACCGACAATAAAGTGCAATGAATCAATTAAATGAAGAAAAATTATACCATTTTCATTACTAATTATGAAACACATAAAAGTCATACTTAAACATAAATAAATACATATAAAATATTTATACATAAAATTTTTTGAACGACAATAACACACACACGTTCCCGGGGTATTCGGGATCCATTCGGGCACCCGAGTAATCCCCGGGGACCAGGATCCACCACAGAGTGGTAAGCCAAAGTCTGGATATCGCCACATGCAGCAGCGGGAATTCAAACCCGGGTAGTCAGGGATGCCATCCAGACATCCACTACTTATACCATTTTCATTACTAATTATGAAACATATAAAAGTCATGTATAGAACATAAATAGATACATATAAAATACTTATACATAAAAAAAATTAAGTTAATGAATTTGATTTATGCTTTATAATTAGTATTGAAAATGATATAATTCATCTATATTTAATTGATTTATTGTAATTTGTTTGTCGGCGAGAAAATTTATATATATATATATATATTTGTGATTTTGTTTAAAAAAATTCCGCATTTATTTGTTCAAAATTAAGTTCATGATTTTAGTTTTCAAAAAAAGTTTAGGATTATTTGTTAAAAGAAAGTTCAAAAATTAATTTGGTAAAAAGATTTAGGAAAAAAATTCGGGATTTATTCGATAAAAAAATCAAGGACTTAATCATTCAAAATCAGATAGTTTGTTGGGTTTTTTTAGACTTTTTCCAAATATTTATATCATTAACCTGTTTTTACAGGTTACAATGATGTATTTAACCGGTTTTAGAAAGTTTAAGGGTTTTTTCATTCAAAAAAATAGTTTAAGAACTTAATCATTCAAAATCACACAGTTCGTTGGATTTTTTCAGACTTTTCCCTTTAAAAATTGGGCTTCTAACTTTTTCTCTTGACAAACGTCTATCCCGCCCTCTCACACAGACAACCAAGCATAAGGGTTGCTAAATGATCAATGGATTGTAATTAAATTACGTTAGATCTTGTCGGTCTGAGCTTGGTACGTCAAATAAATAAAATGTATCAAATTTTTTACCCATTAAATGGTTTCGTGAAGAATTAAGGAGCCGTTTACTGAACGCTTACCAAGCCGTATTATCTTATCGGATGAATATGGTAAGAACCAAGAATCTTACCAGATACGAGAGGTAAGAGCAAAGGCAATAAACGATAGTCTTACCCGGTAAGTGAGGGAATGGCTCTTACCACAGTTAGTGTTTACCGGGTAAATTATGTTGGATTTAGTTCAAAAATTTGGTTTCTAAAATACATAGATGGCAACGGAAGCAATAAAGATTTGAACAACATAAAACAAGTTTATACCCACCAAGGATCATTTTACATGTATGGAAAGATTATGCAACCATAGGAAGAAAAGAATAACAACCTTTGTAGCTTTTGGTTCCTCTTGGGAGGCTAGATCGTTGAAGAAGATGGCAAGAGTGCAAGAGTAGAACTCCTCCAAAGATGTTCACCAACAATTACCAACTTGAAAGGATGCTAGTCCTAAACTCTTAAGCTTTAAGACAAAAACCAAGTTTTGACTTAAAGAGAGTATGCAAGTATCAATTCTTCTCTAGACTTTTATTTTTTTTTAACAAGTTTTAGAGTCTTAAAGAAAATAAGAGAATACATCAAGTATATGGTTACTTGAGTTAGTCTTCCCATGTGGTCCATACCTCAACTAATGATTAATCATAGTGTCAAGACATCCTACCCATGCTTAACCATAGTGTCAAGACATCCTTCTAAAGCATGTCTTTCCTATTTAAATAATAGAAGCATGTCTAACTAAAAGACAAAAGTCTTACTAGTTCAAAATGATGTACATGACTTAATAAATCATACCTTATGATATAGTTGATACTTGACATTGAAAATTGTCATTTTCATAAAACAAATAACTTTCAATTTAATTATAAGAGTTATAAATATTTATCAATAATCAAATTCTTATAAATAATCTATTTTTATCAAGTTGTTATTGGTGTGACCCTTTAGGATCATATATTATTAGCAATATCATCCTAATAATGATTCTTGAGCATATAGATCTTTCAATCTCCCACTTGCTCAAGACTCAATATATATTGACATAGACAGTGTTGAATGTCTAGCAACATTTCACTGCCCCCAATAACATACGACGAAGTGCCATTCAACAACATCTAATTCCCAATAAGCTCAAAGCTCCAATTGATGTACAAGGTAAGTTATCGATTATCCCTTTGTCTCAGACATCATGTTGAATATGAGATATAGATCGCAATCAATCTCATTTAGTGTTCAACTTTTGATAAGGCGCCTTAGATGTCTAACTCTCAACACATAAGAGGAACAAATCCCATCTTGACTACATACGCCTCTTGCGTAGTTCATACTATACCTAATAATGGCCTTTATAACTGTCTGGTTAAAGAACAGCATTTAACCATATCAAAGTATAGCATTCGCCACACTCAAGTCCCAAATATGTATCTTAGGTCTAAGGATATAAAGATAATACCTTTATCAAGTATCACTTATGATAGCGATCCATGAAGTGATCTTGAAATGGGTCAAGTCCAATACTTGTTCTTTAACAAGTACCTACGAACTTGGTTGCAACGCTTTGTCAACCAATCCAATTCATATTAGTCTTACTTCATTGTTGCTCCCACAACAATGATTGACTATGGACATTTAGAATAACTACATTATTCGAGGATTAAACATGTTAATATAGAACACAACAAATATTTAATGAAAAGATCATATTCCATATATCACAATCATTAAAATAGTTGTTACTTACAATGTTCCATTACTCAATACTAAAAGAAGATCAAATCCAATCACTAGAATAGCGAAGTCCTATGGCTCTAGCATGACCCTCATGTTTAGCTTGTGGAAGGGGCTTCGTGAATGGGTCCGCCAAGTTTTGATCAGTGTGTACTTTGCGAATACAAATGTCACCACTTCCAACTTCATCCCGAATGTAGTTGAATCTCCGGTGAATGTGCTGGTTCTTTGATGTGATCTGGGTTCCTTGGCTAATGCAATGGCACCTTCATTGTCACAAAAGATTTCTAGAGGATCTTGAATGGAAGGAACAACCCCTAGATCTTTAATGAACTTTTTCATCCAAGCAGCCTCCTTTGCAGCTTCTGTAGTGGACTGTGCTACAACACTCTGCTTGGAACTCTTCCAAGAAACTGCACCTCCATTGATAATGAAGACGTATCCCGATTGTGACTTACAATCATCTCGATCTGTTTGGAAAGAAGCATCTGTGTAACACTTTACACTAAGATCTTCTTCCATACCTCCATAGACGAGGAACATATCTTTAGTTCTTCGTAAGTACTTCAAAATGTTCTTCACAGCTATCCAATGACTATCTCCTGGAGTTTGTTGGTATCTGCTCGTCATACTCAAAGCACACGATACATCAGGTCTAGTGCATAGCATGGCATACATGATGGATCCAATAGCTGAAGCATATGGAATGCCACTCATCTTCTCTAGCTCAACTTTTGTGCTAGGACTTTGAGATGAACTCAAAATCGTGCCATGTGCTATTGGTACGAATCCTCGCTTAGAGTGTTCCATCTTGAACCGTTTCAAGACTTTGTCAATGTATACACTTTGACTTAAACCTATTAATCGCTTTGATCTATCTCTATAGATCTTTATTCCAAGAATGTATGCAGCCTCTCCTAGATCTTTCATTGAGAAACACTTTCCGAGCCAAGACTTAACACCTTGCAAGGTCAGAATGTCATTTCCCATGATTAGTATGTCATCTACATATAAGACTAGGAACGTTCTTTGTGCTCCCACTAGTTTTCTTGTAAACACAAGTGTCATCTTCGTTCTTGATGAAACCATACTTTGTGATTTCATCATCGAAACGAATATTCCATGTTCGAGATGCTTGCTTCAATCCATAAATGGATCTTTTAAGCTTACACACTTTATTAGGATGCTTTTGATTGACAAAACCATCGAAATTTGAACCATATAGACATCTTCTTGTAAGTGTCCATTAAGAAAAGCGGTTTTGACATCCATTTGCCATATCTCATAGTCATAGTATGCAGCTATGGCAAATAGTATCCTAATAGATTTAATCATAGCGACTGGAGAAAAAGTTTCGTCATAGGCAATACCATGAGTTTGAGTGAAACCTTTTGCAACAAGTCTTGCTTTAAAAGTGTGTAGATTACCATCCATGTTAGTTTTCTTCTTGAAAACCCACTTACTCCCTACAGTCTTACTATGGGGAGGAAGATCAACCAAGTCCCATACTTGGTTCTCATGCATGGATTGCATCTGCGTTCATGGCTTCAAGCCATTTGTCAGATTCAAAATCTGATATAGCAGTCTGGTAGTTGATGGGTTCATCAGAATCTATCAAGAAGCATTCGTCAATGAGAAATCCATATTTCTTAGGTTCTTGACGAACTCTATCAGATCTACGAACGCTCTGTGTTTCGTTAGAATCATGAACAACTAATTTTTCAGGTTCAACAATTTCTTGTTGAGAACTAGTGCCAACTTGTGATGCATCTGGCGGTGGTTCATGATTTTCTTCAAGTTCCACGCGCCTCCCACTTGATTCATCCATTAGAAACTTGCTTTCTAAGAAATCAGCTTTTCAAGAAATAAAGATATTATTCTCGCTGGGAATGTAGAAGTAATAACCTAAACAATCTTTAGGGTATCCTATAAAAATGCATTTAGTAGATCTTGGTTCAAGTTTACTTGAAGTTTCTTGTCTTGCATAAGCTTCACATCCCCAAACCCTCAAGTAAGATAAGGATGGAGCTTTTCCATTCCAGATCTCATATGGTGTTTTATCTACTTTCTTAGTTGGAGCCATATTCAAAATACGAGCAGCAGTGAGTAGGGCATAGCTCCAAAACGATAAAGGAAGAGTACTTCTACTCATCATAGATCGAACCATATCTAATAAAGTTCGGTTCCTCCGCTCAGATACACCATTATGTTGTGGTGTTCTGGGTGGAGTGAGTTGTGAGACAATCCCACGACTCCTAAGATGATCTTGAAACTCTTGGCTTAGGTACTCGCCTCCTCTATCTAAACGAAGGATTTTAATGGTCTTGTTGAGTTGATTTTCAGCTTCACTTTGAAACAATTTGAACTTTTCAAATGCTTCATGCTTATGTTTCATTAAGAAAACATAACCATAACGACTAAAGTCGTCAGTAAAGGTGATGTAGTATCTCTCACCATATCTAGACATAGTTTTGAAAGGACCACATACATCAGTATGTATGATTCCTAACAAATCACTTGCCCTTTCACTAGAACCGAGAGAAAGGGGATTTTGTCATCTTTCCACATAAGCAAGATTCGCATATATCAAATGATTCATCATCACTTGCCTTCAAAAGTCCATTCTTTTGAAGTTGGGATATGCGCTTCTTGTTTATATGGCCAAGTCGACAATGCCATAGATAGGTTTGGTTTAAATCATATTTGACCCTTTTGGTGTTTGCATGATAAATGGAATTATTGTTTGAAGAACAATCAAGATTTAACTCATAAATTCCATTAATAGGCCTAGCCTCAAAATAGAACATTCCATTCATAAAGGAGTGAATATTATCATCAACAAATTGATAAGTGAAACCAGATTGTTTTAAACGCGCAATCGAAATAATATTCCTAGTCGGACTAGGAATCAAACATACATTGTCTAATTTTAAATACAAAGCCATTAGGTAAACACAAATCAAAATTTCCAAGTGCTTGGACTGCAACTTTTGCTCCATTGCCCATGTGTAATACCATGTCGCCTGCCTTTAGCTGCTTACTCCTTCTGAACCCCTGTAACGAATTACAAATATGAGTTCCACACCCAGTATCAAATACCCAAGTGTTAGATGAAAAAGTAAAGATTCCCATTTCAATCATGAAAATATATATACCTGAAGTGCCTTCTCCGGCCTTCTTAGCTTTCAACCCCGCAAGATAAGTAGGACAGTTCCTTTTCCGTTGTGACCAATGACTCCACACTCAAAGCATGGATCTTCTTTTGCCACTTTCTCCTTCTTCTTAGGTTGTTGGGCTTGGGGAAACATTTTCCTTTTGCCCTTGCCAACATATGGCTTGCCTTTGGAGTTCTTGCCTTTAGGCTTCTTGATTTGCCCCTCCCTTATCATGAGCACTTGAGATGATTTCACTGGGAATGTTCTTCTCGGCGAGTTTTAAGCATCGAGTGCAACTCTGAGATAGGTTTATCCCAACCATTCATGTTGTAGTTCATGATGAAGGTATCATATGATTTTGGCAAAGAGTTTAGGATCACATCTGTTGCCAAATCAAGTGGATATGGAGAGCCAAGTCTCTCCAAATGATCCAGATAGCTCTTTATCTTGAGAACATGTGTGCTCACATTCCCAGTTTCTTCCATCTTGCAACCGTGCAAGCCTCGAACAGTTTCAAAGCGCTCAGTTCTTGCTTGCTTATCGAACATTTCTTTCAAGTGTGTGATCATATCATAAGCAGTGTGATGTTCCAGATCCTTCTGGAGGTCTGGGATCATCATAGCAAGCATGAGGCATGACACATCGATTGAATCATCACAATGCTTCAACCATAAGTCATGTGCAACCTTAGGAGTGGTGTGGGGTTCCTCGGGAATAGGGCCCTCAAGAATGTAGTCCTTCTTTTCTTGTTTAAGGACTATTCTTAGATTGCGATGCCAATCCAAAAAGTTGGAATGATCAAGTTTTGCCTTTTCTAGGACAGATCGTAGGGATATTATGTGAGAGTGATGTGGAACAGATGCAGGTGGGGCCATCTACAAAATTTTAACAAAGTTTTATTTAGTATTTAATTCTTTAAAATTAATACCGTTATGTTTCTAAAACATTAATTATTAAAGTATAGGATCCAAGTTGCAAAACAAATAAATAGTTAGGTATCCTTTTTCCCATTTATTTATTTCAACAAGGTAAGTGACAATTTACTAATTACATCAAAATGTAATTCCTAGTTATATGGGATCCTAAACAACTTTTGTTAATCGACATGTTTGATCCCATCTATGCCTCGGGCCTCTTATGCTTAGGTAACCTTTATCGCAAAAGATTCCCGATCAAGTCATCCAATTAAAGAAACTTGTGTAATCGGCCCATAACTAGTTATAGGAATCACGAATACACTTCGGCCATCAAGAGATAATACAAGCGGTTAGGTATCCTTCTTCCCACAAGCTTATACAAATGATGTGAGAATGTTCCTATAATTGGATGGCATAGACTTGCGTTTTTAAAAGGGATTTAAATGTTTTATAATTCTAGTTTAAAACATGTGATATCATCGTTATTTCATGCATCCAATAAGCCATGGTATCATTTTCACAAAATCACGTTTTAGGTTCTTTATAAATATAGTTTTATATATTTCGACGCAATCAAATTTTAAAATTAATATCTTATATTAAGTTCGACGTTTGAGCGTTATAGAACCATTTATAACCTTTTAATAAAACTTCCTTTTATTATAAAGACTTAGAGTTTGGATAAGTATCAAAATCACCATTTCAAACTTATTAATATTATTATTTCAAAATTTGTCGTAATAGGGCTTTCAAAACAAAACTATTTTATTTTGAAGTCTCAATTTATACATCTTAAGTTTAAAAGTCATATTTTGAAATATGTGATGATATTTATGTTCAAAATATTATTTAGCATGTAAAATCTCATTTTATCAATCAAGCATAATATTAACATGAAATAAACATCACGAGCATGCATATGTGCATAAACCAAGCCATAAACTAGTGACATTTTGTGAGCCATCACAAAATGCCAAGTCCATTCCTAAAGGGACAAATGGAACCAAATCTTCTAAATGATGTTCTTCAAGCTCCCACTTGCTTAGACAACTCTTTGTAACAAGTTGTTGAAAATCCATGGAAGTTGTAAAACTTCACAAAACCATGGGGTTAGTTTGGATCTTCAAAATGGCCACCATCTTCAATCTTGTTACATTTTATATAAAGATAAACTAGTCTAAAACTAATCTATTACTTACAAAATTAAAACAAGAAGAAAAACTAACTATTAAATTATTACATACCATATGAATAAAAAAAATATTACAACCATTTTGAATAATCAACACAAACAACATCACAAATGGTCCATGGCTTGTTTATGCACTCAAAAATACATATAAACATAAAACAACTCTTTGTTTTTCTAAGACAACTTTTATGACCAAAAATGCATGTAAACTTTTGGTCACAAAAAAAAATAATAATAACAATTATCAAGTTGTCATAGAAAACATGTATGAACATATTCTTATAAAAGAAAGTTATCCATGTTTTCCAAAAACTAAGATTATCCAAATAATCTAAAATCTAACCATGCAAGCAAAATGGCTCTGATACCAATTGTTGGGTTTAGTTCAAAAATTTGGTTTCTAAAATACATAGATGGCAACGGAAGCAATAAAGATTTGAACAACATAAAACAAGTTTATACCCACCAAGGATCATTTTACATGTATGGAAAGATTATGCAACCATAGGAAGAAAAGAATAACAACCTTTGTAGCTTTTGGTTCCTCTTGGGAGGCTAGATCGTTGAAGAAGATGGCAAGAGTGCAAGAGTAGAACTCCTCCAAAGATGTTCACCAACAATTACCAACTTGAAAGGATGCTAGTCCTAAACTCTTAAGCTTTAAGACAAAAACCAAGTTTTGACTTAAAGAGAGTATGCAAGTATCAATTCTTCTCTAGACTTTTATTTTTTTTTAACAAGTTTTAGAGTCTTAAAGAAAATAAGAGAATACATCAAGTATATGGTTACTTGAGTTAGTCTTCCCATGTGGTCCATACCTCAACTAATGATTAATCACAGTGTCAAGACATCCTACCCATGCTTAACCATAGTGTCAAGACATCCTTCTAAAGCATGTCTTTCCTATTTAAATAATAGAAGCATGTCTAACTAAAAGACAAAAGTCTTACTAGTTCAAAATGATGTACATGACTTAATAAATCATACCTTATGATATAGTTGATACTTGACATTGAAAATTGTCATTTTCATAAAACAAATAACTTTCAATTTAATTATAAGAGTTATAAATATTTATCAATAATCAAATTCTTATAAATAATCTATTTTTTATCAAGTTGTTATTGGTGTGACCCTTTAGGATCATATATTATTAGGAATATCATCCTAATAATGATTCTTGAGCATATAGATCTTTCAAATTATTGTATACAATATTATATTAGTAGACTAAAATTTTACCCGATAAGGAAATGGTAGTGTTGAATTTAACTGTAAGCACTTACCAAGATAAGTTTTGATAAACAAACCCCTGAATCTTATCTTGTTATCTTTGACTTTATTTAATTAAGTCTCTTAATTTTGAACATGAAATTCAAGAGAACGTGCTCAAGCATTAAAAGATAGTAAGAAATTCAAATATAATATGATCATGCGCAAGAGAAGCGCTCTAAGCTGCATTATCCACTGATGAAGAAGAATATATTACCAGCTGTTTGTGTTGTTCACGTGGGATACAACATACGGAAAAAGTGAAGAGAATCAAACGCCTCCATCATGCATGGAACATAGATCTATAATATATATATATATATAATTAGTTTTATATGAGAATGAAACTTATTCACAAGAATACCAGAATAATTGTTCATGTATAAAATCATATATGATTTTTTACTAAATCACCCATGATTCCAGACAACTTTTTAAGTGGCATCAAAATCCAATACAAAACAAATGACTTTCACCCATAAAAATTCATTCAGGTAAATTTCCTTGGGTGGTTATCATGGATCACCCAAAAAATACTAATGGTTCTGGTAAAATCCGATGTTTTCAAGAAAATAGTAACGGATTACCCAGGAATTTCCTGGGTAATCTGTCACTGTTTTGATTTACCCACCAACAAATTAACCATTAACTTTTGTGACGGTTTTGTGACGAATCACTCTTCAACGACGGATTTCCCAGAAAAATGGTCGTAAGTGAAAGTGATTTTGTATTGTTCTCTTATTTTCTTAGATAAGTATTATTTTTGTATGAACATGTTCTTATATATATATATATATATATAATTAAGCATCGTATAAGAATATAAGTTAATTAAGGTGACAAGTGTAAAAGGGGATTTGGACCACTAATCACACTTTTGATTCGTGTTGATCTAAGTAATCAATTAGCTTAAAAAGAGTATTTTGATTTGATCTTAAGTTATGATTGATTCAAGATTGGATATGCTTCTTACCAATCTCATGATAATATTTTGCCTAGTTAAAGGTGTAAAATTGTCTATTTTTGTTATTCATTCCTTGTTTAGTAAGCACATCAAACAAAATATTTTTGTTTCTATTACTCAGTTTCTTGGTCAAAAAGTATCAACTTTATGGTCTTAAAAAAATTGTGCAAAAAGTATCATCTTTAAGAAATACTAGTGTTTAACAATAAATAAAATTTATTTACCATTTTCATATACACGAAATATGTTGCAAACAACAATTTATTTTAGATAAAGATTGATTTTAAACATATTTAATTAATAGAGTTAATGAAAACTTAATTACATCCGAGCGTTTCCGCGATTGAATCCACACTGAAAATTATCAGTAATGTCTATAGTTTAAATATTTATACATTAAAATAAAAACATAAAATAGAAAATAAATCAACAATCACCAACATAGTGGAAGATTTAGGATAAACAAGACACAACACTACATTTTTTTTATCAATAATTATTGAATAAAATTACATTATCAAATATTTATATGATCATTAAAATAGATAATTTAAATAATCTTTTTATTTAAAACCAAATAATATGATCTTATATAAAAATATAATCATCTTTTAGAAAAAAAATACGACAACACACATGACTAAATGTAAGTAGATTATTTAAACTTACCAATATTATTATTACTTATAAAAAATATAGAAGTCTTTAAATTATAAGAAATTCTTTTTCATATATTTATATTATTATCAAAATAGATGATTTAAATAATCTTCATATTAAAATACAATTAATATGATCTTTGCTAAAACTATAATCATCTTTTAAAACATATGACAACACATGATAAAATGCAATAGACTGTTTGTATTTATCAATATTATTATTTTTATAAAAAATGTAGAAATCGTTAAATTCTAAGAATTTATTTTATTTTTCTTCCAATATTTTCTTCTCAGTCATCAACAATTCATCGATTTTTACTTTTTTTGGCATTTTGAATTAAAATGTGCATCGATTCATGCGTCACATGAACATGGTTAAATAATATTGTCAATCAACTTCAATTTAAAGATGATTCATTAGCTAAAATTTCTGAATCAATCGTCTTCGATACATTTTTTATAGATATCGATCTAATTAGATTGAAACAAAATTTCAATGTTTTAAAGTGTTAAGTTTTATGAAGCAAAAAAGTAAATTCACAAAATGAAATCAATCTAGTTTTGAATATGATTTAAAATCATTGAAGGTCAAAAAAAACAAACTTCAAAGAAATTTAGCCGATTTGCAATCTCGTAAAACTTTGATTTTTAAATGAAACATTTAAAACATATATAAGTAACCAAGAAACGAATATACAAATGAGATGTATGGTCCCTTTTATGGGTTACACTCCAGAAAAAAAAACATAGAAATTATAATAAAAATAATAATAAATCATAAAATTAAAAAAATAGATAAATCAAAAAATATAATAAAAATTTGAGGAGTATTTGAATGAAAAACTTACATGTAATAATATTATATGTGTCTTGATGATAAAACTTTGATATTTTTCGACATATTTAACGATCTTTCGATAGCTTATTTTTGTTTGTCCCACTTACTACAAAAAAGACTACATAAGACGAATATAAAGCCAACGCAATAGCAAATAACCTAACAATAAAGAAAAATTAATAATAAAGATTGATCTTTTAGCAAAAAAATGTAATGAAAGAAAATGTGTTAGAAGAAGAGATTGAGAGGTGGCTTCTTGTGTTACAAAAAGATTATAAAAATCCATAGAATAACCAACAAAAAACAAAACATCATTTATGCTTAAACAAGAGAAAGAGTTAAATACAAATTTGGTCACCGTGGTTTACAAATATTAACATATAAGGTCCCTCAAAGATTTTTTTAACATTCAACGTCCCTATGGTTTCCATTTTATAACAGCTAGGGTCCTCCATCCAACTTTTTCGTTAAATATTAACATTTTAGCATGTTCTCTTTATTTTTCAAACCACATGGACCAAATTTGTAATTTACTCTAAACTATATAATTATATTTGTATTTTATTAATTATATAATTTTTATATTTTATAAGTTATATTACATATTTATATGCACCTAATATTTTTATTTAAAAATTATTTATATATTTATCTTTTATAAAATGTATTTTATATTTATATTTATATTTATATATAAAATATAAATAATTTTATAAAATATATGGAAGGTTCAATTTATATTACAAACAGTTGATGATACAAATTGCATATATAGAAGCTACAAAATTCAAATATATAAACAAAAAATCAGACCACCATACAAATTACATAAATATAAGGTTCAAAATTCAGATACATAAAATATATAAAAATATAAATATAAGTACAAAATAAATTTCATAAAATATAAATATAACATAATCTTAAATTTATAAGAATTAATAATTTATGATATAAATATATACAAAATATGTATAGATGGAAGGTTCAAGCACATAAAATATATAAAAATACAAAATATAAATACAAATACAAAATAAATTTAATAACATTTAAATATAATATAATCATAAATATACAAAAAAATAATAATATGTAGATTATTGTTCTAAAAAACTCGCCGCGACATAAGCCATAAGGCTTGTGTTTGCCGTCACCTTATGTTTGTGGCACGTCATGGCTCAGTGCGTGATTTTTGTAACACCATATTTGAGTTTTCGTACACTTTTAGTGTGTTATTTTTTTTGTTTTTAATTTATAACCTAATTTAAAATGCTTAATATCATTAACTCATTGGTTAATGGTAGAAAAAAAAGTTATATATGTGTATAATATTATATATGATATTTTGTCACTATAAGACATGCCTTAAAAAACGTCATGACTCGCCGTGGCTTCTAAGACTTAAGGTTTGACCTCGCCGCCACGCCACACCTCACGCTATTTAGAACCTTGATGTAGATATAAATATATACAGTAAATATAAATATAAAAGTTAAATTTCAAACATATACAACATCGTTGTCATCAAAACGATCCTGCTAAAAATCTAATGTCTCACTTTCGTCACCATCTCTATTTGTTGGGTCACCGATGATTTGGTGATGAACCACCTTCCTTTATATGAATGAATTTTTACAGGTTCTTTTGAAGGTCTGAAATATGCTTCAAGTATTGAAGAGTCAAAGACTATTCAATCAAGGGGTTGTACATCAAAAAGTGGAATTTTGGATGTATCAACCAACTTCAATATTCAGATCATTTTGCCAAGTCAAGACCAATATAGTGGGTCACCGATGGTACACTCAAAAGTCATCAAAAGTACTAAGGACATCAAACAAGATGAGGTCATCAAGTTGATGTCATGATCACCGACACTATAATCTTGGTCACCGAAATTGCAGGTATATTTTCTAAGGCTGTGATATCAAGTCACAAGTTCAAGGGTGTACACTTTTGTCATTTAGTGAAAGATGAAGTTTATCAAGCAAAGTGTACACTTATCAACTCCAGCCTTACAAGGTATCCACCGATGTGATACATAGTGTGATGTATCACTTGGCAATTTCAAAGAGATAAGTTCTTGACTCACATCAATTGCAAGACACGTGAGCCAGCAAGAACTTGGGCATCAAGCCTTAAATAAAGACATTCTCTTTTATTCTTATAAAAGGAATATTTGTCTTTTAGCTAAAAGGTTTGATGGGACTTCACAGAGCATGAAGAAAAGAAGATAAAGTTATCTGACATTACGTGCTACAAGGAATGGTTCATCCATTATTCTAGTACAAAGGAAGTGGTCTCTTCCTTTGTCCAATGAATAATCTTCCGGCTAATGAAACCTTGATGTTGTCCACTTGCATCCCATGCATGGGCACTATAAAAGGAGATGAAGTCCTTCCCGTAAATCTCACGCTTTCAACAAATCTTCGAGTGATTATTTGTGTGAGCGTGGCAAAAGTGTGCTATAACGGTATTGTTTTAACTTCCTTAGTGTATAAGTTAATTACCGTTATACGTGTGTTTAGTTTGATAGAATAGTCCGCTTTGTTCTTTTCCGCATCAAACTATACGTGTGTAAATTTTTAATATTTATATTAAAAAATTTAAAAAGAGTATATTCTGTGTGTTTTATATTCAACCCCCCTTCTACAAAACCCTCTCTTAGTTAGCCATCTCTCTTTGGGGACTAACAATTGGTATCAGCGGTTGGTTTAATCTCATAAACCGGATACGCGTGATGGCTACTACCTCAAATGTTGATGGTACCTTGCAGACCTCTTCCAGTAATGCATATGATTTAGGATCTTTGGCTAAACCCCCAAGATTCAACCCAAACAACTTTGGGTTATGGAAAAATCGCATGTTATTATTCTTGGAAGGGATCGATTGCAGGTATCCCAACATTCTCAGTGAGGGACCTATTGTTCCTAAAATATGGGCTCGCTTTGGCCCTCAAAAGGAAGTTGAAGGAAAGGATATAGAGTCAGATGACGAAAGAAGTGAGAAAACTGGTAGATATATCATCAAACCTTCTAACAAATTTAGTGAAGATGATAAATGCCTAGTTGCTTTTGACACTAAAGTCAAGTCTGCTCTTGCTGTATCCCTTCCTAATGAAGTGTATCATTCTCTTCTTAACCTTCCCACTGCTAAAGAAATGTGGGATACTTTGAGTGTCTTATATGAAGGCACCAAAGAAGTAAAGAAATCTAACAGGATCTGTCTTGTTAGAAAGTATGAACTCTTCTCCCATGAAAAGGGAGAATCTCTTTCTACCTACTTTAATCGTTTTAACTGTCTTCTCAATGGTCTGAAAGTTCTTGGACGAGTTTATGATAATGAAGAAGTTCTCTGCAAGTTCATGGATTGTCTTCCAGATTTCTGGGAAACTATCTGTACTTGCATCAAGCAAACCAAGGACTTAGAAATAATGCCTTTAACTGCTCTCTATGGAACTCTTCTTCACTATGAACAAACTAAGAACCAGAGAAAATCTCTTATAAAGGATATCAAATCTTCTTATATTGCTTTGATAGGTGATTCAAAATCTTCTTCTTGTATTCCTAGAATCACCTATCCTTCTTCTGATTCTGAAAAAGATATTAAGGAAGACTCTTCTCATCTGTCAGATGCATACTATAGTGCTGCTGATGATGAAGGAGAAGAATCAGCCATTGACATACTTTCTGATAGTATGGCAATGCTTGCTGGAAACCTTAAGAATAAAAGATTTTCTTCAAACCGCTCCAAATTTAATAGAAAACCTTTTTCTCAAAAATCCTCTTCTGATAAAGCAAATGAAGAATGCTTCAATTGTGGAAAGAAAGGTCATTTTGTTTCTGAATGCAGATCAAAAGCTTCCTCTTCTGTCAAACCTTCTTCTTCTTATGGCCATGACTTCTCAAAATCAGCTTCTAGGAAGCATGAAGAGAGAAATAGCCAATCCTCTAAAGAAAATTCTGAATCAAAAGAAACCTCCAGGTATAAGAAATATAAAGCCAAATACAAGAGAGAAAAAGAGAGAAACCAAGGTAAGAATAAAACCTTGGTTGCTGAGGCTCATTGCTGGGAAGATGAGCAAACCTCTGAGAGTGAGAGTGAGTATGTCACTAAATGCCTCATGGCCAAAATCGATGAGATAGAAGACATGGAGAAGCCACTCTACACCACTCTTGTATCTACTGAGGGATCCACTTCAGGGACAAAACCTCAGGTACATCCTTTTACCTTTCTCTCTGATGATCAAAAGGCTAATGCCTTTGATTCTTTAACTGTTGACTTCTGTGACTTAAAGATTCAAAAGAAAAAGGCTGATATACACATAAAATGTCTAAATGATCAACTCCTCTCTTGCTTTTCAAAACTAAAAGATTTTGACAAAATGAAAGCTGATCTGGAAAACCTTCGGTACTTAAACGACAGTCTTTCTGAGGAAAAATCAAAGATCTCTTCCACTCTTGAAAAGGAACAAGAGGTTCTGTCTAAATGGACTAAATCCTCTAAGAATCTTGAAAGGATCCTTCAAGATCAAATCACCAGCAAGGATAAGTCTGGCCTTGGTTATGGAAAAGATGTTCCTCAACCTTTTGATCCTCCACTCCCTTCTTCTGAGTGTTAAGGTTTTCCTGGTGGTTTCCTTTCCGATGACGATGATGATCTCTTCGGTTACTCATCTGAGGATTCTACCTCCGTTCACTCTATAGATCTACTTGACATGCTCAAAGTAGAATCTGGTTCTAAAAAGTTTGGAGTCTTTGTTAAAGCTAAAGAAATCTCTTCTGAGTCTTCAAAAGCTTCAACTCTTCCAAGCTCTTCTTCTTCTCCCAAACCTATCCAAAAACTCTTAAACTCCTTAAGTCTGCATGAGTCAAGGTACTCCTAGGAGCAGCCTTCTGACGTTGCTGAATATCCTTTTTCAAAAAGATTTTCTCCTCAAAAGAAATTTTTTTCAAAAAATCAAATTTTTCATCTAAAAGGAAATCTCAAATAGTTACTGACTTTATTCCTCGGTCAGTAAACTTGAAGAAATCAAGAAATCCTGGTAAAGGTATTCTTGGACCAAGACCAGGTATTGGACACCCCTCTTCTTCTCAATCGTCAACCTCTGTCCAAAGTTTTGATGATAGGGATTTTAAAAAGGCCTTTCCTTTAAAGAAGTGCTATAACTGTGGCAACACTCTTGATCTTGCTAAAAATTGCCCAAAAGACTTGGTTCCTTGCAAAACTAAAATGCCTTCTAATCCCAAAGGACCCACCTCAAAATGGGTACCAAAAGTCTAAATTTGTTTCTGGGTGCAGGTACCAAATAAAGATCACATATGGTACATGGATAGTGGGTGTTCAAGACACATGACCGGAAACAAACTTCTTCTCTCTAACTTCTCAAAAGAAAAGGGACCCACTGTTTCCTTTGGAGGAAATGAAAAAGGGGTCACCAAAGGATATGGTACCATTTCAAATGGAACCATCACTTTCTCCAGAGTTGCTCATGTTGAAGGGCTAATGTACAATCTTCTAAGCATCAGCCAAATATGTGATTTGGGCTATAAGGTCATGTTCCAGCTGTGTGTGTGCTTGGTCTTTGATGTACAGAACAAGATTGTACTAGCAGGAACCCGACTGAATGACGTGTACATAATCAACATGAAGGAAAGTGCAATAGGAGAAGCTGTGTGTCTTCTCTCTCAAGAACTAGCCAAACAAAGTTGGTTGTGGCATAAAAAGTTCTCTCATCTAAACTTTAAAACCTTGAACAAAATCTCCAACAAGGAACTTGTTGTTGGAATGCCAAAAATAGTTTTTGAAAAAGAAAAGCTGTGTGGAGCATGTGAAAAAGGAAAACTCACCAGAACTTCCTTTAAAACAAAACAATGCTCTTCTATCTCTCAACCTCTTCAAATGCTTCACATGGATCTATGCGGTCCAGTAAGCACACCCAGTCTGGGTGGTAAAAAGTATATGCTAGTAATCGTCGATGAATTCTCTAGATATACTTGGGTGTTCTTTCTGAAACACAAGAGTGATCTTTCTTGAAGAAATCATCGGGTTTACAAGAAAGATTGAAAATTTGAATGGTAAACTGGTGAAGTCCTTCAGAAGTGATAATGGCACGGAATTCAAGAATGCTGCTCTGGAAGATTTCTTTGACCTAAAAGGAATCTCTCAGAACTTCTCTGCCGTACGCACTCCTCAGTAAAATGGTGTTGTTGAGAGAAAGAATAGAACACTATGTGAAGCTGCAAGGTCTATGCTGAGTGAATCCAAGTTGCCAACCTATTTTTGGGCAGAAGCAGTTAACACTGCATGCTTTACTCAAAATAGATCTATCATAGTCAAAAGGCATGACAAGACCCGTATGAAGTTTTCCATGGTAGAAAACCTGCAGTTGACTTCTTCCATGTGTTTGGCTGTGCATGTCACATGCTAAATGACAGGGAACAACTTGGAAAGTTTGATCTGAAGTCTGATGATGGAATTTTCATGGGCTATTCTCTCTCCTCAAGAGCCTTCAGAATTTTCAACCTAAGAAGACAATGCATAGATGAATCCATGCATGTAAAGTTTGATGAGTTTGAAACTTCTTCATTATCTTGTGATGAAGAAGAATTAAACCTATGGATAAATTCATGTGTTGGTGAAATTCCATCCTCCTCTCAATCCAATCCTCCAGATAGCAACTCTTCTCAGCCTCCCATAAACACCACCTTACCTTCAGAACCTTCTCTTTCCTCTCCACCTCCTGAAACTAACTCTTCAGAAGACCTTATCCACCAAAACACCATATCTCCCTTAAACCCTTCTTCACCATCTCAAATTCCTACCTCATCCTCTTCTCTACCTCCCTCCTTACCTCCTGCACTAAAGTGGACCATGGATCATCCAATAGATCAAATCATAGGTGATCCACAAGTTGGTGTAAAAACGAGAAGAGGCATAAGCAATATGTGCTTATATGTCAACTTTGTTTCCATTATTGAGCCTAAGCTGATAAATGAAGCCCTAGCTGATCCAAGCTGGGTAATTGCCATGCAAGAAGAGCTCTCACAATTTGAGAGAAACAAAGTCTGGAAGTTAGTTCCTCGTCCATCCAACAAAACAATTATTGGAACAAAATGGGTGTTTCGAAACAAGATGGACGAAGAAGGAACTGTCATAAGGAACAAGGCAAGGTTGGTTGCTCAAGGATATCGGCAAGAGGAAGGAATTGATTATGATGAAACCTTTGCTCCTGTTGCCAGATTGGAAGCTATTCGAATATTTCTTGCCCATGCAGCTTACAAGAATTTTCGGGTATTCCAAATGGATGTCAAAAGTGCCTTCCTGAATGGTGAATTAGCTGAAGAAGTGTATGTGAAGCAACCTCACAGGTTTGAAGATCCAGTCCATCCATATCATGTATATAGGCTGGATAAAGCTCTATATGGACTGAAGCAAGCTCCACGTGCCTGGTATGACACTCTCTCAGAATATCTACTTAGAAATAAGTACATACGAGGCAAGGTTGACAACACTCTCTTCTTCAAGAAATCACAAGGTAATATCATTCTTGTTCAAATCTATGTTGATGATATTATTTTTGGAGCCACCGATGAATCCTTGTGTGATGAGTTTAGCTCCCTCATGCAAAAAGAATATGAAATGAGCATGACGGGGGAGTTAACTTTCTTTCTTGGTTTGCAAGTAAAACAGTCTCCAGAAGGTATTTTCATAAATCAAAGTAAATACATTAAAGACCTTCTGAAAAAGTTTCAGTTTGATACTTGCTCTACCATGAAAACTCCTATGGCTCCTCCTCTTAGACTCTTTTCGATCCCGATGGCATTTACGTTAATATTACAAATTATAGAGCCATGACAGGATCCCTTCTCTATCTAACTGCAAGTAGACCTGACATTATGTTTGCTACTTGTCTGTGTGCCCGATACCAAGCATATCCTAAAGAATCACATCTGGCTGTTGTGAAAAGGATTTTTCGGTATCTGAAAGGTACCATAAATCTGGGTCTTTGGTATCCCAAAGACTCAGGTTTCGATCTCATCGGGTACTCTGATTCTGATTTTGCAGGTTCAAAAATAGACAGAAAGAGTACAACTGGGAGTTGTCAGTTACTTGGTGGAAAGCTTGTGAGCTGGTCAAGTAAGAAACAACATTCGGTGTCTACATCTACTGCTGAAGCAGAATATGTGGCTGCTGGAAGTTGTTGTGCACAAATATTGTGGATGAAAAATCATTTGTGTGATTACAATCAGATTTTCTCAAAAATCCCAATAATGTGTGACAAACTCAAGTGCAATAGCCATTGCCAACAACCCTGTGCTTCATTCAAGATCCAAGCACATTGATATTAGGTATCACTTTATAAGAGATCATGTCTCTAAAGGTGATGTGGAGTTACATTTCATTCCCACCGACTATCAACTAGCTGATCTGTTCACAAAGCCCCTTGATGAAGCAAGGTTCAAATTCCTCATTGGTGAGTTAGGTATGGTAAACATAGACTAATATATTTTATATTTATATATAATGTATGTTTTATATATATATATATATATACTATATACATTTATATATTTATAACTTATATATGTTATATGTTTTATATATATATCTTATATATATATATTATATATACTTTATATATATTATATATATATTTATAAATTATATATTATATTATATTTATATATTTATATAAAAATAATATAAAAAGAAAAAGAAAATAAAAAAAATATATATATATATTTATGTATACAGTGTCGGTGACTAAGTCACCGACGTGTGCTATCTCTCTCTCTCCTCTCTTATCCAAATATAACCCTAACCCTAAAACCATACTATTCACCACCACCATTCTACTCACCACCTCCATTCACTTTCCGACGCCGCCACCCACCGACACCGTCCGTTCATCCACCGACGTTTGTTGTGTACCCACCGACGAGCCACCGACGTTTGCTGTGTACCCACCGACGAGCCGCCGACGGCTCACCACTCGGCCACCGACGTCTGCTCTCGACGCCGACGTCTAGCTTGCGTCACTTTCCGACGCTTCACTTTCCGACAACCACCCACCGACGTCTGACGTCACTTTCCGACGTGACATCCACCGACACGTCATCCACCGACGTCACCTGTTCCCAAGCCACCGACGTTGCACCTTGGTTCGAGCCACCGACGTTGCACCCATATTCGAACCACCGACGTCTTGCTGACGTCAGCTCACCGACGTCTCTCTCTCTCTCATACAAGCCACCGACCTTGTCCACTCACCGAGGTAACCGTTACAAACCTTTCACCTTCTTAACCCCTTAAAGATAACTCTTGACTTACCACTCTTGATAAGCAAGATTCTTTGTTCTTATCCCTAATGACATCATCAATGTCAGTACATGCGCCGAATTCAACTCTAAAACCCTTAGAATTCTGACCTTTCAATCACCAAAAGTTGAAATTTCCCTCTCCTTCTCTTTCATTTGCAAAAACTTCAAACCTGCAACTTCATTTCTTCTTCAATGGCATCTCCATCAAGAATTTCTGAAGAACAAACAATCACCTTTGGATCCTTATCCTTCCCTGCATGCAACTACTATGGACGTATTGGAACTGATAATACTCATCCTGAGTATAATGATATTTGCTGGTTTCTTCAAAGGTGTCCTCTACAATATGCACTCACTGCAAAAGCTAAGATGAGTAAGTTTCTTCTTGGAAACTTTTGGCTTTCCTGTACATATGATGCTTCCACAGATCAAATCCTTGCATCTGTTCTTACCAATGAAGAACATGATGTGGTTTTTGATGTTGAGGATGTTCGAAGAATCCTAAGGCTTCCTGCTTACGATTCATATGAGACATTTCCTTTGGGAAATGAACACCAAATGGTGGTTGCTGCTTTGAACTACTTGGAAGAAAAGAAGGGATCAAAGTCAAAGGGTCCAGGTACTTTACTACGAAAGAATATGGGAAGTATTTGGAACTTTCTATTTGCACATCTGATTCTGTGCCTTAGCAAGAAGACAGGTGGTCCAGATCAGTCACCTTCCCAAGTAACTGAGCTGGCACATGCTCTAATATTTCAGAGGAAAATAGACTTTGCAAGTTATTTTTTCAATGAAATGATCTCCTCCTTCTCTACTCTCCGACGTCCTCAGGTACCATTTCAACGCCTCTTCTCTCTTATCATTAATGCTAAATTGGGTAATAAACTTGAGAAAAGGGATGACATAATTTATGATCTCCCTCTTCATCAAGTGGGAAACCAAGTTATGAAGAAGGCTGTCTTAGCATCAGACAACCCTCTCCGAGCCTCTATGGTTGAGTTTGCAAGGAATGCAACTCTTATTTGGGGAGAGAATGAACCGCGCCTTCATAGAACCTCAGGTATGTCCTCTATCTCTTCTACCCCTAGAGTAACTGAGGTGCCCAAATCTCTTAAGAGATCCAAAGCGTCGGGCACTTCTACCTCTGCACCCACCGATGCTACGAAGCCAAAAGAACCTTTGGCTTCCACCCAAACATCTAAATCCCATAAGCGGAGACACTCTAAAAGCCCCCCACAGACTTCCTCAAAGAAGTCCAAGGGTACCCAAAGGGTTAAAACGCATAATCCATCTACTGCCTCCCAAAAGACAGTAGATGTTGAAAAGATCCTCACTAAACCCAAAGGAACACTCATCCATACCCAGCTCCTCCAGGCCCTCTCAAAAGGACATGGTTGTAAATAGGGACACCCGTACTATTCCTTCATCAACTTTCTTACTAGTTGATGAAGATGACTTGGAGTATCCCATCCAAGGTATCTCCTCACCCCCTGAGCTCTCACAGCTCCTATTCCACATTCCACATGAGGGTGCATCACAACCAGGTGCATTTGATGGAACATCCCTTTTTACTGACCCCACTGTGTCCGACACTGAACCTTTATCAGGTACGTCTCCCGTACATGAAAAGGTTGTGGAGGAACCCATTACTGAGGAATCCCCTCATAGACACTCTTCTCCACGTGTCTCCCCCACATCTCCTAAATCCCCCCCCCCCAAGAAAACCTACAGGTTTGGTGGATTATTCTTCCAGTGATGATGATGATGCTGATCAACCACCAAAGCCTCAACCTTCAGCTCCCATGACTTCCAAACAGGGAGATGATCTTCTCACAGCTTTTACAAACTTTACCAGTAATACTTTACGCAGGGTAGAAGCTCTAGAAGATCATGCTGCTAAGGAAAAGGAAAGAATGGATTCCCTTTCCTCATCTCTTAGATCTAACATTGAGGAGTTGTCGGTGAGTCACCCAATTCTAATGACATGTTTAGATCTCCTACACTTGGACATCCTTGATCTTCAGCAAGGGTTTTCTTCAAGTCAGGAGTCTGTGCTTTCTTCCATACAAGAACTTCGGAGTTCATCTTCAAGTCAAATCACAGATATTTCTTCTCTCATTGCCAATCAACAGGCAATTATGGACTCTCTTATCAGTCTTCACACCAAAGTTGATAAAGTTCCAACCTCTGCTCCAACGGTTGAACTAGATATTGGTGAGTCATTCTTCAAGGACACTGATAGATTTGTCCTTCAAAGAGTTGAGAAGAAAATTGGTGCTCTCTGCTCTGATATGGAAAGGGTAAAGGAATTTCTCTCTTCAGTGGGTTTCAAGGGTTCAACCACTGAGGGGGAGAAAAATAAGAAGACCATCAATACCACCTCAGCAGCCGCCGACGTCAGCATGCCAGCCGCCGACGTCAGCATGCCAGCCGCCGACATCGTCATTCCAGCCACCGATGTGGCTTCTCCACCTCATCCAGCCACCGATGGTGGAGTGGTCACAGAGGTGGTCCTTGTTCCTTTGGTACCCAAAGCAGCTGTTGAGGGGGAGAGTGTCAGTGCTCAACCCCTTGAAACTGAAGAAGAAAAGAGGAGAAAAGAAAAAGCCAAAGGAAAGAAGCCTCTTTCTTTTGAAGAGCAGAAGGAAGAGAAAAAGAAAAGGAAAAGGATGAGAGATCCTCAAGCAGATACTCTGAGACTTCAGCCTGCCCCAGCACTCACCGATCCTCTTGGGGTAATTCTCTCTGAGGCTGAAAGAGAAGAAGCTATCAAGGCTCAGCTTGAGTATGATCAGACTAATGTACTCAAGCTAGCTCATGATGAAGCTGTTCATGCCAAAGTCACCGATGCAATTCAAGCTCAAAAAGATGAGCTTGAAAATATAAAGAAAGAAATACGAAGAAAATTTGCAAAATTGGTTGATGAGGCCAAGAAGGCAAAGGAAGTAGAGTGGTTTAAAAGGAGATTGAAGAACAGGAAGGATGATTCCCAGATTATCAGTGCTACCATCCAACCTCCAACCAAGAATTCTCCCAAGTTACTTGTCATCCTTAAGAGAGCTGATACTTTATCAAAGGTATATGAAGCTGAATGGTTGGAAGTTCTTGGGATGACTGAGTGGATGGAAGTTGGTAAATGCATCTCCAAGAGCAAAAGCAAGTACAAAGAGCTAGTACTTAATATCATCAGAAAACTCTTCATCAAGATGGTCAACATCCAAAAGGAAAATAATATTCTTGTGACATACCTTGAAGCACAACAAATGTACTTCATTCAACAGGATCTTAAAGGAGAGGTCATCACTGCTCCTAAAAACAAGAAGAAGGGACATTTTGTCATGCTTCATGAAAGGGGCATCAAGATTGATACTTCTGGTATAAATACTTCTATTCCCACTCCTATTGCTTATCCATAGCAAACCATGGTGACTGACCCTGAACTTGGAGTATTCTTTGAGGATATCTATGGCAGCATAGGTTTCTTCAGAGCCTCTGACATTCCAAGGGCTCACAACTCCTTTTTGTCTGCTATTCTTGGAGTGCCTCCCATTGAAGACCATGGCATCACAAGAATGATCTTGGATGAACTTAAAAGAAGAGAACCCTCCTCAGATCCTTGATCCTACAGGCATAGTATAGTGTGAACTTTATTAATCATGTACTTTGATCAATCTATGTGATGATTAATAAAAGTTCATACTTTTCTTCCATCCCATCTCTTGTTAATATTTTTACAAGCTTTGCACATATTTAAACTTATACTTATTCTTTCATTTATTTTATACTCTTATACTGTACATACTCAGTTAAAAAAAAATCAAAATAAAAAAATCAAAAAAAAAATGAAAAAAAAATCTGAGTCAAAAGAACCCAAAAGAAAAATAGAAAGGGTCAAAAAGAATTCTTTTCTAACCTACAGGTATCATCATCAAATAGGGGGAGATTGTTGGGTCACCGATGATTTGGTGATGAACCACCTTCCTTTATATGAATGAATTTTTACGGAGTTCTTTTGAAGGTACGAAATATGCTTCAAGTATTGAAGAGTCAAAGACTATTCAATCAAGGGGTTGTACATCAAAAAGTGGAATTTTGGATGTATCAACCAACTTCAATATTCAGATCATTTTGCCAAGTCAAGACCAATATAGTGGGTCACCGATGGTACACTCAAAAGTCATCAAAAGTACTAAGGACATCAAACAAGATGAGGTCATCAAGTTGATGTCATGATCACCGATACTATAATCTTGGTCACCGAAATTGCAGGCATATTTTCTAAGGCTGTGATATCAAGTCACAAGTTCAAGGGTGTACACTTTTGTCATTTAGTGAAAGATGAAGTTTATCAAGCAAAGTGTACACTTATCAACTCCAGCCTTACAAGGTATCCACCGATGTGATACATAGTGTGATGTATCACTTAGCAATTTCAAAGAGATAAGTTCTTGACTCACATCAATTGCAAGACACGTGAGCCAGCAAGAACTTGGGCATCAAGCCTTAAATAAAGACATTCTCTTTTATTCTTATAAAAGGAATATTTGTCTTTTAGCTAAAAGTTTTGATGGGACTTCACAGAGCATGAAGAAAAGAAGATAAAGTTATCTGACATTACGTGCTACAAGGAATGGTTCATCCATTATTCTAGTACAAAGGAAGTGGTCTCTTCCTTTGTCCAGCAGATAATCTTCCAGCTAATGAAACCTTGACAGCTGTCCACTTGCATCCCATGCATGGGCACTATAAAAGGAGATGAAGTCCTTCCCAGAAATCTCACGCTTTCAACAAATCTTCAGAGTGATTATTTGTGTGACTGTGGCAAAGCTGTGTGCTATAACAGTATTGTTTTAACTTCCTTAGTGTATAAGTTAATTATTGTTATCTGTGTGTTTAGTTTGATAGAATAGTCTGCCTGTTCTTTTCCGCATCAAACTATCTGTGTGTAAATTTTTAATATTTATATTAAAAAATTTAAAAAGAGTATATTCTGTGTGTTTTATATTCAACCCCCCCTTCTACAAAACCCTCTCTTAGTTAGTCATCTCTCTTTGGGGACTAACACTATTCACCGTACATATGTATATCTACAAATTATTAATTCTTTGTATATTTAATATCATATTATATTTATATTTTACAAAATTTATTTTGTATTTAGATTTTATATTTTTATATATTTTATGTATTTTATCTATTTGAACTTTGAAGCTTTTATATATGCAATTTGTATAATAAACTGTTTCTAATATAAATTAAACCTTTCATATATTTTATAAAATTATTTATATTTTATATATAAATATAAATACAAAATACATTTTATAAAAGATAAATTTATAAATAATTTATAAATAAAAATATTAGGTGTATATAAATATGTTATATAATTTATACTTTATAAAATATAAAAATTATATAAGTAATAAAATACAAACATAATTATATAGTTTAGAGTAAATTACAGATTTGGTCCATGTGGTTTGAAAAATAAAGAAAACATGCTAAAATGTTAATATTTAACGAAAAAGATAGATGGGGGACCCTAGCTGTTATAAAATGAAAACCACAAGGACGTTGAATGTTAAAAAAATCTTTGAAGGACCTTATATGTTAATATTTGTAAACCACAGTGAATCTCCATAAATTGTAATAAAACCCATCATTAATTAAAATAAATAATGCTAAATGAATAGTTAATAACATAAAACAAATGGTTAATTAACATAAATTACAATAGGTGTGTGAATTTACTAAAAAGATTCATTTTTAATGATGACATAATTTAGATATAGAGACAAAAAATTCATTAACATATTCAACATTTTAAAAACTCCTGGACTTGAGAAAAAAATGGTGCAGACGTTATAGTGTGTGACATTGTGCGTTGCATGGTGACAATAAGTTTAATCATTTTCAAACATTGTATTGCGGTGTTTTTTATGCGAATTATTTTCTTTGATACCGTTTCCTGTAACTAAAGAGTTCGACGCATTTTTTAAAAATTTGGTTGCAATAATGATAAAATATTGAAGTTCAATTTGTATATATATAGAAATTGTTTGCTGCAAGTGTATGCTTAATATTATGCCTTATAATAATGAGTGTATGCAAAATTAATCTTTTCAATTTAACATATATTCTTCCGAATAATTAGATGTGCAATCACAATAAAATAAGTGATATAACTAAATTTATAATACGATTAAACAATACGAAATAAAATAAAAAGTATTTTAGTAATTGTTGAATGGGATGTAATGTCCGCTAATTATGAGGAATTGTACAATGCAAGACACATGTGCTATAACATGCCTTATTTTAGAGACATATCGGTTGTCATAAGTAATAGCTAATTATGGTTGGTTAAAAACCAAACAACTTCAAAGAAAATTTTTAATTGGATTCACCATTGCCTTAGTTTTGGTGACAAAACTTAGTTTTGCATGATGATGATTATGATTTATAAGCACCAAGAATATTGGTATATATGTACCATTAGTTCATACTCAACACATACTTGAACTTTAGAAACACAATAGTGAATTGATCAACCATAACACGATAAGTAAAAATTACACACCAAACTTGAAGACTTCAAATCTTCATGATCCAATAGATAAAATTATAGTGCAATTAAAATCACAACATGAACATACATAAAATTGTCATGTGATCAAAATTATGACAATAACATACTTAAAATAACAATGCAATCAAAATTGTGTTACAAACATACATACATTACAATACAATCTAAATCACAAAACATGAAACTAACATAAAATCATTAACTTATATTATAACCACAAACTCCCAAAAAACAAACTTGAAAAGTACAAATCTTCACGGCCTAATAATACATAAAGGGGAAAGAACTCGAGAACCTGCAAAACAGAAAACGTTCAACACAAATATAAAATCATATACTGAACTTGAAGACTTCAAATCTTCACTACCTAATACATAAAATGCGATCAAAATAATGAAACAAACATACATAAAATGTGTATCTTATATAAAAATTCACATACATAACTTCTAGACTTCTTCAAATCTTCAAGACCTAATATAAAAAAATTACAATGCGATCTAAATAACGATATGAACATTCATGAAATTATGGGAAAAGTGAAAAAACAAAAAAACAATACTGTGAAGAGTATCAAATGTAAAATAGAAGAGATGAAGAAATTTAGTGATGTATAGGATAGAGATAGAATTTGAGAGGGTGTGGCGGATGAAGGTGAATAAATAGTGAATCAAAATAAAGAAATTGAGGGATAAAGACAGTATATTTGTTAAGATGTTTTGAATGGATTAATAAATGGAGAAAGTAAAAAGTGTTCTAAGAAGCTAAAGGGTTTGGAGGTTAGGTTGTAAAAAAAGAAAAAATTCCCAAAAAAATGAGGATGCAAGATTTTAAAATCGTGAACTATGAAGAGGCCACGTCAACAACCATAGAAATTGCTTTTATATAGATATAGATTTTTGTGCAAAAGCAGCACAATATTTTCTTTAAAACCATAAAGATGATACTTCAGCCATCAAGTTATTGTAAGTTAAATACATTGGAGACCCGTGATGTTATAATGGACAATAATCTGTGTATAACATAATAGATCGCAAGGGTATATGCCATTAAATACAGTTGTTAGTACGTCATATATATGCCTATATATAATTTAAAGTTTTACCAAACCCTGTTTTATATGAAAGCCATCAGCTTAAATTAATGTTAATTTAGTTTATAATATTGTATCTGCTTCACGTTGTTCTCTAATTCTTTGCCTTTTGGTAATGGGTTAGGTTAATGATTGTAGCAAACATGTTCTTGATAATGTCAAGGATCTATGTATCCATTTAACTTTTTTGTAACATATGAGTTTTTTAAAATAATTCTACATACCAGGCTGACCATTAAATTATTGTCTATAGTCAGGGAAGTCTTATTAAGGGTCGAGCGGGCTCTTATGCACGTTCTCACTCGTTTATCATAATAGAAAAATATACGTCCACTTGATTTTGAAAAGTGCTCTCAAATACTTGGATACTAATCGTTTATAACAAATATCAAACATGGATGAAATCATTTAGATACTTAGATTAAATTAAATGGTGGAATAAAATAGGTTGCAGGTTTGATGTACATCTAAAATATATCATTTTTTATCTTTTAAATTTCGCCTCCGAGTGCTCATGGCCCTACAACTGTTATTACTAAAAGTATCAAAAATAACAATATAGCTATAAAGATCAAACTCACAACCTCGTATATGACTTATAACTACACAGGTGTGCGGGGTGCACGGTTCTTGTTTATATGTCTCCCATTTTGAGTTTATTATATTCTTGTTCATGATTTATTTTTTCTTTACATTGCAAATTCATCTTAAAAGTTCTTTTTTTCTCATTTCAAAACAACACATGTTTATTTCAAATGTCAAGATCGATTACATTTGAAAAAATGTATTTTTATTCTCCAAATCAACAGAATTGTCGTTTATCAAGTCAAACCACATCGACTTTCTCCCCGACCGCTACTTTATATATAAATCGTCGATGTACCTTAATTAAATGTGCACCTGCTAAAAAAACGTTCGCCACTGTCCATAGTGATGGCTTTAATCTATATTTCTCATTGTATATAGAGCCTAATTTGAACTTGAAACCAAATTCGATCACTACAAAAAAATGTTTTTTGTTTCATATTTTATGTGGTTTTCTTAGGAGCTGGTCTATCTTGCATGTACATTAGCACATAATCATATACCGGAATTTTCTCTATAATACTTTCTTCGAATTATTTAATGAAGTCAACCCTTTTTGTTTTTTTTTGTTTTTTTTAATGATATGCAAATCATAGCATTGCATGATACTTAAAAGTTTCCAGGTCATTTTAGCCATCACAGAGTTGGGAAAATGAATTCATTGCATAGGGTTTCTCTAATCAACTATAAAATGAGTCTTGATCACATTAACGTTCAAATATCCCAGAAATAATTCGAACTTGCTGAAATCCTTTCATCTTCAAAATGGCTGGTAGCAAGAACTTATTGGGGATTTTCATGCTTCAATTTATGCTTGTAGGTCTCTTCTCTTTGCATGCAGACAGTCAAGGCTTGAAAGTAGGGTTTTATGAGAAATCATGCCCTCAAGCGGAAGCGATTGTTTCAAAGGTCATAAGTGACGTTATGGCTGTGGCGCCATCTCTTTCTGGCCCTTTGTTGAGGATGCACTTCCACGACTGCTTCATTCGGGTTCGTAATATCACATCTTATCATAAGATTTTAATTTTCTACTTTATACATTTTAAAATACATCGATAAATCAGCTTACACAAGGTTTATCTGAACCTTGTACTTTTAGGGTTGTGATGCATCAGTTCTTTTGGATTCACCAAATGGGCAATCCGAGAAATTTTCACGCCCAAATCTAAGCCTACGAGGATTCAACATCATCGATAGGGTGAAGTTGGCATTAGAAAAGGCCTGCCCAGATGTGGTTTCTTGTGCTGACATTGTAGCCCTAGTTGCCAGAGACGTTACAGTGGCGGTAAATTCTTCTCCTTTCAAAACTACATTCAACAAATATGGTTTTATAGATGCCACCAATAAATAAACGTCCCAATAGACTGGTTTATAAGACTTTATATTTTTGTGACCAAAAAATAAAACGTTCTATTTAAAGATATTTAAAGACGTAATAAGTTTATAGGACGGTTTTGAACATTTTACCAAGATTTTTATGACACTTTTAATACAAATTAAAGCATGACACGTTAGCTATTTTGTAGGACAATTTATATGTCACTTGTGTTTAGGACTCTTTTTCAAATAGAGTCCTATAAAATATCTAATATGACGTTTTTTTTATAAAAATGTCCAAACAAACTTGTTATGACACCCCAAAACGTCTTATAAACTAATCAGAATGTCTAGAGGTAGTCTTATTTTATGGTACTATAAACTATGTCTTATAAAGTGGTTTATTAGAACGCGTATTTATTAATTTATGGTGTACTATAAAACCAATTTTGATTATAATGAATTTAATGTAATAGAACATGATAATGTCAGACTTCATCATCAAAATTTCATTTCTTATTGGAATATTGACTAATTATCTTTCTTCTTGTCTATTTTTCTCATGTTCTTCACAGACCAAGGGACCACATTGGGAGGTCGAAACTGGGCGAAGGGATGGAAATGTATCTCTAATTGGGGACCCCGTAAGCCCTGGGACCGGCTTGCCACCATTTTTCGCAAACATAACTGTTTTGAAACAATCGTTTGCACTAAGGGGACTAAGTGCAAAAGACCTTGTTGTTCTATCAGGTACAATTAATGGTGTTTTTGACAAATTCGTTGATAATTATAGCATATACACCAAATATATTACCCTCGAAAATATGCACCATGTAACTAATTTATATATGAATTCTTGATCATTTGTAGGAGGACACACCATTGGGATGTCTCATTGCTCATCCTTCGAAAGCCGGCTTTACAACTTCACCGGGAAAGGGGATACAGACCCCACCATGGACCCGAACTACATTGCAAGATTGAAGTTGAAATGCAAGCCACGAGACCAAACCACACTAGCTGAATTGGACCCAGGAAGCTTCAAGACATTTGATGATTCCTACTACAGACTAGTGACTAAGAGAAGGGGGCTTCTTGAATCAGATGCAGCCTTGCTTAATGACCCTGAGACTAGAGCTTATTTAGTTCAAGCTATTAGCCATGGTTCCACTTTCTTCAAGGATTTTGGTGTGTCTATGGTTAACATGGGAAGGATTGGAGTTCTTACAGGTTCTCAAGGTGAAGTTAGGAAAGTTTGCACCAAAACTAATTAACTAGCTAATCTCCCTTATTTATTTGTAAACCAAAATAAAACCATCTCTAGCCAAGAGTTGTATATTTCATAATTTTTATTCATGTTATTGTATTCGATTTTTTTTTTAATTTGTGCATCAATTTTTGTATCATGCGGAATGTAGTCTTCGTGAAAACTTCAATTTGATATTTATAACATATTTGGTTTGGAAGGGTTTGCTTATGAATTAAACGATTAAATAATGTAATGCTAAATCTAAACCAATATTAGAATTAATTTGTAAGACTAATAAGATGCTAGCTAGACGATAATCAAATGAAAATTGATACAAATTTTTAGAAGATTTTTTTTCATAACATATACCTCAAACAAATTAATAAGAAATTCAAACATACCAATTAAGTTGCATTACATGGATTTTGTTATGAAAATAAGAACTTAACTAATGAAAACAATTAAAAAATGTTGATAATTATATATCTAAGGACGGAACTTAATTAGCATCTTCAATCATACTTCATGCATTTACGTTGTGTTTTTAAAAAAAAAATTACGTTAAAAATTATACCTTATGTTAATGATTTTTTATGTATATTTTAATAGAAGTAAGTTGTTTTATAGAGCATCTCCGGCCAATGGCCGGCAAAAAGTCCTAGATCTTTGCCCAAGCAAGTCCAACCGGCTGTCAAATTGACCGCCATATGCATATTTCCATCAAAAAGTAACACAATTAGTTTTATTTATATTATTTTTGATATACAATATTTATTACTTAAATGCATTAATGAGGGGCAGTGCACGGGGCAGGGCAGGTTCCATCGGTGCAGGAGCGGATCCATAGTGTTGAAGACTTAACGCGGGGGATGCCCCATTAATTTTTTTTAAATTTATACAGGTAAAAACATATTTTTAACTTTCTACTATAAGTGCCTCTACTAATTTCCTATTTGACCTCAACAACCTTGAAATCAACTAAAAAGGTTTTTTAAAATCAACCAGAAAATCGGAAAAAAAATACCTCAAAATCGATAAAAAAAAATCAAAAATTCCTTAAAATCAATAAAAAAAATTTCGTTGAGAGATTTTCAACGAAAATTCGTTGAAAATTCGTAAAAAATTTATGTTTTGTCAATAATCCCTCTAAAATTCGTAGAAAATTTTCAACGACATTTTTTGTTGAAAATTTTCGTTAAAAATACTCAATCTTCTAGTAGTGTAAATAACAATAACAGAAGACACCTAAAAAGATATGAGTGGGCTAAATTTGGGCCACAGTCCCAAGTCCCAACGCTTCGAACCCAGATGTCCTATTTTTTTTTCAAGCTTTTTTGTTGTTTATATATTTGTTACGAAAATCATATATTTCAATTTCACTTTTAACTTTAATTTTTTTTAAGCTAAACCAAAAATTTAAATTTTGAAAATAAAACTTTTATTAATTAAATTCTATTTTTTAAGTACCTCAAACCAATTGAAAAGAAATAAAAACATACTAATTAAGTTGTATTACATGGAATTTGCAATAAATTAAGAATTTAACTTATAAAAATGTTGATTATTATACTCTCTACTTTTAAGTTATTTAATTAATGCAGGAAGTTATTTGTCTATAGATTAATGTACAGAGTCTTATTTATAGTTGTTATTCAAATCATGTTATCAACATTAACTTTACACCTTATTTTAATAATTTTATGTGTACTTTGATAATAGTAGAGTAAATTACAGGTTTCGTCCCTATGGTTATATTAAAATTATAGATTAGATCCCATAAAGCAAAAATATTACACGTATGATCACTATAGTTTCATTTTTGTTATGGATTGGGTCCTTTTTTTAACACCGTTAACTTTAACTCTGTTAAGTCAAATACAAACTAATCACTTTACAATTTCCCTCTCATTTTACATTAAAAAACAAAAACTCTTACATTACACGTGTACCTCTCCTACACCCTTCCCAAAACCCACCGACACCCTCCCTACCTGCAAACAAAAAATGACCAGAAGATATACATACACACCCGCAGTAACCAAATGAATTTTGATGAATTTCAGAGCAATAATTACTAACAAAGAAACTAAAGACCGTCGAATCAAATTTCACAGAAAAAATATGTTTATGATATTTTACCAAAACAATAACCACAAATTAATGGCTTCATGAAATATGTTTAAGCCATTTTATAAATGCATAAATCAAAGTAAAGACAAGGCTCCACTTCTAAGTAAATTAAAGACAATAATCTTTTATGTGTATATGGAAGCTCGGTTTTATTTATTTACTTTGGGAAAAAGCATTCTACAAGATGATACGATAAAGGTGTGGGGAAGACGAAGAAATTAAAACCAAATGATGAAATCGAACCAAAATAATCTAAATGTGTGTGTGGAATGAAATCGTCGGAGTTGCAGGTGTGTGGAAATGATGGTTCACCGATAAACTGTAGTGGGGAAAGGCCGGAAGGGTCGACGATGTCCGATAGGGAAGTAGGAAGCTCACAGTAGAGAAACGATGTAGAGAAGTGATACGGCGAGGAAGAAGACATCAAGGACATAAGGACGAGGTTGGGCGGAGCAGATAGAGGGTGGCGGAGAAGTGCGGTGGTGTGTCTGGAGTGTGGCGGTGAGTGGAGGGAGACGCCAGAGAAGCATGAGAGCACCAAACATATGTATAAAATGTTAAGGATATCGATCCTCATCAAAGGATTCTCAATCAAATCAGACTTAATTTAGTTGTTCATAATAGCTGTTGTAATCTTTTATTTTTAGTATATATCTTTTTGATTAGGCTTGATTATAGGAATTTGTACAAGTTAATTTCTCTTGTAAACTCTATAAGTTGTTAAGCTCTCTATAATGGAAAAATATCTTTCCTCTCAAGTTTATATGGTATCAGAGCAACAAGTTCTTGGTCTGCCTTCTTGATCTCACCTTCATTTCTTCTGTTCTAAGAGTTGTTCTTATTTTATTTTATTTTGCATTCCTCTCTCTATCTGGCCTACACCATGTCTGGTGCAAACGAACAATCTGTTATTCCCAACACCAATGAGCCTACCAAACCTCTCACTGTCATCTTCTTTAACAACTCCATCAAACTTACATCCACAAACTATCTTGCCTGGAAAACACATATTGAAGCTATTCTCATTGGCTTTGATCTTTACAAATTTATTGATGGCTCCCATCCTTGTCCTCCCTCTGTCATCACACCCGAGTCTGCTAGTACACCCAACCCCAACCCTGCCTACACTACATTGGTTCGTCAAGACAAACTTTTTTTTGGGGCTCTTGTTGGCACACTCACCCCAGCCCTTGTGCCCCTCATATCCCAAGCAAAAACTTCAGAATCATCATGGCAAGTCTTAGCTTCGACATATGCCAATCCTTCCCGTGGACACATCAATCAACTAAAAGACCGTCTTACCCATATCACCAAATCCCCATCTCAGTCCATTACCGACTATATGCAAGCGATAAAAGCTTGCACCGATCAACTCTCTCTTCTCGGCAAGACAATCGATCATGAGGACATTATCGAGAAGGTTCTAAAAGGGCTCGAGTACAATGTCTACAAACCTGTTATAGATGCTGTCAATGCTCGTGACACTCCTATACTTTTTGAAGAGCTCCATGAAAAGGTTATTAATCTCGAACTCACTCTCAATAACCAACAATCTTCTTTCAAGTCATCCTTTCTTGCCACTGTTCAGGCCACCACCACTCGTTTTTCTTCTCACACCCACCCTCAACCTCGACATCCCGGTCATGGACTACTCCCTACTTCATCATCTTCCCCGTCTTCTCACCCGCCTCGTAAAAGTTATCAAGGTACTTGTCAACGGTGTCGTACAAAAGGTCACTTTGCCTCTCAATACCCTATTTTCAAACAACTATTTCCACATATCATTTTCCCTTCTGCTCAAAACAATACTACTGGCGCGAGTCACAACCGTCCACCCCAAGCCTATGCCGCTACAACCGCGTTTCCGCCATCTTCCTCTTGGCTCTTGGATAGTGGAGCCTCACTTCATGTTAATAATGATTTGCACAACCTTGCCTTGCATGCTCCTTATGATGGCACCAAAGAACTTATAATTGGAGATGGATCATCTCTCCCGATTTCTCACACCGGTTCCTTCAGTCTCTCTACCCCTCTTAAAAAAACTAATTTTCCCAATGTATTGTATGTACCATCTATATCTCGCAATATTCTATCAATCTCTCAGTTTTGCTTTGATAATAATGTTTGGACCTCCCCTGTTCTATCATTTGACAACTTTAAATATTATGTCATATTTGTTGATCATTTTACAAAATATATTTGGTTTTATCCTTTAAAACAAAAATCAGACACATCCCAAATTTTCATTCGATTTCGTGCTATAGTCGAAAAACATTTCAATCGAAAAATACTCAACCTATTCTCTGACAATGGAGGAGAATACCTTAAACTCACTCCTATTTTATCCGCTAATGGAATCTCTCACTTAACTTCTCCCCTTCATACAACACAATGGTTATGTTGAACGACGACATCGTCACATTGTTGAAACTGGTCTAACTCTTCTCTCTTATGCAAACATGCCTACCACATGCTGGCCACTTGCTTTCACTACAGCCGTGTACCTTATCAATCGCCTACTGACTCCAACTCTAGGCAATCTCTCTCCTTACCTTAAATTATTCCAAAAGACTCCAAATTACACAAAATTACGTAGTTTTGGATGTCTTTGCTACCCTTGGCTAAAACCGTACAACCTCTCACAAACTAGAACCTCGCTCCAAACCATGTATTTTTGTGGGTTACTCGGCCTCTTAAAGTGCGTATCATTGTCTTGATCCTGCCACCAACAGGTTATATACCTCTCGCCATGTCAAATTTATAAAATGAATTTCCATTCATGTCTCTCCAGCCTAATTCCTCTACCTCCACACCTGTTAAACTTGATGACTGGTCACCCATCCCTTCTTCCTGTTGAGCAACAATCACCATCACCGTCACCATCTACATCTTCACCACCTTCTTCCACTACCGTGTCTGATCATTTTGAGGCTCACTCCCCTCCTACCTGTCATGAAACCTCTTCATCATCAGAGACAACTACTATTCCTTCCCCTCCCCTCCCCCTACCCGGACCATTGTCGCTCGCCTTCAAAACCATATTCGAAAACCCAATCCAAAGTACAATTTTCATCTTGCTTTACCTTCTCAACCAAGCGAGCCTCGTAATATTTCTCAAGCTTTGAAAAATCCCCAATGGCGTGAGGCAATGTCTGATGAAGTTGCAGCCTTGACTCGCAATGGCACATGGCGCCTTGTATCTCCCCATTCTTCTCAAAATATTGTTGGTTGTAAATGGGTTTATCGAGTTAAATACAATGCCGATGGTTCTGTCGAATGATTAAAGGCTCGACTTGTAGCCAAAGGTTTTCATCAAAGACCCGGTCTCGATTACTCGGAGACCTTTAGTCCGGTCATTAAACCCACTACTCTTAGGTTTATTCCATCTATTGCAGTGTCTCAAGGATGGTCATTGCATCAACTTAATATCAATAATGCCTTTCTACAAGGCACTCTTACCGATGATGTCTTCATGGCCCAACCTCCTGGTTTTATTGACCACCAATACCCCAATCATGTCTGCAAGCTTGAAAAGGCTATCTACGTCTCAAACAAGCCCCGCGGGCTTGGTACAATGAGTTTAAATCCTTTCTAATAAACTATGGGTTTCGAAACACAATTTCTGACTCATCTCTATTTCTTTACAAAAATGGACCTATCTCTCTGTATTTACTGGTTTATGTCGATGATATTATCATCACCAGTTCGTCTCTTCCGCATCTCACTAAATTCATCTCTACTCTTTCCGCACGCTTCTCCCTCAAAGACCTTGGTCCTCTCTCATACTTCCTTGGTGTAGAAGTTGTTCCCACACCTACAGGTTTATTTTTAAATCAAACGAAATACATCTCGGATATCGTCACTCGTTCTAACATGTTGGGTTCAAAATCAGTAAGCACTCCCATGAACCTTACTCTACCACTTACTCTTACCGGTTCTCCACCTCTTCCATCACCCACCGAATATCGAGCTCTTGTTGGTGCTCTTCAATATCTCTCTCTTACTAGACTGATGCAAATTGGGGCAGTGACAAAGATCAATATACTTCAACTACAGGTTATATTGTGTATCTTGGTCAAAATCCCATTTCTTGGAGTTCGAAGAAGCAACAGACCTTGGCTCGTTCATCAATAGAGGCTGAATTCAGAGCGGTAGCAGATACTACGGTAGAGGTCCTGTGGCTGAAGTCGTTGTTATCTGAACTTGGATATACTTCCTTACCACAACCACCCATTTACTGTGATAATCTCGGAGCCGCAAATTACTCGGCCAACCCGATTTTTCACTCGAGGATGAAACATCGTGCACTAAATTTCATCTTGCACTCGAGGATGAAACATCTTGCGAGGGCGTGTTAAGGATATCGATCCTCAATCAAAGGATTCTCAATCAAATCAGACTTATTTTACTTGTTCATAATAGCTGCTGTAATCTTTTATTTTTAGTATATATCTTTTTGATTAGGCTTGATTATAGGGATCTGTACAGATTAATTTCTCTTGTAAACTCTATAAATTGTTAAGCTCTCTATAATGGAAACATATATTTCCTCTCAAATTTATATAAAAGAGCATGATATCTATGCGGCCATTTGAGTTGATGATTGTTTTGAGTCTTAATGCTCAAAATATAAGTAAATAAATACAGTGAATATATTAGTGACAAAAGGATGGTGGCTCCTACGTTTCTAAAATATTGAACATTTTTAAATGAACACGTCCCTACATAAATTAACATGTATGTGCATATGCATCATATTCCTTAAACATTTACCTTTTCTATATACATACAAATATTGTGTTTGTTTAGGTATATGTATTTGTGTGTGTGTATATATATACACAAATACATGAAAGTATCAGATCTTTTACACATCTTAAAATAGTTGTTGTATTTAATATTGTAGTAGAACTTGTACTTTTTGTATTTGTTTTTAGGATAGATCCCAACCCTTGCTAAAGACACCGTTACTACTTTAGTTTTGTTCTTTTTATTATCTATTATAATTATTTTGTTATTTAAATATTTGTATTAGATTTCAAATAAAATAAATTATTAATTAATTTTTTTTCTCTTCTTTTTCATTTTTTAATCGTTATAGAAATATATTTATAAAAATAAATGTTTAATCGTTATTTTATATTATTGTTATTTATATTATTATTTTTTATATTATTATTGATTACAAATCCATATCTTACAAGTTTAGAGGGTGTCTTTGTTTCGCACATGTTCTTTTATGTATTAGCGTGTCTTTAAAAATTTCTCCCAGTCATAGCGGACGTGGTTTCCTTCTCTTCCCCCATGTTTGGTCTTCCTCTCCCCAAAATTCTTCCTGCAATCCAACAAAAAGCTCTCTCCACCTCGATTTCTTTGCTCGGTAATCATTTTGGATTCTCTGCCATCATCTCACCTTTTTTATTTCATTCTCATGTAATAGTTTGTTAGGCATTTTCATTGCCATGCAAGAGTATTTTTCTGTTTTGGTTTATATGATTTTGTTCTTGTTTTGGTTATATGATCTATTATGACCAATCGTTATGATGACATCAAATAAACAAAAATCTATAAAACAAACTTGATAAAAGTCGATTAAAACAATAAATTACATACCATTTCGATGATAAACGCGAATTGAAGATTAATTTGAATAGAGGCCTGCCAGTGCAGTGTCCTAAGACGAAATTTCGTCCCCAATCGTGCTTGGTTCTTGGGTGTTGTCTAGAGGATAAAAGTATCCGATCGAATTGATGCACATCAATTCAATCCCATCGAATCGATAATGTGTTCTTGAAGAGCAAGAGGATTTAGAGAGGAATTTTGGACGGTTTTTGGTAGGAAATTTGTCAAATGAAATGGAGGGAAAAGCAAGGTATTTATACCTTTGCTCCAAAAACTTAGAATAACTGATAAAAAAACCGTCAAGACACGAAAGCGGGTTGTACCCGCATGGAACCCACTTTGTTCACAGTTTCGAAAACCAAAAGACAGGAATGCGGGTTTATAGCGGGTTTGTACCCGCATGCTACCAGCTTTGTCCTTTGTTTCGGAAAACAAACATATCCTAATGCGGGTTTGATGCGGCTTTTGGTTGCATGTAACTCACTTTCCTCACTGTTCGTAAAATGCGAAAATTCCGGTTTTTGATCAATAGAGCCCAACATTTCTTTAGAGTGTTCCTATGTGGGACAACTTGTAAAACTAATATCCAACATGATCATAAGTTTATTTTTTGGGTATTAGGGTTTGTTTTAGCTTCTTCTTCTTCTTCTTCTTCTTCTTCTTCTTCTTCTTCTTCTTTTGGGTTTCGAAGATAAGAGGGTGTTTTCAATTGATTTTGTTTTCGTTGGAAAAATTATCAGAGAAATTACTGTAATAGGTATCACGATTCTCACCGGTTCTTTTTTAACTTAGTTTCTTATTATTCTGGTGGTGTTCTCCTCTTAAGGGCTCTTAAAACTTCACTTTCTGAAATTGGTCGATCCTACAACGAACCAGGTGATATTGTGTTTGAAAATGTGTCTATATGATCATCTTTCCAATTTCACTTTCATAGGCTTATGCATGTGTACGTTTGCACTTGAATTAGGGGATTTTGCAAATGAAGGAAACGTAGGAGGTACGATAGATGCATACAATTTCTTCCTTTCATACCTTATTACTGCATCTTCGAGAGTCAGGAACCCTAAAGGTTAGTAATATTCAGTATATTCTTTAGTTTACATAGATAACATCCTGATTTTAAAGTAGTCGATTAATCTATTGATATGGAATTTCAGAAATTTCATCTAAGATAATTCATGTAAGGCTTTCTACACAATGTTAAGGTTGAGATCTTAAGTTCTCAAATAATGAAAATCCTTGAACGAGTCAATTGGAATCCCCAGACCATTGGAATTATCCAATCTTTGATAATGGTAGTGATGATGGTTTATTCCACCCGGCCACCCATTTCCGATACACGAAGATTCGTTGTGAGAAAAGCTTCGAAACCGTTGTTCATGAAGCCTAGAATAGTTCCTCTATAGTTTATGCATCCATGACTTTATGGAAAACCAACCAAATAGCCACTTAAGTCCTCTATGGATAACATATCTGTGTGAATTAATCTGTTTGTACCAGATTGGGAAAGTTTTTGTTTGGGAGGGCTTTTTTATAGATGGAAGAAACATGTTTATTAATTGGGAGGGGTTTGATTGTAAAGAACTTGGCTTTCTACTTAAAGCTTCCCCTAGAAGCTTACTGAATAAGTCACTTTTTATATCATTAAGGCACCAACAAACAGTCATGCATAATTGACCGAATAATCTGTGAGTCCTATTATGCTGCTAATAAACAAGCCCTTCATGGTAAACGAACCAAACTGCCCCTTACTCTGTTACATTCGAATTTTATGGCAGAATTTGGGTGATGGCGTTTATTTATATTCTGTTGTTTTTTCTTTTTGTGACTTTGGCATTAAATTTTGAATGCTCCTTCTTTCTCCTTGTTTTACTTCTTATGTTTGATGATATTTTGTATGCTTTCCCCCAAACAAAAAGAATATTTGTTATATTGGTTACTTTTATGAAATTTGTTCTCACATGTTTGTTCTTGTTTCACCACAACAGGATCCATGGACACCGGTTAGCAGAAATGCCTTTTATTGGAACTCGTCATATGTAAAGGCCTTAAGGGATGTGTCTTCAGCTTTTAGATGCAATTGAGAATGTATGTAGCCTATACCTTTTAGTGAACTTAATTTGATATTTTTCCTTTTTGACATTAATATTCCATCCAAGTGATGTATAAGATGGTTATCATTCCAATTACTCTGCTGCCATTTGATGATCATTGCCTTTTTATCAAATTCTTGGGCTTTTTATCACTATATTTACCATGATTTGTGCCAAAATGTGATATTTTCAGAAGTAGGATATGTAGATATATTTCATGTTTGATTAGAAAGTTTTCTGCTTAAAGCTCACACCTAGAAGCTTACTGAATAAGCCACTTTCTATATCATTAAGCTACTACCAAACAGTCATGTATAACTAACTGAATAAGACGTGAGTCACATTAAGCCGCTAACAAACATGTGAGTAAGACTTTGCCAAATGATAAATTTATAATTCAATTCTATGTACATGTTGTTCTAATGTGGTTTAAGGACTATAACATTGTTACGGATTCTTCTAAAAAGAATAGTATCAGTATCTATCTTTGCAAAAAATTCAAACCATTCAAGTGTCTCATAAATCTTTCCCAAGAGGGTTTTATAACATGTGAATTATTTTCATATATCAGATGGACAAATACAACAAATCATGGATCATATTCTTTTTCAGAAGTTTGCTCGTATTCACTTCTCCGTTCCACATTTAATTATTGACATAATTTGTATTTTTGGCCAGGAATGTATGGCAGGAACTAGGGGCAATACCCCTGGAGGAAGCAATGCAAAAGTATATCGAGATTATTATAGAGTTATATCTTACTTGGGCTGCTGGTTCAACAACTGTGAGATAATTCTCTCTCTCTCTCAAACTATTTCTCATTTCAATCATTCATCACATTTTACTCTGTTCTTTCTTTGTTGTAATAATCCATAGAAGAGAAGAGGTGGAAATGCTAACGAACCATCAAGTAAAGATGCCAGACCAATAGGACCTGTATTCAACACTTTTATCCATGAAGAGGAGTTTGACGAGTTGTAAGGTTCTTTAAACCTTCTATGTTTAAGATTCATGCTACTAAAAGGTTTTCGGTCTTCTTTTCTTACATATTATATGCAGAGTCTATATGTTGTTCAGCAAGATATTGATATATATATATATACACACGTTAATATAGGAAATTAAAGTATTCAACTAATTTTTAATAAGTTGGCTACTAAGTATGTTACACATTGTGAGTTCAATTGATGCTGGCAAGAAATTTTAAGAAGCTAATTTGTTTAACTGTAATTACTCCTTTTGTCCCAAAATAAATGTCCACATTTTATATTAGTTTATTCATCACAAAGTAAGTATCTACTTTCTAATTCTAGCCTTAATTATTAGATGTACAAATTTGTTACTTCCTAGATTATTAAGGGTAAAATTGTAATTACTTAATCAAAAAGTATAACATTTACGTATTTCTAAAACTGTGCGTTTTTTATTATGGACATTTATTTTGAGACAGACGGAGGAGTTGCCATGTGGGTGCCTTGTGACCTTTGTATATAATATTATCCATATCCACTTCTTTTGATGACAATCAGTGGTGAAAAAATTATGATTTGGAAACAATCATGATTAAGTCTAAAAAAATAAAGTTTATACCTTTGTTATAAAAAAACAAAAAACAAATTTAGAAACTTACCGATCTGTAAATTAAAAGTCTGGGACGGAAACCAAACCAACAACTCAAAGTACTTGAATCTATCCCCCACAATATATTCAATGCTAGCAAGGAGTAGAAGCAGAATGTTCATAAAGTGAACGAAAGTAAATACAATGCATAAAATTTAAACCAACCCGGAAATGAGATCAAAGCACGTGATGGTAATGAACTGCACAGTTTGTGAAAACCTGTCCTTAAGGTTTTATATGACCACCGTTTATGTTGTCGGTTAGCAGATCGTAAAGCCCCAGGATTAATGCAGTACGGATTTCAAATATCAACAACTTGATATCGGAATTAAAGCAAGATTGATGGAAAAGCCGAAGGTAGAAATGAGAGAGCAGAAGGCAGAAGTGAGAGAGAGGATAAGAGGCTGTGATTTCTGTATTTCATGAGTTTCAAAAGGTTGGTTTAATCCAGTATTTATACTGGACTAAAACCCTAAACCCTAACTTAATCCCCAAAATTAGAGATTGAGATAGACTTAGTCACACTAATTAAAGCCACATTTTATAATTAGTTAAACCAGATATTAATTTAAAGTTAAATTGAATAATAAACTAATATTAAATAACTAACTGATATGACTAATTCAAGAAAAAAAACGTGATTAATAATTAAAAAACATGGTAAAAACAGTTTATAATAAATTAACAGAAACCTCTTTTTCAGAAAATTGTATCAAAAAGATACTCGGTAGCTCGGGGTGAGGCTCCTTCTGCTCCGATGCGGCGTGCGAAGTGCAAAGTGAGCCTCCTCATGCGACTCCGCAAAATCCCGCGCTCGCGTCGTCGGTATCGGCCACGACCACAACCACGACCATGCGCACGTTTGTGCGTTGGATCTTCCTCTCATGACCCCCACCATGAGCCCATCAACTTGTTCAAGGCCCACTAGGAGATTGTACATTATAAAGCCCTCTTTATTTTGTTATTCTACCTATGTGGGATGGAGGAAAACCTCCAACCTCACATACCATTTCCAACAATCCCCCGCCAGGTTGGAAAGTTTTCTGACATTCATAGTAGACGATGTCATAGTGGTGTAACTAAGATTAAACCATGTTTATGTAAGTACGCAATGAGGGATCAATTCAATGGTATCCTTAGGATTTAAACCATGAATCTTATGATCACTTCGGCTTACCTACACACATCATCTTACATTCTTGCTTTCTCACCTAAGCGCGAATATGGCCATGCGTTGAACCCTGTTTCATGACCATCTAGAAGAAGAACCACAATTATTCATTTGAGGAGGCACCACCTCTCAGTCATATAGGTAAAGTTCTATAACATCTTCGTTGCTAAGATGCCTCTAAAGTTTGTTAAGAGCTTAACTCAACCTCATTCTCGGCAACGTCGAACTATCTCTTACCATACATGGATCTATCAGTTGATAGTACCTTCTATCAATTACTGACTTGTTGTTACCCTTTAAACTTGGTAGGTAGGAGAACTAAATCCAAGTTGGGTTTCCATCACTAATTGATTCTACGTGCTTTCAGACCCATGTCTATGGTAGTTGATCCTACCAGGTCTCTCGTCAGAGGCTTGGTTAGTGGATCTGCCAAGTTCCCACAAGACTTGACATACACAATACTTATGGTACCATCATCAATTAAAGACCTATATGTCGCAAATTCCCATTATAAACGACATTGTATATTTTAGAGACTTATAGACCACAGATGAATATCTGTTAATAGATCTCTAATCCATTCAACCTCTTTAAACGTTGCAGCTAGGGCAATAAATTCCTCTTCCATAGTCGAATGGGCTATATACGATTGTTTCTTGCTCGCCTAAGAAATATCCCCACCAGCAAGAGTATAAATCCACCCACTTGCGGATTTAGAATCACTAGAGCGATCTATCCAACTCCCTTCGTAATATCCCTTCAAGATTCTCGGATGTGTCGTGTACGTTAACTCTAGATCAATGGTTCTTTTTAGGTAACCCAATATTCTATTAACAGCTTTATAGTGATATGGACCGGGATTGCTCGTATATTGACTTAGTCTACCCACTGCAAAAGCAATATCCGGTCTAGTGCAATGCATTGCATACATCATGATTGTTGGTCCCAAAGGGGTCTACAAGAGTTCAACAATATAGAAACAGTTTGTAGAAAGCGGGGGGGGGGGGGGGAGTTGAATACAAACACACAGATTTTTGATTTTTAAATGAGTTTATATTAAATAAAACAATTTTACAGTTACAAGCGGAAATTAGAACAAGTGACTAAACCTATTCTATTGTAACTAAGAATTCATACAATTTGATGCACAAGTAGATGAGAAACAAAAGAGGCAGAGGTTTGAGGAAATTGAAAGTAGTATGCATGAAGATGAAGAAAGGATCTTCATCTATTTATACTCGTTGCAAATAATGCAAGATAAAAGGTATATGCCACCTGTCAAGCTTTCATTGGAAGCTTGTCCTTTGTCCAAAAGTAACCATGCTTTTGGCCGCGTGTGAACAGCACTAAATCAGATTTGATGGGGACATAAGAGACTATCCGTACGTCCTTCTCTGACATAGTATAAGGTTTTGACTTTTGTGCATCGAGGATAAGATCAACATTAATCTTGCTTATAGACTTCACTTGATCGCTGAACTTTGAAAGTTCAAGGATGAACTTTCAGAATATCGCTGAGGCCTATCAACACTTCACACTTCTATTTAGACAATCATTGCTATCACTGAACCGCTTCAAATAACTAGCTAATTGTCTCTATCTTCAGCTTGGTCTTCGACTTTCGCTGAACGTTCTTGTGGTGTGATGTTCTTCAGATCATCAGAGATAAACTTATGGTTCCTGATTTTCAGCGATCGCTGAGTGCAATCAACGTATGCTATCGCTGAATTTGAACTTTAGTTTATAAACGGGATTTTCACTAATTATACAGAGGAATCATATTCAAATCACTGAGAGGAGTTATGATCAACAATCTCCCCCTATTTGAATGTAATTAAGCAACATAGGAAAATTGCTTGAAAGGTTTAGTAGGGACTTAAAAATATTAATGTAAAATTTCTAAGTACTAATCTGTGAGATCTTTTTCTGCTAATCTACTATTATAATTGAGTTTCATTTATAAGGATATGAAAACACAATTATTACAAGTATAGAAGCTTTAAGTACATTTACTGATTTAATTTCAGAGTGAAACATCAGTGAGTGAAGGTTGTTAAAAGAAAAATAGAACTCTAATGTTCATTGTCCCATTTACTATTTGTAGGGATCTTTTCAGTACATAGATGGAGTAGAGTACTTCATTGAATTTCATTAATTTTCAATCTGAAGAAATACATGGAAATGAAATTACAATATAAAGTAAAGTACAATAACACTGAAGAATGTTGTAATATGGCGAGTGCCCGATCAAATTGATCGGGTCATGTAGGAACAAGGTTCAAGTCTACCGGTCTGTTAGGATGCCTCAGCTGCATAAAATAAATCCAATTGGCTTCAGACTTGGTACAACCCAAGGTCATCATTCCCTTTGGTTTGCACAACCGGTGTTCTGCCTAAACAGTAAACACAGGAAAATAAAAAATAAAATAAGAATATAAACTATAGAGTAGTCAGAGAGTCTCTCTTGTCTTCTTTTTAGCTCATTTAGATACATCTTCTTTTGCCTCAACATTGGTCCAGTATTTGACCAACAGTGATAGTACATGACTTTGACAAATCTTGAGGGAGCCTTTGTGATCTCTGAGTTTATGAAGAATCCAAGAAAGCCATCGTTATCCAAAAACACCATACCTGCTTCAGGGAGTGAGATGATGTCACCTTCTTCTAGTTGTAGGCCTTGAGGAAGAGAGACATTGAGCATAAAGATGTCAAGGATATCAAGATGCCCAAGGAGACTTTCGTAGTTGAACTTGGTCTCATACTCATCTTTAGATGATGAGCCTTCTTCAGCGTTTGATCGTTTTCTTCTTGTTTGCTCAGGGAGAAGGGGAACTTCAACATGCCGTGACATCCTTTGCAATAGCTTATCCAAGACTCTTTCTACCACTTCTTTGAATTTAGACTTGGAACCCTGAATGACATCTCTGATTTCTAGCTATTCAGAGTATCCATAGAACTTTAAGAACTTGGCTTCTTCTTTTTCACACCCCGAATGTCTATACATTCGTACATATACCATCAGACCACTTTTCTTAGAAGTACGTCCTTCGATAGTAGCAGGAGTGATTGTTGACTCAAACACTCGATACTTGAATCTTTCAGTGCACCAGCGTAGTTCGTTTTCCTTGTGGCTTTTGTTCTCATTAGTCAGCGCATGGAGAATCTTTTTTTGAGCATTGATAGGATTCACGATCAGATTTTCTCGTGCTAGATACTTTTGAGCCAGAGCTTCAACGACCCTTTCACTTTTCTCGTTATGTTTCTTGATCACTTCGTCTCTTAAGGCATCCTCCTTGAGTATTCTTCTTGCCAACTCTAGATCACTTTCTGTTTGTTTTATCTTTTCATTCCTGATTCGCTGAGCTTTAAGGGTTTGAGCTCTCTCTTCCTTGGATAAGAAGTCGAATTCATCCACTACGCTGATAGGTATAGGTTCTTCTAATTCAGCAGTGCGAGGCACCTTTATTCTGTTAGCTTCTAGTTCCCTGAGAAAATTTATTCGCCTTTACTCTTCTTCAGGTTCGCTTATTGATTGCTTATGTACGCGCAAAGGCCTTCTTCATCTTCAGAGTCAGTTTCAGATATGCACAAGAACTGCTCTTCTGATGAAGGTTTGAGCATCTTGCTGTTGGGCCCTTGCTGACCATAGGGAGAAATAGGAGTTCTAGGGGTTGTTTCATTCACCTTTCCTATAATCTCATCAGCTACCTCTCTTGCACATCTCTCCCCCTCAATGTTATCAGGAGGTAGGACGTGTACCATCAGTGTATGCACATTGGAGCTTACATTCTTTAGAGTCGTAGTGTGTGCAGACTGGTTCTGTGTAACCTGAGCCAGCGTGCTCCGGTCTGCAGTAGTAAAGGAGGGGCCTTTGTCAGCGATGCTTTGTAAGAGCGGCATCATATCTGCTTGATTCTTTTGAATAGACTCAAGCGCCTTGCCCTGAGCTTCCACGGCCTTTTCTAGCCTTTCGATGGCCTTCCCATGAGCTGAATTGTCATCCTTCACTGTCTGAACGGCAGTGTGGATGTTATTGGTTGTGTCTTTCATCCTGGTACGCCAGCAACCGTTCTAAAGATAAGCTCTAAAGAAAGTTGAAGAGTGTCCACCCTGGCCTTACGTAAGGGCACACTCATTTACCAGGAAATCAATCGCTGGGAAAGAGGGATTAGGAAGGACAATCTTTGGAATGGTCATGGGATAGGATGGAAGCTGAGTAGAGAGCTTCTCCTTCTTCATCTTTTTGATCTCCCGAGGAGATTTCAGCGACGATCCCTTGCTTCTACTAACAGAAGTGTCAGCGATCTTTATGGTGGTAGTGGTGGTCGCTGAGGAAGTGCAAGGAGGTGCAACATCTGATGATAACATAGACAAAGCAGCCAGAAAGAGATCTAGATTAGATGAAAGGTGAGGTGAAGAAATATGTTTAACCTTGAGAGTATCGTGAGGATTACTCTCAGGGAAACCACATTCGATGGTAGCGTCTTGTGGATCACTAGCCTATGTCTTAGAATGTCTGTGAGAAACATTCTGAGGTCCTGTGTTACTGGCCTTCCAAAATTCAGATTGTCGAAACAACACTGAAGTGTGGACAACGTGCATTTCAACCTCATCAGAGATAGGGACAACTATCTCTGAATCATGAGTTGATGTGAGGACCAAAGAAGATATGGTGGAAGAAGAACAGAGGACTGTGAATGTTTCCAGCTTCAGCGGAGCTGGCTATAACATTCTCAGTGACCAGAGTCGCTGAAAAAGGTGGTAGCGCTGATAAAGCGGCAACAGATGTAGGGACCATTGTGGTGGCAGGGGCTGAGTGTGGCATTGGTGGTACGCCTTTATCAAAGAGACAAGTCTTTTGAGAGACTCCCTTCTTTTGTTTCTTTGTTGTAGGCTTGTGAGGGATGGTCTTTTTGTGACCGTCGGTCGGCTCTTTGCGTTTGTGGGGGGAGGAGGTGTCTTGGATACTCACTAATGGGTTGGTCAGTGAGATGGACACAGGTACTGCCTCGCTGATGGGCTGCAACATGTAGGAGGTGTAGGGAGCATCTCTTGGATGCTCATCAATATCCAGCGATTTCTTGCCGACCATTGAGAAGTTTTGGTTGGTGACTGTTGGGTACTCATCCTTGAAAGTGACTTCCAAGATAGTAGCAAAGAATCTTGGGTAGGGAACAAACTTGTCCCTCTTTGCAGCTTTCACCTTGTTGTACATATCGCTGAAGATATAATCAGCGTAGTTGAGTTTGTAGTTGGTGCAGAGAGCAAAACCCAGATCCTGAAAGTGGTTTCTAGCCTGATCGTGGGAGCCAGTCTTGGAACCCTGGCACTGAATCACTTGGGTGAAGATATATTTCCATCTAGCAGGTAGCCGTTTCTTCTTCATCTTGGAACCAACGGACTTCTCAGCAGGATTGTACCATACGTAGCCGATAGAATCCAAGAAATCGACAATTTGCTCCTTGGTGGGCTTAGGGGCCCATTGCTGATTCTTGCATCTAGCAGGGAGGCGGAGAGCGTTCCTCAGGAAACCAACAGTGAAGGTGAAGTCGCCGTGAGTAGGGATCTGGAATCCAATAGCAGGGAGTTTGTTTCCCTTATCAGTGGTGAGAGTTGTGCAGTGGGCAGTGTACCAGAGAGCCTGGAGGTGAGATGTGATGCCAATGAGGTTGTGAGCGAAGGCGTACATCAGCGGGAAAGCCTTGATGAACGTGGCATCATCTTTGAATTGAGGCTTTTCAAAACGGATGTCCACCAGAGCCAAGTAGTTGCATGACTTGAAGGTAGCTTGTTCAAGAAAGAAGGTGCAAACAGGTGCTTGCTGAAGGACAACTTATTGGACAGAGGCATCATCTTGAGGGTTCTTTCTTGAAGAGGCCATTTCTGTTTCAAAGATAGGAACACCAAAGAGAAAGATCATGGTTTAATACAAAATGTATAAACCATAATATGTTTTGGTATAAAGAATACCAAATGTTTAAGAAACAAAACAAGTGTTTTGATGAACAAAGATCAAAATACTTGTTATTCGGTAGAAGAACACAAATTTTGAACATATTTTAGTTTTAGAAAAGAAACTTTAAAAAAAATACCAAATATGGTCTTCTGTTCTAAGAAGGAACTTAGAGCAGGTTTTTGAAAGGAAAAAAAAGGTTTTAAGGTTTTAACACATTTAATTTAGATTAAAGCAGAAGATCTTTATAACAAGAAGTTATAAAGGATTTAGAGATGTAAGAAACAACATTGTAGTTGTTTTTAATGAAGAATAAGGGGTTAGATCAAACCTTAAAAGTGAAAAACTAAGAAAAACGCACAAGTGCGTGTTCTTGGAGAAACTTGAAGATTCGAAGGAGGTTCTTGCTTTTTGAATACAATGAGCGCGTAAAGAATTGAATGAATACGAAAGTTGCTTAAATAGCAAGAGAAGAGAGAAAGATAGCTAAACAACGGTTTTAGCTTTTTGAAAAGTAATGATGACCTAGCGCACGTTCCTAGAAAGAGATTAGAAAGGAAACGTTGTGGTCCGTCGTGTGCCAGAAAAAGGTCTGACGTGTCCTTTTCTTATTTGAAAAAATGAATAAGATTATCATTTAAATAAATGTTAATAATTATCTTTAAATTCTTCATCAATAGACAATAAAGGATTGTCAGTGATGGGTTTTATCTTTTGAGATTTATTCGCTGAATATGAAAATATTCAGAGAATTTAAGGAATTAGAAGTTCATACCTGAGTGAGATAAGTTAAGTATCGCTGAATTAGAGTTCAGAGAATGTAAGGAAATTTGAAGGTTTAATTTGTATGTCACTGAATATTTGTTGATCGCTTAATTAAATTTATTCAGCGTTTAACATACCAAGTTCAAGTAGATTGAATCTATTCTCATCAAGAGGCTTGGTGAAAAGATCAGCGAGCTGATATTCAGTTGGTATAAAATGAAGTTCAACTTCACCATTAATTACATGATCTCTGATAAAGTGATATCGAATCTCAATGTGCTTGGTTTTGGAATGAAGTACAGGATTATTTGCAATTGCAGTAGCACTGGTGCTATCACAATAGATAGTGATTTTAGAAAGTTTGAGATCGTAGTCTTTTGGTTGATTTCTCATCCAAAGGATTGAGCACAACAACTACCAGCGGCTACGTACTCAGCTTCAACGGTAGACGTGGACACAGAGTTCTGCTTTTTGCTTGTCCAACTTATCAACTTACCACCTAATAGCTGACAACCACCAGTGGTGCTCTACCTATCTATCTTGCAACCTGCGAAATCACTATCAGAGTAACCAATGAAATCGAACCCTGAGCCTTTGGGATACCAAAGACCCAAATTAGGAGTTCCCTTTAGATATCTGAAAATTCGTTTTATAGAAATTAAGTGAGATTCCTTTGGTTCAGCTTGATATCGAGCACAGAGACAGGTAAAATACATGATGTCGGGTCTACTCGCTGTAAGATATAACAGAGATCCGATCATCCTTCGATAGGCAATGACATTGACAGGTTTCCCACTTGGGTCCCTATTCAAAGTCAGAGGAGGTGCCATAGGGGTCTTCATCGCTGAGCATTAATTCATATCAAACTTGTTCAACATGTCCTTAAGATACTTACTTTGACAAATAAAAATTCTTTTGTCAGAATACTCATTTTGTATTCTTTCTTCATTCTGTTTGCAAAACGAGTGCATTGTTTAACCAAATATAATATCATCAACATATATTTGTGCAAGAATAGTATGACCTTTATATTTTCTTAAAAATAGAGTTTGATCAATTTTTCCACGAACAAATTTTTCTTTAAGAAGATATTTAGAAAGGGTATCATACCAAGCTCTGGGAGCTTGTTTTAACCCGTAAAGAGCTCTTTGAAGTTTGAAAACATAACCAGGATGGTTAGGGGCAGTGAAACTAGGGGGTTGTTCAACATAAGCTTCCTCACTGAGTTTACCATTTAGTAAACCACTCTTTACATCCATTTGAAAAACTTTGAAGTCTTTATGGGCAGCATAAGCTTAGAAAAGTCTTATGATTTCTAATCTAGCAACAAAAGCGAAGGTCTCATCATAGTTAATACCTTCTTCCTGTCTATATCCCTGAGCAACAAGTCTAGCCTTGTTACGGATAACAGTGCCATTTTCATCTAGTTTATTTCGAAAGACCTATTTGATTCCAATAGTTTTTTTTACCAGATGGACGAGGAACAAGATTCCAAACTTTGTTTCTACGAAACTCAGTTAGTTCTTCTTGCATGGCAGAGACCCAACTTGGATCATATATAGCTTGATCTATCTTCTTAGGTTCAGAGAGAGAAATAAAATTTACATAGAAATAGATATTACCTGTACCTCTACGAGCCTTGATACCTGCATTTGGATCACCAATAATTTGATCTATTGGATGATTTGCAGTCCGTCGCTGAGCTAGTGGTTGAGAAGTTTGATCAACATGGGATTCAACGACTTGTTCTTGTTCTGGGATAACGTTGGTTGTTTCAGCAATAGGTACTTCAACATTCATTATCAACTCTGCAGTCATCTCAGAGGTTTGATCAGCAGAAGATGAAGCTTGGTTATTCAATAATGAATTTCCGAACGATGTATCATAGGGAGGAATCTGATTGAGAGGAGTGATATTAACCCCTAATGATGATGGATCATTGGTAGGAAAGAGATCAGGGATTCCATCATCTTTATTTTTAGCATTTGGTTGATTATTGAAATAAGTTTTAGGTTCCCCATAGTGAGATTTTATCCATTCATTCAATTCCTCATCTTCTTCAGGGAAAGGAATAGAATTAGTTGGACGAGATTCGTCAAAGTTGACGTGCATGGATTCTTCAACGTGTTGTCTTCTCTTGTTGAGGATTCTGAAAGACTTAGATACAGAAGGGTATCCAAGAAATATCCCATCGCCAGCTTTTGGATTAAATTTACCTAGATGATCTCTATCATTCAGAATGTAGCATCTACATCCAAAGATGTTTAGGTATTTTAGAGTAGGTCTTCTTCCATGAAATAATTCGTAGGAAGTCTTCTTGAATCGCTTTACTATCAGGGATCGATTTTGAGTAAAGCATGCCGTGTTTACTGCTTCACCCTAGAATTGAGTTGGTAGATGCGATTCGCTGAGCATTGAGCGAGCTGCTTCAATGATCGTTCAATTTGTTCTTTCAGCAACAACGTTTTGCTGAGGAGTTCTTACTGATGAAAAATTATGAGTGATTCCTTTTTCTTCAAAGAAGTTAATCAGGGTACTGTTTTCTAATTCAGTGCCATGATCACTTCTCATGGAGCGAATAGTAAGATTGTTCAGAACTTCCATTCTTTTTATAAAATGTATAATTACATCAGGTTTGTCACTCTTGGATCAAAGAAAGTATACCCATGTATATCTGGAGTATTCATCAAAGATCACAAGAGTGTTTTTCTTTCCAGACAGGGATTCCAAATAGATCCATATGAAGTAGTTGAAGAGGAGAAGTCACTAAGGAGACTTGTTTGGATCTGAAAGAGGCTTTTGTCAGTTTTCCCTTCTCAGACGCTGAACAAAGATATTCCTTTGTAAAAGTATGTTTAGGGAGATCCCTGACAAGTTATTTTTGAGATAATTTATTGATCATCTTAAAGTTCAGATGATAGAGTCTCTTGTGCCATAACCAGTTGATATCAGAGGAGACTTTGGAAATGAAACACATATTCTCAGAGTGAGAACTATTCATATTAATGACATACACATTTTCTAATCTTTTGCCTGTTAAGATAAGTTTGTCATTAATATCGGTGACAACACATATGTTCTTTAAGAATAAGACTTTGAAGTCTTTGTCACACAGCTGACTAACGCTCAATAAATTATGCTTTATTCCTTCAACATATGCAACTCGATTGAATGAAGTTTCTCCATTGGATAGAATGCCATAACCTTTGGTGTATCCTTTGTCATTTCCACCGAAGGTCACTGAGGGACCATTTTCTTCCTTGTATTCAGAGAGCAGAGGTTTTCTGCCAGTCATTAGCCTTGAGCATCCACTATCGAGATACCAGATACCTTCAGCACTCTGTATACAACAAAAAGATTAATTTTTCATAGGTACCCATATTACTATGGGTCCTGCTGAGTTAGTGGAAGGAGTGGCGGATGAGCTACTAGCTGAAGTATTTTCTTCAGTTGTTATTTTCACCTTGGATGTTTTACCAACCTTAGTGGATTTCGTTCTTTTAATAAAATGTATAATTACGTCAGGTGTGTCACTCTTGGATTGAAGAAAGAATACCCATGTATATCTGGAGTATTCATCAAATATCACAAGAATGTTCTTCTTTCCAGACAGGGATTCCAAATAGATCTATATGAAGTAGTTGAAGAGGAGAAGTCACTGAGGAGACTTGTTTGGATCTGAAAGAGGCTTTTGTCAGTTTTCCCTTCTCACACGCTGAACAAAGAGATTCCTTTGTAAAAGTTTGTTTAAGGAGATCCCTGACAAGTTCTTTTTGAGATAATTCATTGATCATCTTAAAGTTCAGATGAGAGAGTCTCTTGTGCCATAACCAGTTGATATCAGAGGAGACTTTGGAAATGAAACACATATTCTCAGAGTGAGAACTATTCATATTAATGAGATACACATTTTCTAATCTTTTGCTTGTTAAGACAAGTTTGTCATTAATATCGGTGACAACACATCTGTTCTTTAAGAATAAGACTTTGAAGTCTTTGTCACACAGCTGACTAACGCTCAACAAATTGTGCTTTATTCCTTCAACATATGCAACTCGATTGAATGAAGTTTCTCCATTAGATAGAGTTCCATAACCTTTGGTGTATCCTTTGCCATTTCCACCGAAGGTCACTAAGGGACCATTTTCTTCCTTGTATTCAGAGAGCAGAGATTTTCTGCCAGTCATTTGCCTTGAGCATCCGCTATCGAGATACCAGATACCTTTAGCACTCTGTATACAACAAAAAGATTAATTTTTCATAGGCAACCATATTACTATGGGTCCTGCTGAGTTAGTGGAAGCAGTGGCGGATAAGCTACTAGCTGAAGTATTTCCTTCAGTTGTTATTTTCACCTTGGAAGTTTTACCAACCTTAGGGATTTCGTTCTCACTAATTTATCATCTTGAGCTACTTTCTTACCATGAGCTAATTTTTCAGCATTAGTAGCATTAGGACATTTGCTTGCAATGTGGGTAGTCTCACCACAGTGATAGCATTTCCTATATTTGAAAACGGGTTTGGAATTGAAAGAATTCAGAGAGCGGGTAGAAGTATTTTCAGGACTAGAACTAAGAATTCCCTTGTCTAGTGTCCTTGGCGGAATAACAATTTTCTCAGGGACATGAGTGAGGTCAATCTCAATTCTGGGAGTAGATCTCTGAATAAATCCAGGGATCTTCTTTCCAGTTTTAGGATGACTCACTTAAGGAATAGAGGAGTTCTTCTTCTGTTTCTGAAAATTATTGATTGTAGGAACATGGTCAAAGAACTTGTCCTAGATCATTTTCTTAGAATCATTAGATTTTGAGATAGGCAGCTTCTTATTGATATGAGGTTTCTGAGAAGAAGGATCAGGGATTGAAGAAACAAACATTCTGAATTTTAATATGGAACGATCATTCTCTGATTCTTCTTGGTCAGGGTTATATCCTAAACCACTTTTGACCTTCTTAGGGATCTGGGCATTGATGATCTCGCTGACTTTATCAGAAGCTTTGCACCATCCTTCGATGGTAGCTTGTTGTCTTTCAATGCTTATAGTTTGGTTTACAAAGACTTGGTCCTTAAGAGTTTCTTCAATCTTTGTAAGTTCTTTGATTTTTAAATGGAGATTTTTCAGTTGTTCTGATAGATCAATATTGATTTCTTCAGCTTTGATCTTTCCATTTAAAGCATTGTAAAAATCAACAGTCATAGAATCGAGAGCCTACAAGTTATCACTTTCAGATATGGAAAGGTTAGTAGAGATATTTACCAGAGTCGAAGAAGACTCTGAGGATGATGTTTCAGAAGCTTCTTCGTTTAGTGATAAAAGCAATAGAGGAAGAAACTTGTTTTGAAGGACCTGCCTCTAAAGTCACTAGTGCCAAAGAAGTACTTTTGGCACTCTTGGTATCATTAATGAGGTTTTTCCTTAAAGCTTGAGATTACTCTTCATTTAAGAGCATTCCATATAAAGCACTTAGAGAGAGAGTTTCAAGATTCTTTGACCATTTTAGACATGTAGTGTACACTCCCCTTTTTTCAGGTAGTGCCTCCATGAACTATGTCAGAATTTCAGCTTTGACAATTTTCATGTCAATCAAGAGATTTAAATCTTTGGTGAACTTGAGAAAAGGTTTCACCTTTTAAATGCATAAAGCTCTCATATTGTCTTACCAGATTAATGCATCTAGTGATTTGAACCTCATCAGTTCCTTCATATTCAATACATAGAGTATCCCACATGGCTTTAGATTTTCGCATCTTCATCACAGAGTGATAGACTTCATCTGGTAAAGACATAGCTATTATGGATCTTGCTTTAGCATCTATAGCTACTTCCTTTTTGTCATCTTCATTCCATAGATCTGGAGTTTTGACGATTCTTCTCTCATCGATAGCTGGAGTGGTTGCAGTGGCGGGAACTGCAAGAACCAGGGCTGTAGGAATGAATGGTCCATTCTCTAGATAATAGGGAATCTTAGAATCTGACCCTTCTAGGAATAGAGTCATTCTTTCCTTCAATAATGGAAAGTTATCACGGCTAAATCTGGGAGGTTTAGCTAAAGATCCATTAACAATGTAGTTTGTATTAATATTAGTCATTTTAAAATAGCTTAAGAAACAAGTATTTTAAAGATTAGTAAGCAAGAAACACTGCTCTGATACCACTTGTTGGTCTCAAAGGGGTCTACAAGAGTTCAAGGATATAGAAACAGTTTGTAGAAGGGGGAGGGGGTTTGAATACAAACACATAGATTTTTGGTTTTTAAATGAGTTTATATTAAATAAACAAATTTACAGTTATAAGCGGAAATTAGAACAAGTGACTAAACCTATTCTATTATAACTAAGAATTCACACAGTTTGATGCACAAGTAGATGAGAAAGAAAAGAGGTAGAGGTTTGAGGAAATAGAAAGTAGTATGCATGAAGATGAAGAAAGGATCTTCATCTATTTATACCCGTTGCAAATAATGCAAGATAAAAGGTATATGCCACGTGTCAAGCTTCCATTGGAAGCTTGTCCTTTGTCCAAAAGTAACCATACTTTTGGCCGCATGTGAACAGTACTAAATCAGATGACCACTGCTCTACCAGAGTTTTTATCAAGTTTCACACTTGAATCGAATGGAGTGTTAAACTCCTTTATATTCAGATGTTGAAACTTCATCGGTATCTTCTCTATGTAGTAGGATTGACTTAGAGAGATTTGAGATGCTGACCTTTTAACTTTTATTCCATGAATGGTATCTACCTCTCAAAAATCTTTCATCTTAAATTTCGCGGATAAGTAGCTTTTAGTTTCGGAGATACCTTCTTGCTTGGTTTCGATGATCAACATATCATCTACATAAAGACAGATAATCATAGTGGATCCTTTTGTGCATTTTGAGTAAATGCATATGTCAGCCCCATTATATTGGAACCCAAAAGAGGTGATAGTCGAATCAAATCTTTCATCCCACTGTTTGGGGGATTGTTTTAACCCATATAGAGATTTAACAAGTATGCCTACCTTGTTCTTTTGTCCAGGTACAACAAACCCTTCAGGTTGCTCCATATAAACCTCCTCGTTTAGATAATCATTCAAAAAGGATGTCTTCACATCCATTTGATGAATGTACAGACCTTTTATGACTGAAATTGCTATAAGAGTTCGAATAGAACTAATTCTAGCAACAGGAGCATAGGTGTCAAAATAATCGACTCCCTCTCTCTGTCTATATCCTTTAGCCACCAATCTAGCTTCAAAAGCTGAGATAGAACCATCTGGATGTAGCTTCTTTTTGAGTATCCATTTTGAGCCTCTGGGTTTTGCTCCCTCGGATAAATCAGATAATTCCCAAGTACCATTTCCCATGATAGAGTCCATTTCATCTTTTATTGATTCTTTTCACAATGGATCATCCCTTGAAGTCATCATTTCTTTGAATGTCTTAGGATCATCATCTATATTGATAGAGAAAATGACCTCTCTCATCACTTTCTTTTGAGATCCTTCTACTAAGTATGAGAAGAAATCATCTCCTAGACTTTTCTCTTTTCTTGCTCTTATACTTTTACGTGGTTCGTCAACCTTTCTTGAGGTTTTCGAACTATCACGAGATGTGCAAGGAAGATTAAAAGCCAATGTTGGTTCTGTGTTTTCAAAATCATTTGTAAACTTATCTTCAAAGAACTCCATGTCTCTGGATTCTACTATGAGTCCTGATTCTTTGTCCAATAATCTCTATGCCTTGCTATTTCTAGCATATCCAATGAATATGCTTTTAACAGCCCGGGTACCCAACTTAGATCTTTTTGGATCAGGGGTTCGATAGTAAGCAACACTTCCCCAGACTCTAAAATAGTTAAGGCTTGGTTTCCTTCCTTTCCAAAGTTCATATGGACTAGATGGAATCACACGACTAATGATTTTGTTATGGATATGGCAAGCAGTAAGTAGGGCTTCTCCCCATAAATTGTTTGGCAGACCCGATTGGTTCAATATACAGTTGACCATTTCAACAAGGGTTTGGTTCTATCTTTCCGCCAAAGCATTTTGTTAAGGGGTAAATGGTGAGGTGAGTTCATGTTTGATTCCATTCTTTGCGTAGAATGTATCATACCCTCGATTAAAGTATTCAACACATCTGTCCGATCGAAGTATTTTTATTCATTTTTTGAGTTGATTTTCTACTTCAACTTTATAAAGTTTAAAAGTCTCAAAAGCTTCATCTTTTGATTGTAATAAGTAAACTTGTAAAAAACGGCTGAAGTCGTTGCAAAATATAATGAAATATCTTTTACCTTCACGAGTAAGTATTCCATTTAATTCACGAATATCAGAATGGATCAATTCTAGAATTGATGTTTTCCATTTGACTGAAGGAAAAGGTTTCTTTGTAAACTTTGATTTTACACAAGTTTCACATTTTCCAAAATCTTTGTTATCAGTTTTAATTAAACCTTTATTTTGCATTTTTTTCAATATTTTTTACATTTGTATGCGCTAACCGTTTGTGCCATAAAGCAATAGAGCCAACAAAATAATTCAAATATTTAAGTTTATTAAAAGAATCGGGAATTACATCAACAGTAGAAATGAAAAAACCAACTTGATCACTAACAATATTAACATTGCTACCCGCTGTTCCACTCGGTCCAGCCTTATCATCCTCCCTCAAATTTAGGCAATACAACCCAAGGTGGTGGTATCCCTTACCAACAAAAAATTTCCTTTTGTAAATCACGAGTTTTCCAGACTCTATGTTGAGCCCAAACCCGTTTGTATCGAGTCTACAATGAGCCACTAAATTCTTGTTGATACAAGGCACGTGTAGAACATTTCTGAGGGTGGCCGTCTTGCCAGAAGTAAACTTGAGTAGTACTGTTCCCATACCAACGACATCCGCCCGACTGTTGTTTGCCACTATTATTTGCTTCCCTTCTCTCACTGGTTCATACTGAACAAACTTCGATCTGGTACCACACACATGAACCATGGCACCAGTGTCTAATACCAACATCCTCTTGCTGCCACAATCCTGGTTGAAGCCTCTGTTATCATGTCGATCTCATCCATCTACAGGTTTGCTACATGGTCTGAATGTCCTCAACTACATTTACAGTTGGGGTTCTTGATTTCCTTTATTTGCATTCCCTAGCATAGTGTCCCGCCTCTCCGTAGACGTGAAACATTCCGGACCTCTTCACATGTTGGATGGAATTGGAGTGTTGACCCGACCTCTTGAAACTTTTCTTTTGGGAACCCAAGTTCAACTTTTTACCTGGTCCCTCATTTCCAGATCCCCCAGACCTTCCCTTTCCTTTGCTACCACCCTGCACACTGTTAGCATTCGTGATTGAGTTTCCTCTCTTATCCCGATTTCGGGACTCTTCCTCGATCCGTAAGCGTTTAGTCAAATCATTCAAAGAATAGTCTTAGGACTTACGCATCATCCATTTTGAAAGTCCTTCCTAGATGGGGGTAGTTTATCGATTACCACCCCTACTTGGACTTATGCATCATCCATTTATATTTTTAATTTATTAACCAATACTTGGCGTTCATGAACTTGCTCCAAGAAAGGTTTATCGTCAACCATTTGGAATCTCAAATATTGAGACACAAGATATTCATTTGTTCCATCTTCTCGTGCCTTATATTTGACTTCCAAGGCTATCCAAAGTTCTCTACGATCGGTAATAGGAGAGTACAAGTCAAACAGTTGGTTAGATAGAACATTTTTTATATGTCCACAAGCAAGAGTTTCCTCTTCCTTGCGGACCAGGCGCTGCTTCTCTAGTTCGACAATTTTCACTCTATCCGATTCTTTCCCCGCCTCGGGAACCGGATTCTCAGGGATAGGGGTCAAGTCTGGGTCAAGGATGTAGTAAAGTTTCAAGACCATCAGCATGAACTTCACCTTCTCGGCCCAACATGTATAGTTATTCCCGTCGAAGCTGTCAAGTTTGACCAAATCTTGATTCATAATGCGAAAGTTGCCGAACTCCATTTAAAAAACCTCTGTTTATACCTTTGTTATAAAAATTATGATTTAGAAACAATCATGATTAAGTATAAAAAATAAAGTTTATACCTTTGTTATGAATAAACAGAAAACATATATAGAAACTCTAATAAGACCGATTTGTGAATTAAAACTCCAGGACGGAAACCAAACCAACAACTAAAAGGACTTGAATCTATCCTCCGCGATAGATTCAATGCTAGAAAGGAGTAGAAGCTGAGTGTTCACAAAGTGAACAAAAGTAAATACAACGCAGAAAATAAAACCAACCTGGAAATGAGATCATAGCACGTGACGGTAACGAACTGCACGGTTTGTGAAAAACTGTCCTTCAGGTTTTATATGACCACTGTTTATGTTGTCGGTTAGCGGATCGCAAATCCCCATGATTAATGCAGTACGGATTTCGAATATTAACAGCTTGATATCGAAACTAAAGCAAGATCGATGGCAGAACCGTAGTTAGAAATGAGAGAGCAGAAGGCAAAAGTGAGAGAGGATTACAGGCTGCGATTTCTGTTTTTCGTGAGTTTCAAAAGGTTGGTTTAATCCAGTATTTATATTGGACTAAAACCCTAAACCCTAACTTAATTCCCAAGATTAGGGATTGAGATAGACCAAGCCACACTAATTAAAGCCACATTTTTGTAATTAGTTAAACCAGATATTAATTTAAAATTTATTTGAATAATAAACTAATATTAAATAACTAACTGATATGACTAATTCAATAAGAAAACGTGACTAATAACTAAAAAATGTGATTAATAATTAAAAAACGTGGTCAAAACAATTTATAATAAAATAACAGAAGCCTCTATTTTTTTCTTAGAAAATTGTATCAAAAAGATAGTCGGTAGCTCGGGGCGATGCTCTGATGCGGCATGCGAAGTGTAAAGGGCGCCTCCTCGTCGGCGTCCTCAGTTTCGGCCACGGCTACACTTGTGCGTATGCGTCGGACCTTCCTCTCGTGACCCCCACCATGAGCCTATCAACTTGTTCAAGGCCCACTAAGAGATTGTACATAATGCCCTCTTTATTTTTTTATTCTACCTATGTGGGATGGAGAGAAACCTCCAACCTCATATACCATTTCCAACATTCAACTAGGTAATGTCAATTATGGATTTTGGTAGTGGTGAGAATTCGTTTTGCAAAACTACTTCAACCCTCTTTCGAGGTGGAAAAGCTTTTCTAACCTAAGACATGTATTTACTTTCACAATACATGTATAATGGGAAGAAACATTAAGATTTAAAACGAATAATTTTTCCCAATCAACGTCCCTAACTATTTCATGTTAGAACAATTGTCATTGATCAATTTAACCCAAGTAAAATACCAAACTTTCGTTTTCGTCAAAAACTAATCAAATTAACAAAATGCTTTGACAAAATCCAATTAAATCAACTCCAACTTTCATTAGAATCAAAATGGATTAAAACCTAACATTCATTTTTAAGAACAATTAATTAATACCAAAACCTCGATCTTAAGCTACGATTACCCAATAAAACGGATTTTAAACGGACACTAAGCAACAAGCAATTTTGATTTATACTCTGACAAGATTAAAGATAGATTAAACCTAGACTAGCAAGACAACTACATTTAGATGCAACTTATTTAACGACTCATCTTTAACAAAGCTCAAAGAAGAACAATGAATTTCTTAGCAAACATGTGCATAAAATTAATAAATCTAACCTGTGCAGAAAACTTAAAAGGGAGAAATAGAGTTGCAGTAAATTAAGGTAGAAATTTGAGAGAAGAGATGCATAGGTATAAAAAGGGAATGAGGAAAGGGATAGTGAAAGTGCAGAAAATCGAATCTTTAACACAACTAAGAAAGAATCAAAAGAGATTAAGAATTAAACCTCAATAACTAATCTATCAATATCAATCGTTCAAATAAAACATTAAGCAATCAAGTAAATTCAAGAAGTCGGGAAGAAGATACAGGTAATGGTATGAAAAACCGATTGTAAGTCGGATCCAATAGCCTAAGCTTAAGCACGATCTTCTTCCCGTTTTGTAGGAATCGATCAGCAATGGAAACGCCTAAGAAAACGCAGGTACCGTATCTTCCTCAAACAACCCCCCCCCCCACCCTAAAAAACCCTAAAAGGGAGTATTTAAAAACCTGAACCAAAATGCCCAAAGAAAAGCCCGATAAAAAAGTCCAGGCGAATTCACGCCCGTGAAAGTTCAACAGAAAGTTGGTCTATAAAATTCGACTTTTTCCTCCAAGTCTTCATCTTCATTGATACGAATCCCTTCTTTCATCGCTTCCTCTTTTCCATGCCTTTCGATCCTCCCAATCCGTCTACCATATCACCTTCAACTCCTTGTATAATTTGCACAAAAATATACCGAAGCGTAAAAACCACTCCAAAAACCATTCCAACCATGAATGAAAAGAGAGAAAATAGAAAGAAATAATAAAAATGCATGAGACGACTAAACTAAGTACTAAAATGAGTAAAATAAGCAACTAAAATATATGAAATTAAGTGCATAAAATGCACTTAACAAACCACCCACAAGCTAAACTTTCTTGTCCCTAAGAAAGAAGTAGAACGTGTTTGGAAAAGAAGGAAAATGAAAATAACAATAATAAACGAAAATCTCCGAAGATGTCAAAACGAGTTATCCCACAATCTCACAAGGTATAATCGAGCATTAAGACTACATACACAACTAAATGCCATGAGTTGGATTAAAACAAAGTAAGTAGGAACATATGAATGCCGAAGCGTCTAACTGGCAAATACCAATCAAGAATATCGCAAAAAAATATCGCAACCTAAAAAGATTTTGCAAACATACCATAGTCTCTAAGGGAGGGGATGGTGATCTATACAGATGGTAACTCACGGTGTGTATAAGGACGTGTATACGCTCAATTCCTTCCCGTTCGAGACACATGAATGCAATCTAGCCACTATTGAAATTATTCTCATGTCCAAGAGCTTACCACAACAATACATGCAATGAGGGTTTTGGGGTATGGTTAAGGGGTAAAGGTAAGATTAGGCTCGATTATTGGTGTTGGAGGCTTTATCGACTAATGGTTTCTTTTGTCTTACACATAAGGATTTTTTTTCTTCATGTTTTCGTTGGATCAAAGGCTCTTATTTATTTCTTTTGAGGCTTCGTGAACCCACAAGCTACGCTTGTTTTGGGGGCTCATTTTCCCCCCTTTTTGTGAGAGACTTTGTGAACCCACAAGCTATGCTTGTTTTACGGCTCAACAAACTGCTCATGAGCTATGCAAGAAATGTAACCTTAATGTGCACTTTTTTTCCGTGTTGGTTTATGGGTAGGCAAAGAGAAAGGTTGGTGTTAAGCTCGAATTGGGTTTCAAAAGGTAATTTTTTTTTCGGTGTTTATTTTTCATGAAATGATGGCCTCTATGTATGTTTGTGATAGACTTGGACAAGAAACCATTCAAAAGCCTAGAACTACACCTCAACGGGAGGTAACACACAATAAATGAAAGACGCGCGAGATTGATTACATACGTATCAATCTATTTAGACCCAAAATCTCACTAGGTAATTCCATCCATAATAGTCACGGTCTATAATGTAGGGGAACTATGGTACGCAAACTAATCCTAAAATGTTACGTGAAACAACATGCTTTATGATGTGTGCAAGTGACAATCTAAGGTATCATTATTCCTATAAAAAATATGTGGATCCCAGATTTGATTAGTTAACTTATGTATGTATGCAAGAACACGAAGAACACTTTAAATACTGATGAAGATCCGATGTCGGATATCTCACTTGTATTGAATATCGGTTACAATGATATTATCTATTAAGATCTCTATAGAATGATATGAATTAATGTTCTTTCTTTTAATGATTGCCCTAACCCTCTATTTATATGTAAAACATTTATCGTAATAAGGAAACTAGAAGATAAGGCATTATACACTTGCCTATTTACAATAACGGAATGTTTCCTTATAATTAAACATACAATCTTTCCTAATTAAAGACTTTGTTGACTTTTACATTTTGGCCATTCATGTCTTCAATGGTTGTCATCTCGGATACAACATTTTCAGACCTAACAATCTCCCCCTTTGTATTCGAGATTACACTTCAGCAAATCAGCACCTTTTTGGAGACGGTGAAACTTTTGTGAACAAATCTTTCTTCTTGATTCTTTTTCTCCCCCTACGAAAATCATCTCTTGTAAGCTCCGTAGCTCCCCCTTAACATTATCATGAAAAGAAAATCGAAGGAGCCGCGAACTTGTCGGGTCAAAAAGTATGTCGCGCCAGGCGATGTCGACATAAAAAGATCTCGGGCCAAGTAGATTTGACAAGAATTGATGTCGGGCCAGGATGAGTCGATCAAGCAGGTGTCGGGCCAAATGGACGCGATGAAAACACTTAGTCTATTTGTCAATCCTTTGTTGGTCGACAAGAAATTTTGTCGGATCTTAAGCAGTCGATAAGTTTTCAAAATTGTCTTCATTTGTCGATACGTCTCATTTGTTGATACGTCTTCAACTTTTTCTTCATTTGACTTTGAAACACATTTTCTTCCCTTCACAATAAGCATTCGTCTTTGATATACGTTTTCTCCCCCTCAAAATGATAAGGAGAAACCGAATCATTATGAATAATCAAAGACATTAACTGGAAGCGTGAATGTGGAATAATGGGTAAGAGCTAACATAAAAGCACAAATAGCAACTATTATCACTTAAATCAAAATTAATTTTAACTAAGTGGCCTATATGCAGTGTTGGCAGCGGGTTGGCACTGATAGGACTTCCAGTTATCATAGAAGTAAGTTATAAAACTAACTTCTCAAACTGTTCCGGCATAAACCTGAAGATATGCAATGTGTAGAAAGAATTTATGCATTAAATGCTAAATTTAAGGCTCAAAATGTGAAAATACATTTCACAAACTCAATGTGCATTGAATGTGAAGTTCGGAGACCGGATGTGTGTCTTCCTTTTTCAATATCTTAATCTTTCGAGTGAAGAAAAGATAGCAGATATGCTTATCTCACATTCTCACAATTTTCTTTTATCTCACAAGCACTCAATTTTAAACATACCCTTTCAAAATATATCTAACCTAGTTTCATGGGTAGATCCCTCCGACTTTGGATTGACCATAGAAGCTTCTAATTCCTAACACACACAAAGGGTTTGAAATATTGAAGTCGGAGTTCTGAACTGGTGTATTCAGAAGTCATAATTCAATGTAAAACGGGTTCTGAACTGAGATATTCATAAGCCAAAAATTAAGAACATGTTCATAGCTGAGATACTATGAAGCTAGTACTCCCCATTAAAAACAACATAATCTTTTGAATAATTGTCATGTGATGTGAATATTCGGAATTTAGAACACACATGAGGTACCTACAAAACAGATTAAAAATATTTTGGTTCCCAAGCTTTGTTGGGTCCTCGGAGGTTAGCTTTAGATGCAACAAATGGGGAAGATGGTATACTGTAACTACCATACCATTTATGAAGGAAATTTTGATTGACAAAATCATTTGTTCCACAAGTAGAACAACAAATCTTTGTGGCACTTAGACTAATTAGCTAATTGATAGATTTGACAAAATAAGGCAAATTGGTCTTGGAAACAAATGATCTTGTAACAACTACAGGAGATGTATGTGGCATGTTTCCAACACTATCATCTGTAGTTGATTTCTTCCTCCAAACCATTTTAAACTTCTTAAAATTACCGGAATTAGCAACAAAATCAATGTGAGATAAAGTAAAAATTATGAGTCCGGGAAGTTGGAGAATTATATGATTTGGAGCTGTTAGAATAACTGTTTGATTTGACACTTGAAGACGAGTTATTCTTACAGACATTTATTGTAGAAAGAGAATTCAACTAAAAATTGAACTTGAAGCAATTGTAAAACTTTCAAGTTTTCTAATTTTGCACAATAGATGATCTTTTTCTTCCATAATCACATCAAATTTTGTTTGATATTTGGATCTCATTTTTCGTTCATTCACAAGAGTTGTTTCTGAAACAGATAATTTGTTTGAAAGTTATACTAATTTTCTCTTCAAAAGTTTTACTTTCGTTTTCAAAAACGTGTTCCAAATTTTTGCTTTTAGCAACGATCAAAACACTTTTCTTGATTAAATTCGTCTTATCAGTTTCAAACATTTTTCTTTCATCCTTTAAAAGCTTTTGAAGTTCAGAAAGTTGCTTTGATAGTTTTAGACATTTCGTTTCAGATGATTTTCTTTCTAAAATCACAACTTGTTCAAAATCTGACACTTGTTTAGAAAGTTTTTGAATGGTCAATTCACAAGTGTTAATTTTTCTTTCAAAGTCTTTTCGTTCAGACTCAAATTTGTGTTTGTCATCAGAAGTTAAAATTCTTTCTTTCTCACATTCCAAAAATTCAGTTAATTTTCTTTTAAGAACCATACTATAAGTCTTATGATCTATAAACTTTTCTAACTTAGAAATTTTGGTTTTCAAATCAAAATTTATTTTTATCAACTCAAAATTTGTCTGTTTGCAAAAGTCTTCATACCTCCTATGGTCTGTATTTCTAGAATACTCTTTAAGTTGTTTCTCCAAAAATTCATTCTGATTTTGCAAAACTTTTCTTGATTCTTCTGAGTTATTAAGCTTAAATTTGAGAGTGACATGTTCTTTTAAAAGTTCATCCAACACTTGCATGTTGTTTGTGTGTCTGATTTCAAGTTGAGAAATTTTTGCATTTTGCTCAGAGATTTGTTTTTGAGAACTCATCTTGAAAGCACGGGTTACCTGATAAAGTGATCTCGATCGGTAAGTTTTGAAAAAATTCTAAGTTTTGTTTAATTAAAATACTATATCTCGAATTGTCAGAAAAGATGTCGATAGACAAAGATGAGATTTGAATTTATGTCGGGTTAAGGTATCTCGACAAGAAATCTTATCGGGTCGTAATGTATGCGATAAAATCAAAAAATTTGAACGAACAATTTTATCGAAATTCCTTTTTATCTTTATTTTGAAAAATTGAAGAGCAAAAACGAAACCTTCATCGACAAAAAAGAACAAGTCTTTAGAGAAGATGTAAGTTCCGGAGATTCCAATTAATTCAAAATAAAGTAAATAAAATTACTAAAGTTTATGGTGTGTACTTGAGAACCCTTAAACCAGAAAAGCTGCAGAAGTCAGAGACCCTAAGTTTTCTAATACAAGTGAAGCAAAATTACCGCAGAATAAACAAAAATAATTATAAAGATTTTTTGAAAATAGGATTCGATAAACAAAATTTAAGAAAACAAGGATGCAAAAAGAAATTAATTTAAAGTTTTTTTTTACTATTCATCCGACAAGTTACTATTCACCCGACAAGCACTATTCATTCGACAAAAAAAATTTCAAAAATTGTCCAAATTTAATGAAATTTTAGTATGTTTTTCGCAAGACAAATACCAACAACTTTAAAGCTTGGAGTTTGGGCAAAATAGATCAAAATCGATGCGATACGGAGTGAAAAAGTAACCGTTTTCAGGGAAAAAAAATCCTAAAAATCAAAACTTTTTTTTGACGAAATCGATTTAATCACAAAAAATCACACAAATATAAATCAAGATCAAGATTAAAAACAAACACGTAAAAAAATATCTTAAATCTCTAAAATCGTAAATCAAACCGTATGTACCTTTTTCTTCAAGAAATCTTAGCGAATTAATCAAAACCCTGATTGTTTAGCTCTGATACCAATTGTGGATCCCAGATTTGATCAGGTAACGTATATACGTATGCAAAAACACGAAGAACACTTTGAATATTGATGAAGATCTGATGTCGGATATCTCACTTGTATTGAATATCGGTTACAATGATATTATCTATTAACCTCTCTCTAGAATGATATGAATTAATGTTCTTTCTTTTAATGATAGCCCTAACCCTCTATTTATATGTAGAACATTGACCGTAATAAGAAAATTAGGAGATAAGGCATTATACATTTGCCTTATTTACAATAAAGCAACGTTTCCTTATAATTTAACATACAATCTTTCCTAATTAAAGACTTTGTTGACTTTTACACTTTGGCCCTTCATGTCTTCAATGGTTGTCATCTCGGATACAACATTTTCAGACCTAACAAAATCCCTTAAGGACATGGCAAAGAGTCGATGTATATTAGGTAGATCAAGAAACTCGAAAGTGCAAAGTGAGATGTGGTGTACTATGAGTCTTACACAACGCAGAATGATAGAAAATATTTTTGGAATTTTATTATGCAACCTAGAAGAGTGAAATGCAAAATGAAGTGAAACTATAGGCAACTAGAAAGAAAAATAAAAATAAAAGAAGAAGAAAAACATCCATCCAAAAGCAAAAAGGAGCATTATCCTCAATGCTCTTGTCAGAGTGAATGAAAAGAAATAGAAATCACAAGGAAGGAGGAGGGAGATTGTGTTTTGAAGTAGTGCTCTAAGAATCAGTGTTGATTGAGTTTAATGCGCTCAACATCTTGCTTTATGTAGAGTATAATCCGATCATAGCTCTCTTGGGCGTTACGCACCTCATGAAGTTTATCTTTAAGCTTGGCAATCTCTTCGGTAATGTCATGTATTGTCATGGGTCCTCTTATGTTAGGCTTAGGATGCATGATCTTTTGATTTTTACTCTTACTCTTTATCTTAGGCTTTCTAGAAGCTTCTGGTTTGCCTAAGTTGGTCTTAGGTTTTTTCTTCTTCTGACTTTTAGGACTTTTGCGATGCTTTGAGTCAGAAGTAAAACAATATGGACTGGAGAAGAGTTGTTTTAATTTTAATAATAGAGACAGACATTCAGAGTTCTAAGAAAGAAAAGATTTCACTGAAATTTCATTTTTGGAATTACAATAATTCTTATTCATATCTATTCTAGCATTAGTTGTTTGATTTAAATTCTGATCTAGTCTAGATTTATTTTCTCTGAAATTTGAAATCTTCTCTTGAGGTCTCTTGTTTGTAGGCCACTCCCTTTGAACCTTAGGAGATTTCACTGAAACAAAAGGAGTTAGATTGTTATTGAGGACCCATTTTTCTTTCTGTTCCCTAGTGAATTTAATAGGCTTCTGGAATTTAGAAGTAGAGGCAGAAGAATTTGAGTTTGAGTTTGACTTCTTTTCTTAACTGATGCTTCCTTTTCTAATTCAAGGCATGACTTTGCTTTAAAGGAACAGAGAACATAGCTATTCCATTTGAAAGTTTGCTGTCTTCTAGGACAGTTGGTTTCCTTTCTGTTATGTCAACTTCTGTATTCATTGTTGACTCATTAGTGAATAGATATTCACCATGTTCAGGATAAGGACAATATGTTGGAACATTTACAGAAGGTAATCTATTCTCAAAATAGGTTAGAAGTTGATGTAAATATTGAAAGAATTCATCATCAGTCTGATCTTCCGTTTCCCATGGATAAGTTTCAAAATCATCATCCTTGTCTTGGCAATCATTTAAATCAATTAAGATGCAAGGAATTATTTTTGGATCACTTGAAATAGGTGCAGAACAAATCAGAGATTTTTTTTGAAGATTTTTGTTATCTAGTTCTGTAGCTTCTTTAATAAAACACTCGTTCAGAGTGGCAAGTAAATCCTTTTCAAAGATAGATCGCATTTTTTCTTCTGCATACATGGGGATGAACTCGTCTGCTTTTGGATTTAAAGTTATATGTGTAAGTGAGCCAAAGTTGAAAACCCCATCCTTCTTCTGTACCGGTTTTAAATCAACTTGATTTATTTTGCCGGTTTTTCGATCAGAAGAGTATTTGATGTTCTTGTATTTTAGTTTTTGAACTCTATGTTCATTTTCATATTTTGATCTTTTGAAAACAAATTGTTCATATAGAACTAGAAAAGCAGGTTTTTGTTCCTTTCCCACATGGAATACAAATTCTAAAGTAGATCTCTTTTTGCATGTATAGGGATCAAGGTCATCAAAACCAAGACCATCCTTTTCCATATGCATATTTATCTTTTCATGCATATCTTGAGTATCTTGATATTTTTTGATCAAGAGTTCCTTCTTCTGAAGATTTATGTGCAGAAATTTCCTTTCCTTTAGAAAATAGTTTTTAAGTTCTACAGAGTTCAATCTGTCACTCTCTTTTTCTTCTATCTCCTTATCTTCTTGTTTCAGAAGTTGTTTAAGCTCGTCAATCTCCTTTTTGTAGATACTTTCTATAGAACCTTTATGTTATTAAAGTTTTTCATTTTCTACAGATAGTTCTAATTTTTTTGCAATCAGAAGCTCTACTTCTCTTTTGAAGATATTTTCTCTTCTGTTTCTCGGATGAGAGCTTCTATATGAGAATCTCAAATTCTTGAGTAAGATTAAAAACGGTGTTCTCAAGTTCAGACTGTTCAGAAGTAGAACAAACTGGAGTTTCAGAGATTGGCTCGTCTGCATCATTCTCCATGGCCATGCCGTAGAATATGGCTTCTGCATCGCTTGATTGGTTAGAACACCAGTTCTCTATGTCAGCCATTATTGCTCTTTCATCTTTGTTGTACTTATATTTGTTCTTACAGTACATGTCATCCTTGGCCAGAGGGCCTTTACAATCCTTGGAGTAATGACCAGGTTTGCCAGGTCTTTCTTTTGTCTCAATTTCTCCTTCTTCTCTTCTTCATTGTTCATTACCAGAGGTGCCTCTTGTCTTGGCACGCAGACTTGTGAATTTGATCTTTCACCTCTGTAAATAGATCGTCCTCTGTTCTGAAATGATCGACTGCCAAACTTCCTTGTGAACTGTTTGGTGATCAGGGCCAGAGACTCAACGAAGGCGCTGATTTCAATTTCTTCTGAACCCAAAAGTCCAGCTTTTGTATCAGCTTCTGAAACTAGAGCCTTGCTCTTTCCTTTGTTCTCCGCTTCTTTGGTCCTCCTGCTTGACCCCTTTGATTCAGAAATAAGGGCTAGAGGACCACCAACATTTACCTTCTTTTGTTGAACCTCCTTTTCATGGGCTTGTAGAGTCCCAAATATATCATGCAGTGACCCCTGCTCTAGTTCTTGATTAGCTTGAATTAAGTTTAAAAGCTATAAGGTTCATTCACTAATTTAATTACAAAGTGTAATCTCAGTGAGTAAGGTTGTTTTATCGAAAATAGAACTCTTATGTTCATTGTCCCATTTACTATTTTCAGGGATCTTTTGAGTACACAGATGGAGTAGAGTACTTCATTGAACTTCATTAATGGTTTCTCTGAAGAATTACCTGAAAATGAAATTACAATAGAGAGTTTTTCTTTTCTTCTTCGTAGCTCATTCTTATAGATCTTCTTCTGAATTAGTACAGGATCATTAGTAGACCAGCAGCTGTAGTACATGATCTTGATGAGTTTTGATGGAGCCTTTGTGATCTCTTTATTTCTGATAAACCTTAATAACCCTTGGTTATCAAGAAAGACCAGCAAGCATAATGATTTCATGGTCAGTGAATCGTCTGGCTTCAGGAAGAGAGGTATTAAGCATTGAGATATCAGTGATCTCAAGATGACCAAGGACACTTTCGTAGTTGAATTTGGTCTCATGTTCGTTTCTGAACAATGGGCCTTCTTCAGCATCTGATTCAGACTTTCTTCTTTTGGTTTGCTCGGGTAGAAGAGGAACTTGGATGTGTTGTGACATCCTTTGCAATAGCTGATGAAGAATTCTTTCTACAATGCTTTGATTTTGGACTTTGATTGCTGAATGGCATCTCTGATTTCCAGCCATTCAAAGTATTCGTAAAACTTCAGAAACTTGGCTTCTTCTTGTTTACTCCTTAAATGCCTATACATTCGTACAAATACCTTCAGACCCTTCTTTTTGGAAGTGTGTCCTTCGATAGTAGAACGAGTGATGGTTGAATCAAACATATGGTGTTTGAACCTTTCAGTACACCATTTATGTTCATTGTTCCATTGTTCCTGAGTTTCTTTATTCAGAGCATGTAGAATTTTTTTTGAGCTGTAATCGGATTTACATTCAGGTTGTCCCTTGTAAGTTCCTTTTGTGCTAGAGCTTCAGCGCCCTCCAAACTTTCTTCATTTTGCCTCTTGGTCGCTTCATCTCTTAGCCTTTCCTCTCTGAACATTTCTCTTGCAATCCTTAGGTCTTCTTCAGTCTGTTTCATCTTATCATCTCTTAGCCTCTGAGCTTCGAGAGCATCTGCTCTTTCTTTATTGGAGAGAAAAGAGAAATCATCAATCACCCTGAGTGGTACAGGGGCTTCTGGCTCAGATGTATGAGGAGGAATTTGAATTCTGATTGCTTCCAGGGCTCTGATGAAATTTATTCTTCTTTCTTCTTCTTCAGGCTCCCTTATTATTTGTTTATGTACACGCCTTTGGATAAGGCCTTCTTCTTCTTCTTCTTCAGATTCAGTATCATATCTGTACAGGAACTGATCTTTACAAGATAGTTCATTCAGGAATGAAGAACCTTTGGGGAACAGGGATCATTCAGTAATATGACCCCCCCCCCTTGAATTTAAAGGAGTTGAATCAAGATCTACTACTTCTTTATCTTTCTCCGAGGGTCCAGGATGATCCTTTTTAGGATTTTCCCTGTCCCCCAAAGAGCTTCTAAGAGCGACTCCCCCTGACGGTGTCATTCGTGGTCTATAAATAGTCCAAAAATCATCGTCATCATCATCATCATCATCATTATCATCCTTGAGGGAATGATGAGCATTGTTTTCAGGTTCATTGTCGTCTTCATCTTCTTCTTCTTCATCATCTTCATCGCCTGCTACAGCTTCAGATATGGGTGGTTGTTGATGAGGTTGCGGAGGTGGTTGGTTCATGAGCTGTTCAGCAAGCTCTTGGGCGAACTTCTCCCCCTGTTTGTTATTTACAGGTAGAGTGTGCACTAAGAGAGTGTGCACATTCGAGTCGAGAGAGGAGAGGGTTGTTGCTTGAGAAGTTTGAGTTTGAGTGATCAAACCCAACTGAGACCTGTCTGCTTCATAGAATGAAGGGGCTTTCTCTGACATGCCTTTAACAAGGCGCAGAATCTCAGCTTCATTTTGTTGTATTTCAGCAATAGCCTTGGCTTGACTTTCAGCTTCCTGAGAGAGAGCTTTTACCTCTCGCTCAATGAAGCATTGGTCATCTCTCATTGTTGCCAGATCAGTAGAGATATTGCTGATAGTAGCCTTCATGCTAGGGACCCCTACCACCTGCTTGAAGATCTTCTCCGAGGCAAACCACATAACGTCTACCTGGTGCCTTGTGAGTGCACATTCATTCACCAGGTAATCAATCGCTGGGAATGAGGGAGGAGGCAGAATAATCTGGGGCACATCCATAGCCATAGAAGGAAAGTTGGGAAGAGTTTTTTCCTTCTTTATCTCCTTGGGATCAGCAGCTTTGTTTGCCTTGGAAGAGGTGGGGTGCTGATCCGAGTGGTGATGGTGGTGGACGCGACTGCGGTTGCTGAAGTAAATAGAGGGGCATTGACACCTGTAGATAACAAAGAAAGCCGAGCCAAAAATAGCTCAGGGTTAGTAGAAGGAAGCGGGTAGGTAAAGTGTTTACACATGGGTGCCTTGAGAGTATTTGAAGGATTACTCTCAGGGATGTTACATGCTACGGTAGCGTCCTGAGGATCACTGACCTGTCTCTGAGAATGCTTAAGAGAAGCATTTTCAGGTCCTGTGCATGTTGCTTTCCAGAGATCAGATTGTCGAAACAAAACTGATGTCTGAATAGCACATTGCTCAATCTCATCAGGGATGGGGACAACCATACCTGAATCATAGATTGATGTGAGGACCAAAGAAGAAGAAATAGAAAAGGATGAGAAGGCAGTGCAAGTGATACCTGATATAGCCTCAGCATGGCTAACTATAACATTTTCAGGGACCTAGGTCTCTGAAAAAGGAGCTAGAGCTGATGAAGCGGCAACAGAAGCAGAAGCTGTTGTCGTGGCTGTGGAAAGGGTTGTTGTAGAGAAGGTAGGTAGAATCCCGAAATCAGAGAGAGTGCTTGATTGAGTGACACTCTTCTTGAATTTCTTGGAAGCTGTCTTTAATGTGATGGACTTTTTGTGTCCATCAGTTGGTTGTTTTCGCTTTTAAGCTAGAGGAGAAATGCCTTGGTTAGCCACCGAGGGGGTTGGCAGTGACGTAGGCATGGCAGCTACCTGAGAGATAGTGATGGTTGATTCAGCAGCAGCACCCTGAATTACCTGCATCATGAGTGTAGGGAACATCTCCATCTTTTTCATCCACCTCAAGAGCCTTCTTCCCAATTTGAGAGAAATTTTGGTTTCCCTCAATGGGGTATCCCTCATAGTTTGCTGCAAAGAGAATGGCAGTGAACCTGGGGAAAGCAATAGCTTTGTCCCTCTTATGGTATTTAACCCGGTTGTACAGTTCGCTAAATATATATTCCGCGAAGTTCAGCTTTCGACCGGTGCAGAGAGCGACCGCCATCTCTTGGGAGGGCTTGCTAGCCTGATCATGTGAGCCAAATTTGGAGCTTAAGCACTGAATAACGTGTGTCCAAATATATTGCCATCTCACTGGCATGCGCTTCTTTTCCACTTTAGTGATGGACTTGATGATATGCTTCGTCTCTTTGTCAACTGGCCAAAACATAGCTAGTGGCATCAAGGAAGGCCTGAATTTCCTCAGTTGTTGGAGCAGCAGCCCATTTTTCATTATCCTCCTTAGTTGGAAGACGGAGTATAATACCCCATATATAATAAAACTAATATGGTGACTAGAAACCAAATTGAGTTCAATGCAGGAAATCGTGCTTTAGTGACTTGTACCTTAGCCTTCAAGAGTTGTACATTAGGCCAAGTTCATTTTGTAAATTTCTCTTAAGGATCAATGTAGGATGAAACAATCTTGGTTTAGCCCAAAATTGTAAAGAAATTGTCAATGTATGATTATTTTGCAATTAAGCTTAAGTCAAGGGTTAGATTGTAAATATTATAAATATTTATATGAATTTCCATTCTTTTTAAAACCAAAACCATATTTTTGTCTCTCTCTCTGGCTTCCATAGATCTCTCCTTCCTCTCTCTAAATGAACCCTAAATTCTCATCAAAACCTCAAAAATTCTCTTTATCTCCTTAAATTCTTGAAGAATTGAAGTCAAAAATGGAATTAGGGTCTCAAGGTAAGGTATGTTCATGGATTATTTTGTTATCTCTTCAATTTAGGGTAAATGAGTTAAACCCTAAGCATATCTGTGAACCAATAGGTGGGAAGTTGATGATTGAGGTGAAATTTCTTCAAGTTTATGCAAGGATAGTGATTCTTCAAGTGGATGGAAGGTATGTTTTCTTTTAGTGGTTTTGTGGAATCATCATCCATGGATAAAATGGGTTTATATCTTAAAATATTTTGAAGTCATTCATTAAGTTACCTTCTTGATTTCTCAAACATTGAAATGGTATTGGATTGTTGGTGTGATGTTAGAAGTGGCAGATTCATGCCAGTGAGTTTGAAAATTGATCTAAAATCGACCGTTTGTCCAATTGTTGCGTTCTTTATATCGTTAGAAAGGTTTGAGTTATCTACAACTTTGTAGTTTACACCTAAATTTTAGTTTAGATACTATATGGTTCGAAAACATCGATTTTCCCAGCCCTGTTCTACAGCTACAAAATTGCATTATGTTAGTGTAAGTTCTGTAGTAATTGGACCGTAGCTCCAAATTATGTGAATTCAGTTTCTATAAAATCCTAAGAGGTGTATCTACAACTTTCCTTTCGATAAGAATGTTCGGTTCAGCCTCTAAGCTTTCTAAAAAGGCGTCAACTTTCGATAAGAATGTTCGATTCGTAAGTGTAGGTAATCCGGAAGGAGAGAACCATTCATAAGCCTCAAGTTTCATGTGATACTTTATAAAATACTTTCAAGGTACGGATATCCTATTCCTTTGACTCGAAGGTAACCGGTTATATTCCGGGGATCCCATCCATATTGGTAGATGTGACTACGAGCCTAACGGTTCCGAGTACATTTTAAGAAACTTTGTTTTTGTCTCAAAATTTTGGTTTATGCTATATCGTTGAGTTTTCTTCATAGTTTGAGTACGTTATCGAAAGAGTTTGATTTTAATGGCTTACGTCTTCATGTTAAATGCAATTTTTATGATTTCTAAAAGAATTGGTTTTTAATGATACGATCCGTTTTCGGTTGATTTGACAAATACTCCTTGAACCGTAATGATCCGTTATTGGCTAAATTGATTATCATCAGGTTTGATATTTGGTTTTAAGGTTGATGAAACCATTGATTTAACGACACGAGTTTTATTTTTTTTGATTTTAGACTCAACACTTGGGCTACGGGTGTTGGGATGCCTCCATGGTGGCTATCAGTGACCATGGCATTCTCGTAAAGGATAGGCCAAGTCAAATAGAGGACTTAGGATGCATCCAAGAGACGAATACCAGAAAATGTCTGGTTACCGGATAGAACCGATTACCGGATAGAGCCGAATACCAGAATTAAACTGGTTACCGGGGGATGGGTGGTGTTGTGCCCGACACTGACATTCCAAGTCTTATTGGACTGATGATCCAATTAGACAACGTATTATTGCAATACGGGTGACTTATTGACTTTTATAATGATTTCTACATTCTTTATTTATGTTCAAAACGATTTCACAACGATTGTTTTACATTAATTAATATTTGAACTTATATTACAATCACACCATTATGCACATTATCCGTCCACTAAGCGACTTTGCTCAGTCGAGGCAGTTTCTGTTTCCTCGGCAGGTTCAGGTACTACTGCAGGGTAGAGATGAGGGATCAAGATTAAGGTAAGAAATGGAAGTCATAAGTTTTGTGCTTTTGTAGGGATATGGAAACAGTTAAACAATAACATTTTGAGTTTGTATTTATGTTTAAGTTTCGATTTAAGTTTACTGTTTTTTTTTAAGCTTAGTACAACTTTGTAATATGGTATTTTGAGTTCTGATACGATTACCGGATTGTACACCTTCCGTTTCAGGCTGCGTGGGACGGGGGCGTTACACGGAGAGTGTTCCTTATCACTCCAGAGGTGATAGCGATGGTGCCTAGGGCAGTAGTGAACTGAATGGCAGGGAGCTTTCTTCCATTCTTATTGGTGAGGTTAGTGGAGTGAACAATGTGCCAGTATTGCTGAAGATGAGCAGTAATCCCACCAGGGACATGGATGAAAGCATACTTCAGTAGGTTACTGCTTGATGAAGCAGGCACCATCCCTCAGATAAGCACGTTCAGTAGGGATGTCAGTGATAGCAACATAGTTGCTTGGTTTCACCATAGCTTGTTTAGGAGGAAAGTTGGCCTCTGGTGCAGCAACGAAGGTAGTGACAGGGACGACTTCAGTTTCAGATTGAGAGATGTTTCTTGAAGTTGCCATTTCAGCTTTAAAAATGGGAACACCAAATAGAAAAATCATGGCTTAATATAAAAAATATGTATAAACCAGAGTATTTTTGGTACAAAGGTTACCAAATAGAAAATATAATGAAAACAAGTGTTTTGATGAACAAAAAAAAATACTTGTTATTTCGCTGAGTTTTAAAAAGAAATTTTAAACAGGTAAACCAAATGTTAGTGATTTTGGTAAAGAAAGTATACCAAAAATAAGTATTAGAGGGTTTTTGAAAAAAAAATTGGATTAAGCTTTCCAACAATTCTTCTGTTCTAAGAAGAAAAGACTTAGAACAGGTTTAAGAGTTTTTGGTTTTAATCCAGATTTAAAGAAGAAATCTTTATAACATGATGTCATAAAAGATTTAAGAATGAAGTAAACAACATTCTTGTTGTTTTTTGAAAAAGAAAGGGTTAGATCAAACCTTGAAAGTTAAGACCGGAGAAAAAAACGCACAAGTGCGTGTTCTTGGTGTTCTTGAGAAAGCTTTGAAGATTCGAGAGCGTTTCTTGCTTTTGAAAGTTTTGAGCGCGTAAAGAGTGAGATGAAGTAGATTTCACTTTATATAGGAGGAGACGATACGGAGTAGAGAAAGACGAATCGACGGTTTTAGCTTTTTGAGAAAAAAGTAATAATAACCTACGGCACGTTCCTAGGGTTTGATTAGATAGGAGACATTGAGGCTGTCGTGTGTCAGAAAAAGTTCTGACGTGTCCTTTTCGAAAAATAAAACGATTATCATTAAAATAATGTTAATCATTATCCTGAAATTCCTCCTATCATTAAGAACAAAAGTGTTCTCAATGTTGGGTTTTCTTTTTAGAATTCATTCCCTGAATAGAAAGACATTTAGAGATTATAAGAGATTCGAAGTTATACCTGAGTGATATCTTTTTAGAGTTCAGCGAATGACTGAAGAATTTGAAATTCATTTTTATAATCACTGGAAGTGTAAATCACTAAAGAAGTTATTCTTCCATGTTTAACACTCTCAGTTTGCTGATTAACATATTAAATCTTGATTCTTTAAGAGGTTATGTAAAAAGATTAGCGAGCTGAAAATCAGTGGGGATAAAATGAAGTTCAATTTCACCATTCATAATCTGATCTCTAATAAAATGATATCTGATCTCGTTGTGTTTGGTCTTATAGTGAAGTACAAGGTTGTTTGCAATTGCAATAGCACTAGTGCTGTCACAATAAATCAGCGAGCTGATTTCTCATCCAAAGAATTTGGGCACAACAACTCCCTGCTGCGACATATTCAGCTTCAGCAGTTGATGTGGATACTGAATTTTGCTTTTTACTCATCCAACTGATCAACTTTCCACCAATGAGCTGACACCCACCAGTGGTGCTTTTCCTATCAATTTTGCATCCTGCAAAATCACTATCTGAATAACCCATTAGATCGAACCCTGAGTCTCTGGGATACCAGAGACCAAGATTACGAGTCCCTTTCAGATACCTGAAGATTCGCTTTACAGCGGTAAGATGGGATTCTTTGGGTTCAGATTGATATCTAGCACATAAATAGGTGCCATACATGACATTAGGCCTACTAGTAGTTAGATAAAATAAGAATCCTATCATTCCTCTATAAGCAGTGACATTAACAGGTTTACCATCAGGGTCCTTATTTAAAGTAAGAAGAGGTGCCATAGGGGTTTTCATTGAAGAACTCGAGTTAAATCAAATTTCTTCAGCATATCTTTAACATATTTACTTTGACAAATAAAGATGCCTTTTTCAGATTGTTTTACTTGAAGACCAAGAAAATATGTTAGTTCGCCCATCATACTCATTTTTTATTCCTTTTTCATACGTTTGGCAAAACGAGTGCAAAGTTTGGGATTTGTGGAACCAAAGATAATGTCATCTACATATCTCTGAGCAAGAATGATAAGTCCCTTAAGTTTTCTAAGAAAGAGGGTTTGATCAATCTTACCACGAACAAACTTTTCAGCGAGAAGTTATTTAGAGAGAGTGGCATACCATGCATAGGGAGCTTGTTTCAACCCGTAGAGTTCCTTATCTAGCTTATAGACGTATCTTGGATGCCTTGCATCAGCGAAGCCAGAAGGTTGTTTGACATAGACTTCTTCCTTCAACTTGCCGTTCAGGAAGACATTCTTAACGTCCATCTGATAGACTCTGAAATTTTTGTGGGCAACGAAGGCTAGGAACAATCTGATTGCTTCTAACCTTGCTACTAGAGCAAAAGTTTCATCATAATCTATCCCTTCCTCTTGTATGTATCCCTGAGCAACAAGTCGAGCCTTGTTGCGAGTTACAATGCTGTTTTCATCTATCTTGTTACGGAACACCCATTTGGTGCATATAACGGTTTTGTCAGAGAGTCTCGGAACAAGCTTCCAAACATTGTTTTTCTTAAACTCAGAGAGTTCTTCTTGCATGGAGATAATCCAATCTTGATCAAGGGTAGCTTGATCGATCTTCTTGGGTTCTATAACAGAAATAAAGTTTACATAGAAGGATATGTTAGCCATACTTCTTCTTGTCTGAACACCTATACAGGGATCACCAACTATTTGATCGATGGAATGATTTTGAGTCCATCTTTGAGCTGGTAGCTGAGGATTTGGATCAACTGAAGATTCAGCGGCCTGTTCAGGAGTTGAAGAAGATAGATCAGCGTGACGTTCTTCATTTTCTCTAATCATCTCAGGAGGAGGTCCTGAGGAAATTTCATTTCCTGGAGAAAGAGGAATATGCTTGATTATTCACTAAAGAATTACCGAGAGAGGGACTGGATGGAGGAATATGATTTAATGGAATAACATTCATCCCTGATGATGAATTCTTACTATTTAGTGATGTGGGAATAAGAACAAGACCATCGTCGTCATTATTTTCAGTGATTGGATGTGTACTGAAATAAGATTCAGGTTCCCTATAATGAGATTTCATCCAGTTGTTCAGTTCTTCAACTTCTTCAGGGATAGAAGTGGAATTTGAAGGACGAGATTCATCAAAGTTGACCTTAAAGGTTTCTTTTGCATGTTGTCTTTTTTTATTGAAGACCCTGAATGCCTTGGATACAGAGGAGTACCCAAGAAATATACCATCATTAGCTTTGGGATCGAACTTTCTCAAATGATCTTTGTCATTCAGGATGTAACAATTACATCCGAACATATGCAAATGTTCTATTGAGGGGGTCTTCTCATGAAATCATTCATAAGCAGCTTTCTTGAATCTCTTTATAATCAAGGATCGATTCTGAGTGTAACAGGCAGTATTCACTGCTTCAGCCTAGAATTGAGTTGGAAGATGAGATTCGCTGAGCATTGAGCAAGAAGCGTCGATAATAGTTCGATTTTTTCTTTCAGCAACACCATTTTGCTGAGGAGTCCTTACTGAAGAGAAATTATGAGTAATACATTTTTCTTCAAAGAAATTTACTAGGGTATTGTTTTTTAGTTCAGTACCATGATCACTTCTTATGGAACGAACTGAAACATTGTTTATCACCTCAATCTTCTTGATGAAAGAAATCATTTGATCAGAGGTATCACTCTTAGATCGTAGAAAGAATACCCAAGTATATCTGGAATATTCATCTACTATAACAAGAGTATATTTCTTCCCTGATATGGATTGGACATTGACAGGTCCAAAAAGATCCATATGGAGTAGGTAAAGAGGAGTGGTTATTGAGGATACTTGCTTAGATCTGAACGTGGCCCTTGTCAGCTTGCCTTTTTTCACATGCTGAGCAAAGAGATTCCTTTGCAAAGCCATGTTTAGGTAGGCCTCTGACAAGTTCCTTTCTTGATGAATCATTTATCATTTTGAAGTTAAGATGAGAGAGTCTCTTATGCCAAAGCCAGTTGACATCAAAGGAGGCTCTTGATAAAAAGCACACAGTGTCAGAGTGGTGTTGTCCATATTGATGACGTATACGTTCTCTGATCTTTTGCCTTTTAAAGTAAGCATGTAATTTTTGTCAGTGACCGCACATCTAGTCTTTGTGAATAAAACTTTGAAGTCTTTATCACAGAGTTAACTAACGCTCAATAAATTATGCTTTAGTTCTTCAATATATGCAACTCGAGAGAAGGAGGTTGCTCCGTTGGATAGAATTTTGGTGTATCCTTTGCCATTTCCACCAAAGGTCACTGAAGGACCATTTTCCTCTTTATATTCAGTGACCAGAGATTTTCTGCCTGTCATGTGTCTTGAGCATCCGCTATCTAGATACCAGATACCTTTAGCACTCTACAAAAATAAGGGGATCAATTTTTCATAGGTACCCATATTACTATGGGTCCTGCATTGTTAGTGGAATTAATAGGAGAACTAGAGGACATGCTAGCTGAAACTTTATCCTTCATGGTTTGTGCTGACTTAGTTGTTTTATCAACTTTGACAGTTTTACCTTCGCTGATTTCGCATCTTGGGAAATTTTCTTTCCATGGGATAATTTTTCAGCTTTAGTGGCATTTGGACATTTGCTAACAATGTTGGTAGTCTCACCACAGTAATAACACTTCCTATATATTCGAACATATGTTTTGAACTAAAAGCATGCTGAGTGGAGGTCATGTTTTTTTGACAGGATCCAAGAATTCTCTTTTCCGTAGACTTGGGAGGTACCACTGGTTTCTTAGGCTTAGAAGGAGTCAAATCAATCCTAACCCGAGGAATTGGTCTATGAGAGAAATCAGGGACCTTCTTCTTGGATTTAGAAGATTGACTTACTGAAAGAAAAGAAGGATTTTTCTTCAGTGAAGAGAGTTTCTTGTCCTTGGGAACTTGACTAATGAACTTGTCTTTAGTCACTTTCCCTGAATCCTTGGGAATAGGTTCAGAAGGTCTTGTCTCTGAGATAGAAGTACTCTGAGACGAGGGGTTTCAATATAAAGCACTTAAAGACAGAGTTTCAATATTCTTTGACAGCTTAAAACATGTAGTATACACTTCCCATTGTTCAGGTAGTGCCTCCATGAATTTTTCAGTATCTCAGCATTAGAGTACTCTCTGTTGACAGTTTGCATGTCAATCAAGAGACAGTTAAATCTTTGGTGAATTTGAGAAAGTGTTTCATATTTTAGAAACATAAAGCTTTCATATTATCTTACCAGATTAATGCTACGAGTTATCTGAACTTCATTAGTTCCTTCATATTGAATACAGAGAGTATCCCACATGGTTTTAGATGTTCTCATTTTCATCACAGAGTGATAAACTTCATCTGGAAGAGACATGGCAATTATAGATCTAGCTTTTGAATCAACAGCTAGTTCTCTTTTGTCTTCATCACTCCATTGAATTGGAGTTTTGACAATTCGTCTTTCAGGAGTAGCTGGAGAGGTAGCAATGGCAGGTACTGCAGGAGCCAGGATTGTAGGAACAAATGGTCCATTCTCTAGATAATAGGGGATCTTAGGATCTGACCCTTCTCGGAATAGAGTCATTCTTTCTTTCCATTGAGGGAAATTATCACGGCTAAATCTTGGAGGTTTAGCTAAAGATCCATTATCTATGTAGTTGATGTTTGTGTTAGTCATTTTAAAATTACTTGATAAAAAGTTGTTTTAAATATTAGTAAGCAGAAAACACTGCTCTGATACCACTTGTTGGTCCCAAAGGGGTCTACAAAAGTTCAAAGATATAGAACAGTTTGTAGAAGGGGGGGGGTTGAATACAAACACAAGTAGATTTACGTTTTTAAATTAGTTTATATAAATAAACAAATTTACAGTTACAAGCAGAATAAGAACAAGTATAAAACCTATTCTATTGTAACTAAAGAAAGCACTAAGTTGATGCACAAGGAAAGAAAGAAACATCGATAGAGGTTTTTAGAGAGAAAGTAGCATGCATGAAGATGGAAAGGGGTTTCCCATCCATTTATACCCGTTTGTATTTAATGCAAAGCAAAAGGTACATGCCAAGTGTCAAACATGTGGAGGATGTTTGTCCTTTGGTTAATAGGACGACCATGCTTTTAGCCACCTATGAACAGTACCAAATCAGATTTGATGGGAACATAAGAGACAATTTGTACGTCCTTTTCTGACAAGATTGAGGTTTTGACTTTTGTGCATCGAGAATAAGATCAACAATAATCTTTTTGAAAGCTTCATTTGATCGCTGACCCGGAGACTTCAAGGATGAAGTCACTAAGGTATTGCTGAGGCTTTGCACGATTTCACACTTTTGATTAGATGAGCTTTGCTATCACTGAACCGCTACAGATCACTAGCTGTTCATCTCTATCTTCAGCTTCGTCTTCGACTGTCGCTGAATGGACTTGTGGTGTGACTGTTGTTCTTCAGATCTTCAAAGATAAGATTAGAGTTTCTGATGTTCAGCGATCGCTGAGTGTAATCAGCGTGTGCTATTGCTGAACCTGAACTATAACTTATACATGGAATTTTCACCAAGTATAAAGAGGAATCATATTCAAATCACTGAAAGGAGTTTTGGATCAAGAATGTCCATTCTCATATTTTGATCTTTTAAACACGGGTTTTTGTTTTTTGCCCACACAAAATACCGAATCTAAAGTAGATCTCCTCTTACAAGTATAAGGATCCAGATCATTATGAATAATCAAAGACATTAAGTGGAAGCGTAAATGTGGAATAGTGGGTAAGAGCTAACAAAGAAACACAAATAACAACTATTATCACTTAAATCAAAATTAATTTTAATTAAGTGGCCTATATACGGTGTTGGCAGCGGGTTGGCACTGATAGGACTTCCAGTTATCACAGAAGTAAGTTATAAAACTAACTTCTCAAACTGTTCCGGCATACACACAAAGATATGCTTTTGGAATCACAAAGACTCGTGCAATGTGTAGAAAGAATTTATGCATTAAATGCTAATTTTAAGGCTCAAAATGTGAAAATACATTTCACAGACTCAATGTGCATTGAATATGAAGTTCGGAGACCGGAGGTGTGTCTTCGTTTTTCAATATCTTAATCTTCCGAGTGAAGAAAATATAGTAGATATGCTCATTCTCCGTGATATATGAACCAAATATCTTTTGTGAGATATTTGAGTAGCTGGGTGGGGTGACACAAGTTATTGACATTGGGTCCATGTCTATTTTCAATATTCATCTCCAAATAATCGAGAATGAATAGATTGTGTGGCTACCCGGATAACTGTTTAGGTTTGGAAAAGACTAAATTTAAAACACTTTTAAGTCTTTTCACACTCTCACACTTTTCTTTTATCTCACAAGCACTCAATTTAAAACATACCCTTTCAAAATAAATCTAACCTAAAGATGTGTTTCATGGGTAGGTCCTTTCGGCTTTGGATTGACCATTGAAACGTCTAAATCCTATGACATACAAAGAGTCGAAACATGGAAGTCCGAGTTCTGTACTGATGTATTCAGAAGTCATAATGCAATGTAAAACGGGTTCTGAACTGAGATATTCAGAAGCCAAAAATTAAGAACAGGTTCATAGCTGAGATACTATGAAGCTAACATAAATTGAAAAAAAATGTGGTACTCCCCTCAAATGTAGCATAACCTTTTGAAAGATTGTCATGTGATGTGAATATTCGGAATTTAGAATACACATGACGTACCTACAAAATAGATTAAAAAGATTTTGGTACCCAAGTTTTGTTGGGTCCTCGGAGGTTAGCTTTAGATGTAGAACAACAAATCTTTGTGGCACTTAGACTAATTAGCTGATTGATAGATTTGACAAAATAAGGCAAATTAGTATTGGAAACAAATGATCTTGTATCAACTACAGGAGATGTATGTGACATGTTTCCAACACTATCATCTGTACTTGATTTCTTCCTCCAAACCATTTTAAACTTCTTAAAATTACCGGAATTGGCAACAAAATCATTGTAAAACCGATTAGAATTATGAGTGTGAGAATTTGAAGAACCATATGATTTGAAGCTGTTAGAATAACTATGTGATTTAAAACTTGAAGAATAATTATTTTTACAGACACTAACAAGAGAAAGAGGACTCATCTTTGAACTTGAAGCACTTTTGTAAGAGAGAACGAAATCAGAATCAGATGAATTATCATGTGGAGAAAGAACAGTAGTATCAGAATTAAACTGTTTAAGAATTTCAACTTTAACTGAATTCTCTTGATTGTGTTTTGAAATTACATCTTCAAGTTCTCTAATTTTGCACAACAGACGGTCTCTTTCTTTATCAGACAAACTAAAATTAAAAGTCGTTTTATTTTCAAAAACTTTTTCAAGTTTCATGAGTTTGTCAGATAAATAATCTCTTTCTTCCGTAATCAAATCATATTTACCTTTTAATTTAGATCTCAATTTCTTTTCAGTTACAAGATTTGATTGTGTTTCAGACAAATCTCTTTGAAAGTTTAGAAATTTCCTTTTCAAGAACTTCATTTTGCTTTTCTAAACGTTTATTTTTGTTGAAAATTAAAACACTTTTATTTAAAAACATTCTTTTTATCATTTTCAAACATTTTTGTTTCATCATCTAGAATTTTTTGAAGCTCAGAAAGTTGCTTTGATAGCTTCAGACATTTCGTTTCAGATGATTTTCTCTCTAAAATCACAATTTGTTCAAAATCAGACACATGTTTAGAAAGTTTTTGAATGGTTAGTTCACAAGTTTTAATTTTTCTTTCAAAATCTTTTCGCTCAATATCAAACTTGTGTTTCTCATCAGAAGTTAATATCCTTTCTTTCTCACATTCCAAAAATTCAGTTAATTTTCTTTTAAGAACCACACTATAAGTCTCAGATCCATAAACTTTTCCAACTCAGAAATTTTGGTTTTTAGATCAAAATTTATTTTTATTAGATTTGTCTTTTTGCAAAACTCTTCATATGTATGATATATTCATTCCTTGAATACTCGATGAGTTGTTTCTCTAAAAATTAATTTTGATTTTGCAAAACTTTTCTTGATTCTTCTGAGTTATTAAACTTAGATTTGAGAGTGTCATGTTCTCTTAAAAGTTCATTCAACACTTGCATGTTGTTTGTGTGTCTGGTTTCAAGTTGAGAAATTTTTGCATTTAGCTCGGAAACTTGATTTTGAGAACTCATCTTGAAGAAGAAAAAAAAATTAAAGTACTTGTTACCTGATAAAGTGATCTCGATCGGTGAGTTTTGAAAAAATTCTAAGAGTTCTTTTAAAATAAAATAAAATCTTGATTTTGACAGAAAAAGAGGTCGGCTATGAAGTAGGCGATAAGTTTTTATGTCGGGTTAAGAGAACGCGACAAGAAAACTTATCGGGTGAAGAAGAGCCGACAAGATTTTATCTCGGGTCAAAGGGAGTCGATAAGATTTTATATCGGGTTTTAAGGTGTCGACAAGAATTTATATCGGGTATTAAGGAGGCGACAACTTTTTATATCAGGCCTTAAAGGGGCGATAAGAAAACTTATAGGGTCTTAAGGATGCGATTTAAAACACGATTCTGAAAATCCTTTTTATATTTATTTTAAACTATTGAAGACCAAGAACGAAGCCTTCGTCGACAAAAAAAGAACTCTGTCTTTTTAAGGAAGAGAAGATCTAAGTTCTTGAGTTCCCAACAATATTAAAAATAAAATAAAAAGATGTATTTTAAAGTTTAAACAGTGTACTTGAGAACTCTTAAACCAGAAAAGCTACAGAAGTCAGAGACCCTGAGTTTTCTAATAAAAGTGATGCAAAAGTACTAAAATTTAAGCTAAAGTAAAAAAAATTCGAATTATGTTAAAGTTTAAGACTTGGTAATTGAGAACTCTTAAACTAGAAAAGCTGCAGAAGTCAGAGACTCTGAGTTTTCCAATAAAAGTGAAGCAAAAGTACACAAAATTAAACAAAAACAAATTTAAATGGGAAACAGAATCTTATCGGGAGATAAAAAGGCGATATAAAAGGTTATCGATAATAATAGATGTGATATAAATTACTTATCGAGACTAACAGATGCAAAACAATTCTTATCGATATTTTAAAAAACATTCTTATCGATACAAAAAGATGCGACAAGAAAACTTGTCGATAATCAAAGGTGCGATAAGAATTTTTGTCGATTAACAAGGATGCGATAAAAAAATTCTTATCGAAACAGGCTTTGAAAGCTTGTGCCGACAAGTTTTTAAACAGAAAAACATAAATCGAGAATTTTACCTTTAATTGACGAACTCGATTAGAATCAGATCAAAACTCAGATCGTTTAGCTCTGATACCAATTGTGGATCCCAGAAATATGATCAAATACTAAAGCTTTAATATAAAACACGAAGAACACGATGAATATTGATGAAGATTCGAAGTCGGATATCTTACTTGTATTGGATAATATCAGCTTTCTCTCTCACAGTTTAGCTTTCAATATTTCGCACTAGTGTTCTTCTTCTCTAAAGCTAGCCCTAACCCTCTATTTATATGTATAGGAATTACGGTATAAGGAAAGTAAAGAATAAGGCATTATACACTTTACTTATTTACAAAATAGAATGTTTTCTTATATTTAAACATTAAACCTTTCCTAATTAATGACTTTGTTGACTTTACACTTTAGCCCTTCACGTCTTCAATAGTTGTCATCTCGGATACAATATTTTCAGACCTAACAGAATTCCACAAATAAAAGAATTAAACATGCCGTGACTAGAGGGTGGTATTTTGATGAAATGGAATGTTTTAATTTCATAATCCTAAATATGCCCTTTAACCCTCATTCTCAATATGAACCACCTTCGACTACCACTGACCACCACCAATCTGAACCATCACCGACCATTGTCGATCTAAACCACCGCCGATCTAAACCACCGGTAATCAGAACCACCGGCTAACCACCATCGATCTGAACAACAGCCGACCACCACCGATCCGAACCATTGCTGACCACCATCGATATGAACCATCGCCGATTTGAACTACAGTCGATCTAAACCACCACCGATCTAAACTACCGTCGACCACCATCAATCTAAACAACCGCAGACCACTGTCGATTTGAACTACAGCCAATCAGGACCACTGTCGACCACCATCGATTAGAACAACTGTCCACCACTACCGATCTGAACCGTTGCCGACCACCATCGATCTGTTCCACTACCAACCACCATCGATCTGAACCACCACCGATCTAAACCACCGCTGATCTAAACCACCACCAATCTCAACTACTACCGACCACCACCGATCTCAACTACTGCCGACCACCACCGATCTCAACTACCATCCACCACCGTCAATCTGAACCACTGCAAATTGGAACCACCGCCGACCACCATCGATCTGAACAACCGCCGCTCACAACCAATTTGAACCGTCGCGGACCACCATCGACCTGAACCACCGCCGATCTAAACCACCACCGATCTGAACTACCACCGACCACCACCGATTTGAACTCGCCGAGCACCGCCATTTGAACAACCGTCGATCTAAACCATAGTCGACCACCGCCAACCACCACTGATCTGAACTACCGTCGACCACCTTCAATTTTAACAATCGCCGACTACCACCGATATAAACCACCCCCGACCAACACCGATTAGAACCAGAATAGTTGGATTTCGGTTTCAAAATTTTCAAAAAAGAGTATTTTGGTCATTTAACAATATTTCATTCCAATTTAAAAGCTATTTAATGATTACTTTTTTAACGTATTTGTAGTTTAAAAAGATTAAAGTATTTAATGATTATTTTATTAAAGTATTTGTAGTTTAAAAAATTAAAATATTTAATAATTACTTCATTAAAAGTATTTTTAGTTTAAAAATTAAAATTATCAAAAAGGATATTTTGGTCATTTACCAGCATTTCATTCCAAATTCCAAAGCTACATTATGTGAACCAAACAGGCACAATCTAATTCTTTTAACACTTTCCATTCCAATTCTGTCAATCAAACAGGTGGTCAAATCTGACAACATTCTATTTCAATTCATTCATAGTCAAATTCCTTTGACAAATTCCATTACATCCAAAAACATTATGCGAACCAAACGTCACCTTATTTTCCAAACAAATTTCTAGCTTCTTTTTAGTTATACGGTGTTTGGGAAATAATTAATATATAGTCCTATATGATTCCTTGATGAATCTTTAAACCATCCACCAAGTCAAAAAGTTCCTTAGGGGTTGTTTGACTAACAGTTGTTGAAGGGTTTGATACAAAATGATTAAGTGGTCAGAATGATTAATATGATTTTATGATGTATAGAGTAAAATGAAATATAATTGTTTGGTAATTGTTCAAAATAAAATTAGGGCTCTGAATGGTTAAGAGAGGTCCCGGGATACAAAGCGATTCAGAGCGTTTTGGAACTATTAAGAGGCAAACTTGTTTTTTTTGCCAAACATGATTCACCTTTTAGCGATTTAGATGATGTCTCTTAATAGCACTGTTAAGAAGTAAACAAACAACCCCTTAATGAATATCCTTTGGATGAAAAATTCTCCAATCCATGAATACATGGTCCTAAATGATTCCCCCTATATATAAATTCATAGTTTTGTACTTCATAAATCTTATCAGAAATATAAACTTTCAAATATATTATAGGTCGCCTTTATTGAAAAAAATATATATATATATATATATTATACAACGTGTAATAACTTGTGATCAATGTGTCAGGGCTATGTTTATCGAGGATGTACGTCAGTAATTTGTGAAGCTTCAGCAAGCCAAACAGTGCATATACTGTCATCTGATTCCACCATTGTTGATGTCATGTGTCTAACTCTATTCTTAGATACAAATGGAGGATTTTGAGGCAATGGTAGAGCAACCGAGTAACTGTTCAACATGTGGACTACAGATGCCATTGAAGGCCTTAATTCAGCATCTTCTTGAACACACAATAAGGCAATATTGATGCAATGTAACACTTCATTTTGTGAGGTAGAGTCCTCCAGACTCGGATCCAGTATCTCGAATGGTTCTCCATTCTTCCATTTATTCCAAGCCTATAAAAGAATATTTCAAATTATAAAGCAGGTTAGCAAATTCGATAAGATCATGTTTATTATATGGTTGTAATTAATGGGTATATATATATATATACTCACATGGCCTAGAAGGTCACCATAACCAAATTGAAAGAGACTTGTGCTTCGTTTACCACTAATGATCTCGAGAATCAATACCCCTAAACTAAATACATCTGACTTCACGGAGAAGTTGCCATGCATCGCATACTCTGGCGACATGTATCCACTTACAAGAAAAATACAATGTCAAAAGCTTAGAGATTTTTTTTTAATAATAATAGCGTAAGTATGATCAAGTATTACTAGATATAGTTTTATTTTTAAATATATAGTGAGAGTTAGAGAACTTACTAAGTTCCAACAATTCTATTTGTCATTGCTTGTGTTTGATTTCCAAAAATAATTCTTGCCATGCCAAAATCTGAAATTTTTGGATTCATGTATTCATCTAACAATATATTGCTAGTTTTGAGATCCCGATGGATAATTCTTAATCTGGAATCCTCGTGTAGGTACAACATGCCCCTAACAATTCCTCCGATTATGCGGTAACGTGTGGACCAATCCAATAACGCTTGTTTTGTGGGATCTACATATTAATCAAAGTACGTGAGCTTCAAAACAACTAGGATAAACCACAAGGCGTGTGACATACTGGTTAAGGTTTGTGGGGGATGAGGTTAGATAAGCCATCTATCCCAGGTTCGAATCCAGATGTAAACAACCTGTGGCCACTGGGGAATTATCTCAGGGCTGCATGCTTTAACAGTCTTAAAATTGTCAGGGATTAGTTCAGGCAAATGCCTAGGATACCCTTTCCCAGGAAAACAACTAGGATGGTAAAACATACTATAATTAAACAACAATACTGTCACTTTGGAGAAAGCTTCCCTATACATAAAAGATAGCAAATGAATAGAAGTTGCAATATTCAAAACATTAAAGCAGGCTACCTTCTCAAAGGTTGTTTAATTATTGACCATTTTGACCGGAAAGAACGTAAAATTTGAATGGGGAAAAAACATACAAATGGCTTTGAGTGGTTGAAGAAAAAGTTACATGAGACACAGGGCAATAATCAAGTAACAATCACTGTTATAAACTTGTAAAAATCGATATAAAAAAAGGTTTTTATATGATTTTATTTTTCATCAAAACCCATAATTTAAAATGGTGTTTCATATATGTTTGGGTTCATCTTATTAAATAATTACATGTGGAAAAAAAAATTGGATTCACCTATGAATCAAAAAATATGCATAAAAAATATTCATATGATAAAACAAATACATGTGAAGATTTCATTTTATGAAACAAATATATGTAAAATAATATTTTAAATCTTAACATTTAATTAAAATAGATCATGAAAAAAATTATTTTTATATTAATTTTTAAGAGTTTTTTATATTTTTTTGGTTTTTATTTAATTATCCCAACTAGACACATGTATTATCTTTACATTCAACTTACTAAACACGTTCGTTGCTCTACTTTTTTGTGGAATAATTAATTTATCATATATGCATACATGGAGATATTTATCCAGACTCTACTGTCACGCCAAAAATAAAAAGATAGTGGACATGTATTTCTAAGTCGAGTCAAAAGTCAATCAACTTCTTTATTGCATTGGAGATGCTTTTAGGTTAGTGGTCCTAAAGTTAGTATATATAACAATTACAAAACATGAATATAAGATCTTCAGATAGGAAAATAAAAGGTGTAGAATAAAGATAAGATGTAGTCCATGTGGCCCTTAAAACATTCGACATTTGATGTTGAATGCATATTTACTAAATAGTAAATATACCTTCACAAAATATCCTTTTTTTATTTGTGGGTGAACTTTAACCAATTTAGTTGATCAAGTTAGCATTTGAAACTTGAGATTAATTAATGGGTTCAACCCTTCTATGTGAAAGTAGGGGCACTTATTTTTGTTATAACAAAATTGGTTTTATAAGACACTATTAATTTATAAACGTTTAAATAGACTGTTTTATAAGACTTAATTTTTAGAACCAATATATACAGTGTTATAACATGTTTTTTAGAACACTTTTAATAAGAAGCCGTCGTATTAAAAAAACTTATAGGATACTTTGAGAATAGTCCTATAAACTCATCTTTAATAGGATATTGTTTTTAAACTGTGTCCTATAAAATTGTTAATGGGACACGTTGTATTAAAAATGTCGTAAAAAACTTGTTAAGACGCCCAAAATTGTCTTATAAATTTATCACAACGCTTTTAGATAACACACGTTTTTTTGTTCTAAAAATTAAGTCCTATAAAACGGTCTACTTGAATGCTTAAAATTTTTGGACATCCTAAAAATCCAATTTTATTGTAATGTTTTACTGTTGTGTCCTTGCCAAGAAAAATATCTCATTATGACAGAAGGATCATTTTACTTCTAATGAATTTAAAAAAAAATTAATGCAAAAATCATATAGGGTTTGAGGCTAACCAAATAGAAAGAAGTCAAGACTATGGTTAGGAACATATTCGTAGATGAGGATCTTCTCTTCAGCTTCGAGGCAAAATCCCAATAGTCTAACGAGATTTCTATGTTGAAGCTTGGCTAGTAATACGACTTCATTCTTGAATTCCAATGCACCTTGTCCCGAGCCTTTCGCTAGTCTCTTCACAGCTATCTGACTCCCATTTTTAAGAATTCCCTGTCGATATATACGGAGAGAAAAGTTCAATTGTGAACCGATTTTTAGGTTGTGAATCGGGGGATAAAGGAGAGCACAATATTCACAATGAATGATACAACATTTAGTATGAAAAACACAACATTCAATATGAATAACACACAATCATGATCCATGTTAAATTGATTCATTATTCATGATGAATAATATACCAACATAATGCATCATGATTGTCTATTATTCATGATGAATAACATGTAGACGCAAGGGACACATGTTCCTTTCTCCTTTGTCCCCTGGCTCACAACCAAAACTCGGTGTTCAATTGAACCCGCCTATATATATAGGGCCAGATTCAAGGGAAAAAACACCAAAAAAAAAAGAAAACTAAATAGCACTCTGGGAGTCTTCCATCTGGACGGTATGCACTAATGTATACCGGTAATTTGTAACATGCATTGTGAATATTCCTCAATGCTGCATATGTAATGATAGAAACATTGCTGCATAGGAACAAAAAACGCTTGTATGCATTAATGCATACCGTCCGGATGGAGGGCTCCCACGGTGTTCTTCAGTTTTTGTTTAATGTTTTCCCTTGAACCTCTGCGCGCTCTATATATATATATATATAAGTAAATAATATACAAATCCAATCATTTGGTTATATTTTAAAACATTACTTTATTGAATAAAATGTTCGAGGAATTGATCCATTTCTTACCTTGTATACTCCACCAAACCCACCTTCACCTATTTTATTATGTATAGAGAAATTGTCTGTAGCCGTTTCGATCATGCCCAATTCAAATTGCAGAGACTGCTCTGTTATCATTTCGCTCTCATCACCTAAAGCACAATCAAAAAAATCAAATTAACAAACACTTGTGTGAAATTTTAATAACTAGTACTCTATATATATTTTTCAATGACGGCGGATCCAAGATTTTTTCTAAGCTAGTGCACCTTTAAGGGGATCAAAGGCCGGCAAAGTCGTCCGATGCTCTTTTAGATTAATTTGACCGTTTCTAAATATTTTTTTTAAGTTTTTTGGTTGATGTTTTTTGTATATATTCTTTAATATCCAGGCATCATGTATGCTCTAGAGTTACTCGGTTCATTGATATATAAATTAAACGTGAGTAATTTCTTGCAAGTACATACTTCTGAATTGGGATAAAGTTTTTGAAAAAAAAAGATACTTTGATGAACATATACAGGGGAAACTCCACCACAAGAACAGAAGTTTTAGCAACGACTTTTGTCGTGGTTAAAATTTTTTTTTGTTTTTATTAACCTGGATATCCAACGCTGACTAATCCAGGGCGACTACCTGCTTCGCGGGTAGTCCGGAGTCACCATGTTCGAACCTCCATGGCCACAAGGGGATTTTTTTTTACCCCTCCCTGGATTTGAACCTGAGACCTAGTCCAGACTCAAACCATTGAGGCACCACCCTTGTGGTTGTGGTTAAAAGTTCATTTATCATCACAAACGGTTTCTAGCAATGATATGTCGTCGCTATAGTATGTGACGGAAACATATCTTCGCTAATTTCTAAAGCCACGTCGCTAATTTCAATAATGTCATTGAATGGGTTTCAACATACAAGTTTCATCCTTAAAACCATTGAATGTGACCGGACGCCGTTTCTTCATTACGAACCAGTAGCATATTCCCGCTATCACCACAAGCGAACCAATTATAGCAACAATGGCTGCAATTATAGTCGATGAAATTTTATTTTTCCCTGCACGTTAAAAGTACAATTTATTGAGTTTGATTCCTTATGACATTCAGTTTAAAACAAATATCCCTCTTCTGCCAATTAAATATAAATTTGTTTAGAATATAATTAAACTAAATGAAGTGAATCAAAAAATTTACATTAAAGGAAGAACAAAACCTATCAACAGGTGAATATAGATTGTATCATCAGGTAGGGCTGTTTAGTGGTTGCTGAATGATTTAGTGGTCCGAGCGATCAAGAGGCTCTTATGATATAGTACAAAATGAAATATATTTATTTGGTAATTGTTCATGATATAATTAGGACTCTTAATAGTTAGAGAAATCCAAAATACAAAATGATTCAGAGGGTTTTGGAACCATTTAAGAGACATACCTATGTTTTGCCAAATTAACAAGATTCACCTATTAATGATTCAGATGATGCGTTTTAATGGAACTGTGTTAAGAGGTAAACAAACCATCTTTGACAAACATTGACGATCTACAAGTATCTTTGATATCATCAAAAAAAACGTATAATATTCAAGAAACTCTAACGAGTGAAATGAATTTGATGTCATACCTGTTGTGTTTAATGGGTATGTTAAGAACTCATAGATCTCAAATCTAACATTACAACTCGGGGTCAGTACGCGTGCTCCTTTTCTCCCAAAACAGTACTGCGACAAACGCTTTATACTTTCTCCAAGGCATCGATCACAATCAGAGCTCGACAAATCTGGTGTACACTGAACATATCCATAAATAATATTATTATCGTCGCCATGGTAACTTAACTCACCATATGCAAGAAGTTTGGATCCTAGTTTTGAAGCCTGCGATGCTAATCGAGCCATCAAAGTTTTAGCCTCTTCCCAAAACCGACTTTGTTCTATAACCATTTCAGATATATTTTTCTTATTGCATTCTGGAACAAAAGTGGCTGAATCCATGATCGAGGCCATCGAATAATTGGCATAGCGTAACATGCATTCGTCCCTCCACCACACAGCCGCTTTTGAGAACGGGCATGAGTTGTTAAGATATTCACGGGCTTCAAGCAAACAGTTACGACAATCGTTTGGGAGTGCATCTTCTCGACAAAGGTAAAGGCCGTAAGCTATGTTTGGAGGTCTGTTTCCAGCACTCTTGTTTAAGAACTTGATATCAGTGACGGATGTATCAGAAAAAAGTGAGTCAAGAACTCGATTGACATTTGAATAGTAAGTGGCGGTGGTGGTGTTCATGTGGCTTGTGGTGTTGAGGTCACAAAAGTGTGTTTGGAATTCAGCTGCATTGGTTGCGCTTATCATAAAAGGGATCCAAATCAGAACAACGGAAAGAAGCATACTTTCAGGAGCAGTGAAAGGGCTGTTTTGGTGATCTTAATTATTTCCATTTGGATATATAATAAGGGGATATTATGAAGAACGATTTAGACCGGAAAACACGACGAAGAACGTCGATATAGACCGGAAAGCTGTGATATTTTTTCCCCTATAAGATTCCTTAAGTCACTTTCATCCGAGTATACCCTATTATTATTTTTTATTTTTTATTTTTATTATTAATTAATATTAAAATTAATTTTAAATTCATAATTAATTTTGATTATAAATTATTCACTAACATTATTACTTATTTTGAATCTTCTCAGTTAATTTTATAGTATTATTGTTGCTTCTATTATTGTTCAGTATATAGTCGTTAAAAACAAATATAAAAATCTTAAAAATATTTTGTAAATTAAATAAAAGTTAAATTTATATTTTTTTTGTTTTATAAATAATATATATCAATAAAACCTAAATAACTTTTTATTATTTTATCATAAATACTGGTATCTGGTTATAGAAATCCAGAAATTTTTATATGTAACAAAATAAATTTAAATTCACTCAATTAACGTATTATTATGTTATTTAGTTTTTTTTATCTACTTTGTATTAATTAACATATTATATTATTAACGACTGGTTTTAAGATTATTATAAAATATTTAAATTGGCTACTTTTCTAAAAAGACTTTTTAATCATTTTAAATTTAGTTCATCTATTAACTTATCAGCTATTAACTAAATTCTCGTTTGGACATAAACATAGGATATATAACAAGAGGATGAAGAACGATGTGGACTCAAAAACACAATAAAGACATATATTTTAGATACGTTTAAAGCTGCCATACTATACCTCAGGTTGATTTTCTTTTTTATTTTCTTCCATCAAAATATCTTAAATATGTCATTAATAATTAATTTTTTATTAAATTATATTCCAAATATACGGTTCGTTATTTTAGCCGACAAATACAAAGGTGCATAAATATACTGATAATGACAAAAGCATTATAAAAGTTAGCATGGAAATTGGAAAATCACATCACAAAGAATAATAGTAGCTTCGTGACGATAAGATCATCTCGTCAGCTTATGAAAATATCTGTGCATCTTTTGAAGAGTGTTTGTTCGAAATTAATTAATAGAGCAAGAAAGTATTTTGGTGTAGAAAAACTTGATGAATAATGAAAGTCAGCAGCCTATTTTAGAGGCCTTACAGATAACTATAATCTCTTCGGTGCAAGAAAATGACAAATCCAAGTCAAAAGTTGAATTTGGACAGCCTTCTGATGGACCCAATAAATCCTTCAAGAAGAAGAAGAATTTGGTGTGTTAGAGATGCAACAAAGTGGGTCATACCAAACGTGATTTTCGGGTTAAGTTGAATAATAACGGTGTTGGAACAAGTGGAAGTGGAGCCGGGTCTAAGGACCAAGCTCAAGTGAAAGGAGGTCAGTTTTTGACTAACTTTGATGATAAATCTGAAAATATTTATTATGTTTCACTTATTCCGGAGTCATTCTATGTACAGGATGATGATTGTGCATGGTGGGTGGACTAGGGGGCGACGTGTCATGTTTGTAAAGATCAACGCTAGTTCGAGAAATTGACACCAGTTGAAGATGGATCTGTACTAAATATGGGGAACGAGTCGACCGTGCCGATTTGTGGGATTGTAACACCCTCAAATCTGGAAAGAGCGACTAATTTAAAATTTCTAATATTTCATCAATAAATAACTTTCCTCAAACCATAATTAATAATAAGCCTCTACAACAAACAAATCAAGTCCTATACAAGACCTACTTACGGTTGGGTGTTACTAAACCAATAAGAGTCGCTATCTCCGAATGCGGAAAACGTCACCAAGAGTCTTTATCGTGCCACTTCCTAGCACTCAAGTCCACACGTGTCACTAGTACCAACCCCCACGATAACCTGATGCACATGCCGACAAATAAAAAAGGTTAGGCTTAACGCCTAGTGAGCTCAAGAGTTTTTAACATATTTATGATTGATTTGAAACCAAAAGATGTGTTTGATAAAATATAATTCACTAGTCCCATAATAAAAAGCTTTAGACCAAAAATGACATTAGAAGAGAATACTTTAAAATATAAATATTCTTTTAACGACATACCAATTCCAATACTCACACGACTATGATTGAGTTTATAAACGTGGAGATAGAAAACATACTTTTAACCATGTTTTATAAAACGTTAACTCACGCGGACCTTTAAAGGGATAGAAATATCCAAAGTTCATGGGGGATTCCCGATCATACCATATTTGGTGACAGATACAAAAGTAGGTCACTACTCGATGTTGAGCAACCATAGGAGTCAATGGCAATCGGTCAACAACCGATTATGCACCTTAGTACACGGCCCACGATGGCTCTTACGAAAGCCCGCGCAATGGTCACTGGCAACCGGTCTATAACCGATTATGCACCTCAGTACACGGCCCCCTGATGACCCCAAATTGCGCATGCATAGAGTCAATGGCATCCGGTAATGATCCGGCATTATACCCAACGGTAAGAGGCCCCCTATGACTTCTATGCGACCAAAAAGGGACAACAATCCCGCCTTTAAACCGACTATATGCCTATGGATCCATTACATACTAGTCCTACTACCGAATACATCAACGAGACGTATTACTAGTTTTCCAACCTTGAAAACTCTTTTCAACAAACCATCTTCTTTCAAATCCAAGTTTTACCAAAAATTAGGTCAAATCATTTTGAGTTTCGAAACCAAAGATTATTTCATTTTATAACTTTTCCAAGTATTTTAAACCATTAATGATGCTCAACTCATCATTTACAACAAAATACTCAAAATCCTCATTTTGACCCAAAACCTCCAAACTTACCCAAATACACAACCACTTGAAATTAAGTTTAGGAATCAGTAAAATACTACATTCACAACAAGTATTTGAGTTTATAAGTTTAGATTTGAACTCATACTTATGCATTTACAAAATGACCCATAATGCAATAACCTGTATTTTTCAACGATTTATAAACTCCAATACTTTACAGATGCAAATGCAACCCAATGGTTTTCATTTAAAAGATAATGCATCCAAATAACTTACGCTTATACTTCATTTACCAAAATCCCCAAAACTCAAGTATAAGTCTTTTATATGATTTATGAACTCTTTTATACCAATTATGCAAACTTACCCAAATACTCACACATTTGATAAATACCAAGTAAAACATGTTAATATTTCAAAAAGAACGTTTTTGGCATGTACAAAGTTTTCACAAAGTATCTTGAACTCACCTTGCTAGATTTAAGCTAAATCTAGGTTTTACCCCAATGCCGAGTTCCATTCGATAAAGACTTTAGATCCTCGAGCTACACCTCTAGATCCATGGTGTAAGTCTTTCAAGAACACCTACATAACCTCCAAAACATACACAAGAACGAACCCAAGAGAGAATGAGAGTTGTTGGTGGAAGAACTCTAACCCTAGATTCAAGATTCAAGGATTAAGATCTTACCTTCACTTCTATGACCTCCCAAATCAACCAATAGCCTCTAGCCATACTTGTTTCCATGTTGTAGAGCTTAAATAGACGAATCCATAGCAACTTGAATCACCCAAATCGGAGCATTATTGAGAGAGGTATGGTTCAAATGAGAAAGATCCCGATTTTCGGTCTTTAAAACGCTGACAGCGGCTGACGCTAGATATGGACGCCAGTTACGTTCGTAACTGGCATTGGTAACTCACGCGGCTCCCTCTTGACCAAACAGACTCTGACGCTAGTTGTGAAGCTAGTTACATTTCGTAACTGGCATTGTAACTCACGCTAAGCACAAATCAAGTAAAAAGAGCTTAGGGCTACTTGTGAAGTTAGTTACGATTTGCTAACTAGCTTTGTAACTCACGCTAAGCATAATTGAGTGAAAAAGTGCCTAGGCTAGTTATCAAGCTAGTTTCAACTCTGAAACCCACCTCGTAACCAGCTTCCATCCTAACCCACATGAAAACTAGCCTTAGACGATGTTTTACCCATATTTGCTTCGTCTTAGCTCCAAATTGACTCTGAAAAATATCGTTGGACTCCTTCTTTAATTCTCCAACCAAATATGATATAAATACTTGAAATAGGCCTGAAATACCAGAATTCTTGTATCAGTCTTTTCCAAAGTTTCATAAACTTAACTAAAATTTCCGGGTGTTACAATCCTCCCAACCTTAAAAGGAGATTTCGTCCTCGAAATCTATAAACAGCCAAACATCCAAATAACCTTATTTCACAAATCCGAATGGCTCCCTTCCCAAGAGAGTGTCACTAAAATGAATCAACTCTAAAAGGGGTTCAAAAATCTTTTATCGAGATTACTATGACGATTTACACGCTGATTCCCACATTTAATCATTGACTTAACATGCTACCCCACCCTCAGGGTGAACACTGAGCATTGTTGGAAAACTTTATAGAAATACGATTGCAATTGGCTCCCAACCTTAAGTGATTCGTACTTCCTCAAGGGTAACTATTGATTTCGACTTCTCAATTCCGCGAAAAATTGCCATAAAAGAATTTACTCTTAGCACTTTCTAACAACTTTTAGCCAACTAGAATACGGTTCCTATATGTAAATAACCCTTCGATAATATTCCAAAACTTGATTTGAACAAAACCACACATACATCTTTCAAATCGGAGTACTCGTTACAACGTCGACCTTACCTGGGTGGTAAGGGAATCCTGCAAAACATCCCGAAATATACCATCTGTTGACGCCCACGGTAAATCTTATACTTCGACAATCAAAGTCTCCTCGATAAAGCGACTTCCACTCAATTACTGCATTAACTTTCTTACTAAAATTCCCCAGTATTCAATATCATACAAGATTTATCGTCCCTTCAATGACGAAACTCTTATTCAAAAATTTGGTCCAAATCCAGACCCAAACTTTCGCCAAACACAAAACTCCAAAGAACTATCAGACTTCCTTAGCAACTCAAATGATCCTTATCAAACATCACCATTCACTAAAATCTATTCTCCTCAAGTTCACCGTAAAGCTTCCGAACACTTACTAAGATTCAATTTAGGTACCCCAAATAAAACAATGCTTCTTGACTTCAAGAAAATCATAAGTTGACACCTAAGTTTGTAAAGGTCAGTACCACAAATATGCATCGACCGATGATGTCATCTCAAGTTGACATTTAATATGAGAAGTCGAATCCCGTAATTACCACCCTCTAGTACTTGATCCCGTGATTCTTTCCAATTGCACTGAAACATCAAAGCTTTACTTCCCAATCTATGGACAACTCAACAAATCGTCCTCAATCACTAAAGCTCACCAAGATGAAACATCCTTATCACTCAATCACTAAGCTCACCAAAATGTTTCGTTTGAATATTATATCCAAGTTTTTCAATTCTGAAAATTCTGCATTTATATTGTCATCTTCTTCGTCTAAAATTCACGACTCAATGGTATGGCATGCTAGATTGGGTCACGTGAAATTTAGAAGAATGCGTGAAATGTCAAATGATGGACTTATTCTAGCTTTTGATATTCATACAGATACATGTAAAACAGGTATTCTTACGAAGGTCACAAAACAACCATTTCCAAATGTCGAAAGAAAGTCGGCTGTTTTGGAACTGATACATAGTGATTTGTGTGACTTTCATTCTACTCCTTCGTTGGGTAATAATAAATATGTTGTCACATTTATTGATTACAACTCTCGGTTTTGTTAGTGTATTTGTTACATGCCAAAGATGAGGCTTTGGAAAAGTTTAAAATATACAAGACCGATGTCGAACTACAATTGAGTAGTTCAATTACGCGTCTCCGAACTGATCGGGGAGGGGAATATATGGACCCTTAATACTTCCAATCAGTAGGTGTAGTCCATGAGACTACGACTCCGTACACACCTCAAGAAAATGGGGTTTCCGAACGGAAAAATTGAGTTTTAAAAGAAATGGTAAACTTGATGCTCTCATACTCGGGATTGATCTTTGGCGCAAAAAAAGGGGTTGATCCGTATAATCTTGACTTGGTTGATTCCAGTTAGTAAGAGGGATCTTGAACTAAGAAATAGACCCTAGAAACTAAATAGGATCCACACAAGGAAAAGCACTTGCCATTCGTATCTTTATTGGTTTTATTGGTTCTACTTCCTATTTTTATGAAGAGAATGAATCTTTTGGCTCTCTCTTTAGCCCTATGTCTCCTATCCCTAGGAGTTCCTTTATCAACCGCCATCTACCTCAGAGATTCCTCCTGAAACATTTTTCAAATTAAAATGGAGAAATTCCAAAGCTATCAAAGAAAGATAGTGAAAATTCTTCTTATCTTGTGACTTAGAATAAATGGTTCTCTGTGGTGAATGTGTCTCACAACCAAGAATAATTCAAGGGGTCATTTCGGTTTTGGATCTAGGGCAATAGATCTATTTGCCTTTGCCATTCTATGAGTCTCTTCCCAACGAATCAAATTTGCAACCCATGATTCTATTAGTTATTTCACAAAGACTTGCCATGGTAAGGAAGAAGGGGGGAACAGGCGAAGGAAGGCTGGAATGCCAACAGGCGTCTATTATTGAATTCACCCGACCCGACAGTACCAGTGACGGATTTTGGGGTGAGGCTATGTTGACGGCCTGTTATGTTTTAAATAGAGTTCCTAAAAAACAGAACAAAACAACCCCATATGAACTATGGTTCAAGAAAACTTCAAAGTTGAGTTATTTTCGAATTTGGGGTTGTAGGGCAGTTGTGAAACTACCCGAACCCAAAAGAAAGACTTTGGGTGAACGTGGAATTCATTGTATATTGATTGGATACGTATGTTGGATCAAAATTTATGAGATAATTGGTGTTTAAAATTGTTTTGGAATGTTTAAAATATTTTGGCAATTATCTCCTAGCTTTTGGTAAACATTGAATAATGATTTGTTAAATAACAATTATCCAATATTTATTAGTCAAATTTTGGAAATTTGAGGATTAAATCACTACTAGAAAATTGAGTATTATTTCAATGGAAATTAATTTTTAACGGAAAATGTCGTTGAAAATTTTCTACGAATTTTAGAGGATTATTGACAGAACATAAATTTTCTACGAATTTTCAACGAATTTCCGTTGAAAATCTCTCACAAATATATATGCATTTTCAACCAAAAATTTTTCAACGGAATGTCTCGTCAAAAAGTTTTTGGTTGAAAATGCATTTTGTGAGAGATTTTTAACGGAAATTCGTTGAAAATTCGTAGAAAATTTATGTTTTGTCAATAATTCCTTTAAAATTCATAGAAAATTTTCAACGACATTTTCCATTGAAAATTTTCGTTGAAAATACTCAATTTTCTAGTAGTGAATGGAAGGTTGGTTAATTTTGGCTATTGATTTAAAATCATTTGGCAAATTGGAAGATTTAAATATGTTTTAATTTAAATGTTTTAAATTGAAAGAGATTATTTTGTATATATATGACCGAATTTTTTTGGTTTATATATAGATAGTTTTTGATTTTGTTAATCATTATCATGTGTCCTCACATGATTTAAAGTTTAATTGGTAAATTTAAATTGTCATACGATTTAAACATGATAATTAGAATTAATAGAAAATCAAATATAATTATTATATATATCAATTAAATTTCAGCATATAGAATTATATTATGTTAATTATTTACATGTGCCCTTACATGATTAGAATATCTAATAATGTATTAATATTATCTTGTAAGGTTACATGGTAAATTGATATTAACTTGATTAAATAATTAGTAAGTTTTAAAATATTTAAAATCTACCCTATTCATATACATTGTTTATATATATATTATAACTAATATTAAATATATCGTACTTGGATCACTACTAGACTCATCAATCTCCTAACACCATAAGAAGGTACAAGGAAACTACCTATAAAATGGTTGCTAATGAGAAGGGTTTTTAAAACGCCTTGCGTTGCCAGCTCACCGACCTTTTGTGTGAAAGAGTGCGAGTTATCGAACGGATCCAATATTATCGATATTGAGATTAAAAGTATTAATCTAGAACCTATATCTAAAATAAATTTCCCTTTTTAGATACACATAGGAAAATGTGAATATGTATGCAAACCAATGAAAACGCACATCATTTCTATTTAGTCTATTAATGGAGCGTGTGTGGATAACCGGCACATTAATTTGAGACCGTGATAGGCAAGGTGATGTGACAATTCATTTTTATAGTTTATTGATGGAGCATGTGTGGATAACCGACGCATCAATTTGAGAACTATAAATAGAATAAATGTACCAACGTGTTTTGCATGGTTAATTCACAATTTTAGTTGTGGTCCTCGGCGTCCCAACCAGAATAAGTAAGATGCATATCTGAGACTAAACATGCCCTTGAAAGTACAACGAGTCTCAAACGTTCTAGGAATTTCATAAAGATGAAATTAGCAAGTTGTATGCCTACCTAAATTAATTGGGTAAATAATTGGGATTCTCAAACGTATATAATTACGGCGTCCCTCTTTATATAATGAATGTTAGAAATTGGATCCTAGCCTTAATATATTAATTGGCTAAATAATTAAGGCTTATTTAATATCACTAACTAAAACCACTTGTCTTATAGATGTCTGGAATCAATAATAATCTTCCTCCTTCTCCTGCTCCTGCTCCTACCGAAAATTCCGGTTTCACTCTCCTTCCTATTATGGCGAATGAAATGTGGGCCCCAATTACCTTGATTGGATGCGTGCCCTAATATTGACCTTGCGCTATGAAAACAAGGAATACGTGCTTGTTAACCAAATCGTCGAAATCGACATGAACATTGCCTCTTCTGAAGAAATTGATGCTTACAACAAGCATTGCACGGACTCTACCAAGGCATCTTGCATCATGGTGTCCACCATGTCCTCTAAACTTCAAAAGATGTTTGATGAGAGCTGGGCTTATGAAATAAATGAAAAACTTCGTGAAATGTTCGATAAGGGACTAAGGCAAGAGCGCTTGGAGGTTCTTGAAGCCCTGAAAAAGTGTCCACACAAGGACGGTGAGTCAGTATGTGCTCTCATGCAAAAGATGCAAAGGCTCATTGAAAGACTTGAGAAGCTGGATGTGAAGTTTGACAAGAACATGGCCATTGACATGGTCCTTGATGCACTTCCGGATTCTTATGACCCGTTCATTATGCAGTTTCATATGAATGATGGTGAGACCAACATCATGCAACTGCATAACCTGCTACAAAGAGATGAGCAAGGCATGAAAAGGTCTCATGCCTCATCAAGCTCAACTGCTGCTGCACAGGTCAATGCCATTCGACATGGAAAGGGGAAGAAACGAAAAGCCACTGCTCAACACATTAGGAAAGGGAAAGCCCATGTTGGAGAGTCCAACAACATGTCAAAGAGAATGGTTAATCATGACATCCCGCCTTCCAAAGATCCAAAGGAGGCAATGTGTTTTCACTGTGGACAAACAGGGCATTGGAGGAGAAACTGCCGAAAATACCTTCAAGAGTTAAAAGGGAGCAAGGGCAAGTCGTCTGCCACTGCATCTGGTATGTAATTAATCAAACTCACTGATATGAAATGTTCTAATTCCTGGGTCCTTGATACAGAATGTGGTATTCTCATCTGTTCTTATTACAGGGACTAAAGGATAGCAAGGAGTTGCGGCCAGGAAAACTAAATCTCATCATGGGCAATGGGCGTCATGCAGCTGTTACGAAGATGGGGATTTTTGAGCTTGTCTTGGATAATGGGTTTAGATTAAAGTTAGTAGATTGCTGTTATTCACCCGATATGTCTCGGAATATTATTTCATTTCACGCATTATTTAAAGGTTTCCGTTATTACTTTGATAATTTGAATGGAGATATTTTAGTTTATAAAGATGACTTGTTTGTTTTTAAAGCTACTCCTTGTAATGGTGTTTAAGAATATGTTTTGTGTGATAATAACTTGAGTAATGTGCTAGCTATTGATTCTTCTAATGAGTTAGACCACACATCTTTATGGCACTGTCGTCTTGGTCATATAAACAAGAAACGCATCGCCCAACTCCAAAAGGATGGAGTCTTGGAATCATTTGACTTAAAATCGAATGATGCATGTGAGTCCTGTTTACTTGGAAAAATGACCAAGTCACCATTCACCGGTTCTTTACAAAGAGGTGAAGGATTGTTAGACCTAATACATACAGATGTATGTGGTCCATTTAGATCCACCACAAAAGATGGCAATCGCTACTACGTGACTTTTATCGACGACTATAGTAGATATGGTTATGTTTACTTGATTAAACATAAGTCAGATACCTTTGAAAAGTTAAAAAAGTTTAAGCACGAAGTAGAGAATAAATTGTGTAAAATGATTAAAGTACTACATTCCGATAGGGGTGGTGAGTATCTAGTCTTGAGTTCAATGAGTATCTTAAGGAATGTGGAATTGTTTCACAATTGTCACCTCCTAGAACACCTCAACTTAATGGTATTGCTGAGAGGCGCAACCGAACCTTGTTAGACATGGTTCGTTCCATGATGACTCGAGCTCCTCTTTCAGTCTATTTCTGGCGGCATGCCTTAGAGACAGCCACCCATATCCTAACTCTTGTACCAACAAATAAAGTTGAGAAGACACCTCATGAAATGTGGACAGGGAAGAAACCCCCACTCGCACATATCAAGGTTTGGGGTTGTGAGGTTTTTGTAAGACACGAGAGCCAAGATAAACTTGCCGAAAAACCTGAGAAGTATCTATTCATAGGTTACCCACAAAAGTCTTACGGTTATTTGTTTTACCGACCCACTGAAAATGTGGTGTTTGTAGCTCGAAGAGGAGTCTTTCGAGAAAGAGAACTTATAGCTAAAGAAGTCAGTGGGAGTAACATTGATTTTGAAGAAATTCAAGAATCAAACGATGAAATACCTGATGTTGGCACTAGCACTCAACCCGAGGAAGAAATACCTATTGAGCTAGTTGACGAGTCATTACCTCTTCGTAGATCCGTAAGAGTTAGCCACCCTCTCGAGTTCTATGGTCTTCATATTACTACGGAAGGGGATACATTAATAAGTGATAAAACACTTGTTAATTTGAATGAACCAGCTAACTATAAGGAAACCATGGAAGGCCCTAAGCCTGTTGAATGGAAAGAGGCAATGGACAACGAGATTCAGTCCATGTATGATAACCAAGTTTGGAATTTTGTTGATCAAACACCCCGTCGTAAGACGGTCGGTTGTAAATGGATCTTCTAGAAGAAGACCGACATGGACGGAAATGGACACACGTTCAAGGCTAGGCTAGTGGCAAAGGGTTATACTCAAACCCAAGGGATTGACTACGATGAAACCTTTTCACCGGTAGCCAAGATCAAGTCTATTAGAATAATGTTTGCCATAGCCTCCTTCTATGATTATGAAGTATGGCAAATGGATGTCAAAACCGCTTTCCTTAACGGGAAACTTTCGGAGTATGTGTACATGACACAATCGGAAGGTTTTATAGACGCCAAGCATCGCAATAGAGTGTGCAAGCTTGAAAAGTTTATTTATGGATTTAAACAAGCTTCTCGCAGCTGGAATCTTTGCTTCCATGAAAAGGTCAAAGCGTTTGGATTTTCTAGGAGTGAAGATGAGTCCTGCGTATATGTCAAAGCTAGTGGGAATACTGTAACTTTCCTAGTCTTGTATGTGGATGGCATACTCCTTATAGGAAACAATATCCCAACTTTGAATGGTGTAAAAGCATGGCTTGGAAATTGTTTCGCTATGAAGGATCTAGGAGAAGCGACGTACATACTGGGTATAAGGATCTATCGGGATAGAACAAAACGTCTAATAGGATTAAGCCAAAGTACCTATGTGGATAAAGTATTGAAAATGTTCAATATGGAAAATTCCAAGAAAGGGTCTTTACCCATTCATCAAGGCATAAAGCTTAGTAAAGCTCAATGTCCCGTCACTCGTGATTAGGTGGACAAAATGAGTCGAGTTCTGTATGCTTCGGCTATAGGATCGATCATGTATGCCATGACATGTACTCGTCCTGATATCTCATATGCTTTGAGTATGGTAAGTCGATATCAGGGTAATCCGGGAGAAAGTCATCGGACAACAGTGAAGAATATTCTCAAGTATTTGAGAAATACGAGAGATATGTTCTTGGTATTCGGTGGGAGTGAAGAGCTTAGAAGTAGCAGGTATATTGATGCCAGCATCCAAACGGTTGTGGATGACAATTGTTCACAGTACGATTGGGTGTTTCTATTGAATGGAGGTGCAGTGACATGGAAGAGTTCCAAGCAACCTACTGTGGTGGAATCACCTGTGAGTCCGACTACATAACAGCTTCTAAAGCTGCTAAGGAAGCTACATGGCTGCAAAACTTTATTGGTGATCTGGGAATCGTTCCAACTGTTAGTGAACCCATAGAGATCTTTTGTGACAAGACTGGTGCTGTCGCCCTTACGAAGGAACCCAAAGGTCATGGGAAGACCAAACACACCAAGAGGAAATTTCATTATGTACAACATAGAGTGGAGGACGGAGACATCTTAGTGAGTAGAGTATCATCAAAAGAAAACCCGGCTGATCCTTTCACAAAGGCGCTTAGCAAAACTAAGCATGACATGCATGCTAGGAGCATTGGCATGAGACAAGATATTAGTTTTAGTAGTTAGGTGATATTCGAAACATTGTAACAATAGTAAATTGTAATTGATTTGGTGATGAATAATGGATATTATTTATGTGTTAGTGAACTGCCATTTGAGTTGTTTATTATTGTGTTTCTTTTGCATGTTTAACTTCTCGAGTATTAAGTCGATGTTTATAGAGATAAACATAGCATGAGAATGCGACTGAATATTCAAACCTCTACAGTCGATCATAGTCTTGGAAGTAAGTATTGATTTAAGACTGTCATGGAGTGTTAGTTGATGTCTATAAAGAAAGACATAGCATAGAGATGCATATAATGCTCATGAGTACTTAAATAGAGATTTAGGTATTACTTCATGGCTTAAAATCACAAGTAATTCTAAGATGATAATATCTGTTATTCTTCAAATGGAGATGCATGAGTTTAAATTTATGATTCGGTTGTGCATTGGTACATCTAAACGCTACCGTAACTGGAAGTTATAAAAGATATGGATATGTATAATTTGAAGATTAGATTTAGATTATGTAGTCAAAATTTATTCGTTCCTTTTGCATGTTAATGAAAAACGATATATGTGGGCCCCTCGGTGATTTGATGACGACATTATAGCGCTAGGCCCAACCTGGACTAGATTGATGTGTTCAATTATGTAGTCTAATAAAGTCCTCATAAATCGGAGACCGGGAAACAACCTTGAACTTGAGATAGATTCATGTCCATGACTCAGTTCATACGATATCTTGAAGAACGAAGGAATAAGCTGATCACTAATCTAGGGCTGTCTCTGAATTAGAGTTCGGCAGTTGCTAAGGAAGCACTCTCTGCTGATTGTTTGGTTCGTTTATGACTAATAGTAGTTAATGACTTGTCCAAGTGAGAGACTGTTAGAATGAGTGTCCAAAGTCATAACTAATTACTCATGACTTTCCATTAATAGCAGGGTCCTTTTTGGGTTGCCCTCAATTGTCCAAGGGTTATTAGAATATTTACGAGAGAGAGATAAATAGTTTATTAATTATTATTTGATAACAATTAATTAGAAATTATTAAGGAAATTTTATAGAATTAATTGGAGTTAGTTTGTGCCAATTAAAAGTGCAAAGGCTAATTGTTTATTCTTTGAAAGATGAACCAAGGGTTTTTCTCTAAAACCCTAACTTTGTCCCGAAGTTACTTACCATTATAAATATAGATCCATGGCTCCTAAATCAAGTGTCCCACTCAAGCATTCTTAAACCTTGACTTTTCTTTTCTCTCTTTGCTCCATTACTTGTGGGTACTTTTACTACACTTGGGTGCATATTCCAAAGATTAATAATCTTGGACAAACTGGGTACAAACCATTAGAGATAATCTCCTTTGGTTACTACCTTCCTTAGCGTTGGATCGAAGTGTTCGAGTTCTACAAATGTATTGATCCAATTACAAGATTGGATTTTAGGTTGGTAATTTCTTTCTTTTCTTGTTGTTAATATCATCTACTAAGATTTCCTTGTAGGGTTTAGTTATATGATACTTACCATAGTTTCCGCTGCGTTGTTTATTTGTAGTTAATATAAAACCCATCAAGTTGATGGGACAATTGATAAATTCAAAGCCCGACTAGTCATTCAAGGGTATCGACTAAAACCCGGTATTGGCTATTTCGATACATATGCTCCGGTTTCTAGTATTTTGACTATTAAGTTGTTGGTTGCCTTGGCTGCAATTCACAACCTGGTTATTGTTTGGGCAAAAATCTCAAACCCTCAACCGTTGACTAAAATGTTCGACCAGTGACTTTCCACGACTCTCAAATATCGGCCAAGACTTAAGAAAACAATGGTCGAGTATAAGTCTCGACAACAGGGTAAAACGTGCGACCAAAGATATTTCACGACCTGTGAATATTGACCAAAGATATTTTACGACCTGTGAATATTGACCGAAGAATCATAAAAAGACAGTCGAACGAAACTCCCCGGGAAAGTCTCCGACGTACGATGGCCCGCAAAGCACCTTAAGCCCGACCTTTAACGGTCGGATCGTTATTATTTAAGTTGTTATCTATTTTCGCAGGGCCGTTGGATGGTTACAAACAACGTCATCAAGGGAATTTACGAAGGAAATCAATATCGATCAACCTTTACGAGCAACTACGAATATAAAAGCAACAGTTGAGTTATCAAAAGGGAGGAGAACCGCACCCGCGCTCTCGAATCAAAGAACACACAACAGCCTCCTAAATTTCATTCGCTAGTTTAACTTTTACATACGACCATAGCCCTAAAGGACGACGCCCCTGCTTGGCGTCACTTTTCCATAGTGCATCGACGATGCTAACCTATCGTCCGCGATTTTTTCCCTCGTCCAAGGGTTTTTCCGCATCACCAAATCTCTTGCCTTCGTCTATTTTTCTTTGTTTTATTTACCTTTGCCGGGAGAATCCTTCCTTAAATCGATTAGGTCCACAAGCACCTAAAGTTAACTTTTGTTAAGTTAATTTTTGGCATCAACAGTTTGGCGCCATCTGTGGGACCTGATTAAAGGAATTTTCCGACGAACTTTGCGTTACTAACGACTTTCTTCTGTTTTTTTTTCTCAATGACATACCACGGAGTTAACCGCACCGAAGCAAACCTGAGAGCTGAGCTGAATGCAGCAAACCTGCTAATCCAACAACTGGAAGCTCAAAGATTTCCTCCCGGAAACCCCGACCAGATACCTCTTCGTCGACCCCCGCCCGGTCCACTTCCGCAAGGAGCGTAGTACGTCGGATTCCGACCCCAGATCAACAACTTTCAACATCCTGAGAATCCACCCTACGACTTCGAAGGAACGGTATCTAAGGGACATCTGAGATTGACGACGACACATCTATGATCCCTAAACCCCCATCTCCGAACGCCACTAAAACGGTGAATTGTATTACAGTGAAACAGAAGTCTACGGACTCACCCATTCAACCGCCAAGAAACAAGCCCCGGGTCAGCCCGATAATCCTATCGCCTCCCGGATACCCCGAATAATTCAAGGAAGGGCGCACCGCAGGGAGGGTCCTTTTAAGTGGATGACTCGTCGGGCTGTCGGAGGGGGACTTCTTTGACTTCTTTGAGAAAAAGAACTTGAATAACTTCGTTTTTCTGAAAGAGTCGTCATTCGAACCAGGAGCGGGTGTCGATTCGAGGAACGATCACGTCGCGTTAGATGCTCGTGATCTGGGCAATTTATGACCAAAACATCACGATGGTCTGGTGATCCAGCTGACGATTGGGGATTGCTCGATGAAAAGACTGCTCGTGGATTGAGGCAGCTCGGTCAACGTAATTTTTCTCAACACCCTGAAAGCAATGGGGGTAAATGAAACCGAGGTCACGCGGCGAAGGAGTTAGCAAGTCGACTAGGTTCAACGTTGTTGATTGCTCCTCTGCATACAATGTTACCCTCGGGCGACCATGGATCCACGAAATGAAAGTCGTTCCTTCAACTTATCATCAGGTGCTAAAATTTCCAACGCCGTGGGAAAAGCAAGAAATAAAAAGCGAACCGAAGGTGGCGCGAGAATGTTACAAAGCAACCATGAAACCTCGAAAGAAGCACGTCAACCAACTGCAAGGCCAAGAAAACTCGAGCGACGATTTACAACTAGTAGAGGTCGTACTTGATCCGAACTACCCCGAATGCAAGGTTCGCGTGGCGGCATCACTTGCACCGGGCATCAAGCGAAAGTTGGTCAACTTTCTTCGAACGAACGCCGATTGCTTCGCCTAGTCGCACGAAGATACGATCGGGATCAACCCAAAAATCATATCGCATAAGTTATCCATTGATCCATCGTTCAAACCCGTGAAGCAGAAGCGCCGGAAGTTCGCTCCGAAAAAGAACAAGGTTATCAATGACAAAGTCGATAACCTGTTGAAGTCTGGCAAGATTCGAGAAGTGAAATACCCGGAATGGCTAGCGAACGTCGTGGTCGTCAAAAAGAAAAATGGAAAGTGGCGAGTCCATATAGACTTCACCGATCCTAATAAAGCTTGCCCCAAAGATCCGTTCACGTTGCCCCACATTGACGCTATGGTTGACGCGACGACCGATCATGAATTATTGACTTTCATGGATTCATATTCGGGATACAACTAGATTCTCATGCACCTGGACGATCAGGAAAAAACAACGTTTATGACCGAAAGGGGGATTTACTGCTATAAAGTAACCTACGATGTCTCATCCCTAGCGAAACCCAAAAAAATACTATGAGAAATGCATGACGGAGAATGTGGAAATCATTCTGGAGGAAGAAGTCTAGCAAATCGAATCTCGCAACAAGGCTACTACTGGCCTACTCTTCGACAGGACGCCATAACGTACGTACTAAAATGTGATGCTTGTCAGCGCCACTCAGGTAAGACTCACCAACCTTCTGAATTCTTACATTCATACCTAGTCCCATGGCATTTCATGTGATGGGGTATGGATATTGTCGACAAATTGCCACAGGTGCCCGGGCAAAAGGTGTACCTATTAGTCCTTACAGATTACTTCTCGAAACGGATAGAGGCCACCGTTTTTTCTCAAATACGAGATAAATAGGTGATATCCTTTATCCGGACTAACATTATCTGCAGATTTGGCGTTCCCTCCGAGATTATGTATGATAACGGATCTCAATTCATAAGTGATAAGACAAGGCGATTCTGTGAAGAGTGAGGTATAAAACTCACGACCTCCACACCTCGCTATCCCCAGTCCAACGGACTCGTCGAGTCGAGTAACAAAACAATTATCAATTCACATAAGAAAAGATTCGGAGCCGCCAAAGGACGTTGGGTCGAGGAGTTACCCTCTGTTTTATGTGCCAATCGCACGACTCCTCACACCTCGACAGGACAAACACCGTTTTCACTAGTTTATGGATGCGGAGCTGTCCTACCAATCAAAGTGAGCCTACCGACCGCGACATGCCTCTGTCGAACAAAATATGGTAGACCTCAGCTACGATGTGGACGCACTTGAAGACTTACGAGACTCAGCTTACGCTCGATTGGCATCTCAACAGCAGTCTGTCGCATGATATTTCAACAAGAACATCAGGATAAAGACCTTCAGAGTGAGAGATTACGTCTTACGACGTGTCTTCCAGAACACTCAAGAACGAAATGTAGGTAAGTTATTAGTCAAATGGGAAGGGCCCTATCGAATCACTACGGTCGTCGGAAAGGGCGCCTACCAATTACAAACCTTGGACGGTCAAAATATCCCACGTAGCTGGAACGCAACTCATTTGAGGAAATATTTCTTTTAAGTTATTATACGCACGATTATATCCATTCTTTTTACCTTACCGACTTAAAACATCGGAGGGTCGTTGGTCACTCATAATTTATGTCGCAGGAACACACGACCAAAGACGTCGCTAGAACTTGCGACTTACTGATTAAAGACTCAATCTTCTGGAGGTTTCGAACTTGGTCTTTCAAGTCCCAAAACAAATCATTTTAAATGGCTTGATCACCAGTGATTAAATCTCTTTTCCCGCAAAAGTTTGTACTGTGCGGTTATACCTATTTCGTTTGTTCTTTAAACAGATAGTCAGTCTTTATGAAATGAATTTTTCATTAAGTAAACTTTGATAAGTTACAAAAATAAGGCACGACTCCGAGCATCGCCCTAATAAGTAAAAAAAACAAAACTAGAGAGGCGGAAAATCGGGCGGCACCGGTCGTACGGATGGCCCGACAACCCCTTGGGCTCGATTCAATTTGGTCTTAGATCGTTGACCTCATTGATCTTCTCGGAAAGAGCCTCCCTGGCCACCCCCAGTTTAACCTCCACCGCCCCTACTTTTTCCAAGGCCTCCGCCTGACGGTATCTAGGGTCAGAACTAATGCCCCGTTTGCGCGGAAGTTCAACCCGAGCCTCCTCGAGCAAACGACGGAAGTCGTCAGCTCTAGCCAGGGCTTCCTCCTCCTTCGCCTGTAGGGAAAATTCGTGCTCTCGCACGGCTTCCTCCGCTTTGGAGGCCATGGTAACAACATGGCCAAGCGACGCATGTATGGCCTAAAAACAAAGACCATCTAGCGTCAGAATCGCAAGTACGCACGATCGCTCGAACACATGACGCACGTCGCACGAAAATGGGAGTCATGACCCCATAAAAGGCAGAACGGAATGTCGAAACTCACCTGGAACGGGTTGATGGCAGAAGATCCTACCAATGGCTTTTCCCCTGTCTCGCGACGGGGGAGGGAAAGCAGACGCGTGTGGAGGCATAATTGCTTTCGACGCCTTCGCCTTCTTAGAGCCCTCGGCTCTAGAAGGTGGCTCTCTCGGATCGAGCCCTAGTGACCTCCTAAAGTCCCAGTCCCTTCTGAAAACACACATAGAAAATCATTGGGAGGGGAAAAGTTAGAAATCGGTATGAAAAGCCGAACAAAACTCACCACTCTCCGTCGAAATGGGAGGAGATTCAGAAGCTCCGATGAAGATCACGTCCTCATCTTCCTCGCCCCCAGTATCATCATCTCCCTCATCCCCTGGAACAGGGCTAAACACGGAGAATACTAGGTTTAGAATCTGACGGAAAAACTCGACCTTGGCCGCCGAGTCAGGAAGGGGAGGAATTTTGCACGTCACCGCTGCATGAAAAGTATACAACCCAGAACAAGACAAGAGGCAGCCGAAAACATAGGGTAACGGCACTACCTTTCTTGGGCCAGCCATGGGCAACCCATTCCTCATTTAACCCGACAGCCGGCAGAAGACGAAGCGCTCCTTCCAGCCGAGATCGTTCACCCCAGTACCTGAGATCAACGCCTGATCTCGACGCCCTCGTATATAGGGGTTGTACCTATTGTTGACGTTCGCCTTCACTGCGTAAGCCAACAATAACTCATGATTAGTGAAAGGGGAATCCCAATCACGGGTTAACTAGTCAATCATCATCGTAAATCTCCAGAACTGGGGCATCATCTACCTAGGAGGAATGCCAAACCGACTCAGAAGGTCCCTGATTAACATAGAAAAACGCCACGTGAACCCTATCCTGAAGGGATACTTGTACATGACAAAGCAATCCGCGGGGCATTCCTCGACTGTAATATCTCCAGGGCACTCTGGATTTAAGTAAGTGGGAAGCCAATCGAGATCGTGGAAAGCGAGCAGATCACTGGAAGAAATAGTGCTCTTAGGATTCGACGTTTTTTAGAAGGAGAGAAGAGTTGTAGGTTTTCGGAAGGAATATTCGTTTAAAAGAAGGGGCGGAATCAGGGAGACGAAAAGGGTAAAGACGATCATTTCTTTAATATTTGCGCAGAACTATCCTCCCATCTCCCAGTGATAACACCAGTCCGCACCTTTCTACGTTCCGCCGCCGAATGGGAGACATCTGTCCATGACAGCTGCCCACGCGTGCTCGGGCGTACGCATGAAGCCATCAAAACACATCGTCTCCCAAACGGATATCTTCGCTCGTTAGCCTAAACTAATTGAATGAGTTAGATCTTAACTATTCCCGCCCGAAACCAAACGACTCCGTCCCCCTCAAACACATTCAGCGAGCCGGCAACATGTGTCTCAACAAAATTATAAAATGAAGCTACCGCTTAAAATTTGAATTTGGGGGCAAACTGTTTGGGAAAAAAATCTCAAACCCTCGACCTTTGACTAAAATGTTCGACCAATGGCTTTCCACGACTCTCAAATATCGGCCAAGAATGGTCGAGTATAACTCTCGACAACAGGGTAAAACGTGCAACCAAAGATATTTCACGACCTGTGAATATTGACCAAAGATATTTCACGACTTGCGAATATTGACCGAAGCATCATAAAACGACAGTCGAACGAAACTCCCCGACAAAGTCTCCAACGTACGATGGGCCCGCAAAGAACCTTAAGACCAGCCTTTAACGGTCGGATCGTAATTATTTAAGCCGCTATCTATTTTTGCAGGGCCGTTGGACGGTTACAAACAGCGTCATCAAGGGCATTTACGAAGGAAATCAATATTGATCAACCGTTACAAGCAGCTACGAATATAAAAGCAACACTCGAATTATCAAAAGGAAGGAGAACCGCACCCGCGCTCTCGAACCAGAGAATACACAACGGCCTCCTAAATATCATACGCTAGTTTTGCTTTTACATACATTTTTCACTTGTAATCGTAAGACCATAGCTCTAAAGGACGACACCCATGTTTGGCGTCACTTTTCCATAGTGCATCAACGAAACTAACCTAACGTCCGCGGTTTTTTCCCTCGTCCAAGGGTTTTTTCGTGTCACCAAATCTCTTGTCTTCATTTAGTTTTCTTCGTTTTATTTACGTTTTCCGGGAGAATCCTTCCTTTAATCGATCAGGTCCACAAGCGCCTCAAGTTAACTTTTGTTAAGTTAATTTTAGGCGTCAACAGTTATCCATCAAATAGATGTTACAACATCCTTCTTGATTGTGATCTTCATGAAGAAGTTTACATGAAACAACCGGAAGGTTTCGTTATGCCCGATAACGAGCATTAGGTTTGTAAACTTGTGAAATCATTGTAAATATGGGCTAAAACAAGAACCTAAACAATAGCATCAAAAGTTTGATGAGGTTATTTTATCACGTGGTTTTGTTTTAAACCAATGTGATAAATGTGTTTATAGCAGATTTGATGCTAAAGGTGCGGGTGTGATCATCTGTTTGTATGTAGATGACATGCTGATTTTTGGAACCGATCAAAATCAGGTAGATAAAACTAAGAAGTTGTTATCATCTAATTTTTCCATGAAAGATATGGGGGAGGCTGATGTAATTCTTGGTATAAGAATTAAGCGGGTTAACAAAGGGATTGTTATGATACAGTCACATTATATTGGGAAAATTCTCAAAAAGTTCAATTATAGTGATTGTTCTTCCGTGAGCACTCCTATGGATCCTAGTGTGAAATTAATGCCATATACGGTCACTTCTATTTCACAACTAGAATACTCAAAGGCCATTGGTAGCTTGATGTATACCATGACAAGTACAAGGCCGGATATAGCTTATGCTGTGGGACGGTTCAGTCGGGATACTAGTAATCCGTACACTCATCATTGGCAAGCTAATCAAAGAGTGTTTAAATATCTCAAAGGAACCATGGATTATGGTTTGACTTATTTGGGACATCCTTCGGTCTTAGAAGGATACTCGGATGCAAGTTGGCTATCTAATATGGAGGATCACTCGTCGACGAGTGGTTGAGTATTTTTGCTTGGAGGTGGTGCTATTTCTTGGGCATCAAAGAAGCAAAGTTGTATTACAAACTCAATGATGGGATCTGAGTTTGCGGCTTTAGCCGCTGCCAGTAAATAGGTAGAATGGTTAACGAATTTTGTTTATGAGATTCCATTGTGGTCAAAGCCGATTGCACCTATTTTTATTCATTGTGATAGTGCAACCACTTTGGCTAAGGCTTATAGCCAAATGTACAATGGAAAGTCTATAAACTTGGGTGTTAGACATAGTATATTAGAGAGTTAATCATGAATGGTGTAATCTCTGTTAAGTTTGTTAGATCACAACAAAATTTGACGGATCATCTGACCAAGGGTTTGGCAAGAGACTTAGTGCACAAGTCTGCCATTGGGATGGGATTAAAGTCCTTATAAATCTATAATGGTGAGGCACCCAATTGCCCTCTAATATGATATTAGAGGCTGAATTCAATGAGGAAAGCTCACACTTATAAGATTGGAACACAGGATATATCATCCCAGGTATGTGTTCGGTACTACAGTAAGTAGGTTGAAGTTTATCTTCTTAATAGTTCCTTTGATAAAGTGTATTTGTAGATACACGAAGTAAAGGAATTACCTATGTTATCGTGAAGTGTAACCACATTTCAGAAGGTTGGGGACTTGGCCTTTATACGATCATGAGAGGATTAGGACACACGACTTTATAATTGTGTCACATTTAGTTTCTAGACGAGTAGGTGAAACTTGTATGTATTTTCTCTTTAGGTATTCAAATGAGTTGATGGGTTCAATCCTTGTGACACCTTGATTCTCGAATATTTAAAATGTGTAAAATACTAAATGGGAATTCAATCGTTTCGATGTTTTCATTTATGTGCAAGTTTGGTGTTGTCCATTATTAAGATGCTATTTCATGGGTCACCCTAAATTGGGGGAGAATTGTTGGTGATTTTAGTGTCACCGGTCCAATTATGTGATTGGAAATAACATGATGTCTATATGAGTTTTATACTGTGATCTAATTCAAGTTAGATGATGCGGAGTGCGCACTTGTTATAAGGCGAGTATGAACCCGGTAACGATTGAATACAACAAGGTTCGACTGGAACCCAGTCAAGCTCGACTAGTTCCAATCAACCTCTGTGAATTTGGTATTGTCATCCTCTGGAAGACTCGACTGGGCCAGTCGAGTCTTTACTGGTTTCGATGCTGATATCCTTTGGAATACTCGACTGGGTCAGTCGAGCCAGTCAAGTTTTCAGTGGACTTGGAGTAAAAGTGAGAAATAAGGTTAAGAAGATAGCTTATACAGAAGTTGCGTATTGCTTATACAGAAGCTTCTGTATTGGGATTCAAAAGACAACTTATGCAGAAGCTTCTATATAAATGATCATTAGTCCTGGTCTGGTCTTCTGGTCTCCTGGTCTTGGGTTCTTTGCATGAAAGACCAGAAGTTCTGCACGGTCGATGCAGAGGTTCATCTTCTGGACTTTAGACTAGAAGGTTCTGAATGGTCGACTCTGATCAGTTACTTCTGAACGGTTATTGTGCATTAAATGTGTAGTTATTGAGCAGTTACTGAAATTGTGTAACTGACCACTACTCCTAATTTTCATTCATGATTATCATTTCAATTACATTATTTTGGGTATAAATAAGAATATATATTCATGATTTGAGACACGGTTTTTGAACACTCCCAAATACTCTCCAGTAAATTTGCTTTCGGTTTTGTGGCTAAGAACGAAAGTGTTTTGAGTCTTATCCTAGATTGAATTTGGTGAACCCAGACATAGGGTCGAAATATCAATTCGGAAAGTGTTTCACACGATTCTCATTATAATCCAGTGATCGATTTAACCTTGTTTGCCTACCAGTTCCTACAATTATTAAGCACGACTTACAAACGGGAAAAATCGGTATACCAACTTAGATGAAGTCGACACTTTTAAAACTAGTTCACCAAATTCTCATTATAATACAGTGATCGATTTACCCTTGTTTGCCTACCAGTTCCTACAATTATTAAGCACGACTTACAAACGGGAAGAATCGATATACCAATTTAAATGAAGTCGATACTTTTAAACTGGTTCACCAAATTGATGACCGGGTAAGTCGCTTCTTTAATTTCTTATTTCTTATTTTGGTTTAAGAATTGATATATATTATTATAAGGATAAATCTAAAAGTTTGTATAAGAATCTTGGGATATAATCCATCCATCATAATACGAACTAAAGTTAAAAATCATGATTCATACTTGAAACAATTTTCTTTTTGGTTCACGTCTAAATGATCTATGTCCCTAGGATGCTACTGAAATTAAATATGCATGTCACATGGTTTGTATCTAATTTTTGCTCATGATATTTATCCATAAAAGTTTTTTTTAATTTCCATTTTATGGTAAAGTAACATCATATCCATATAAATGATCTTAATTGCTTCGATTCCTATTTTTATCATTTATGTTTACAAGTAAATAATATTTATTTTAATTTAGACCATTAATATGTTGACTAATTAAGTTAAAGTTGAGTTTAAGTAATATGTTATAAATTATGAACATATTTTCTCTTTGGATTTTGGTTTAGTATTATGGACCCTTTAATTAGTGTTCCCATAGTTTAGGTCAATATTTTCTCCTCTTTCTCAGTTTTTTTTAAATAAAACTATGATAGCCATGTAGTTGAATGATAGATGTGATACGGATACTCATATCAAATAAAGTTTGGATTATAATCATGTCAAATAGAGTTTGGATTATAATCTATGTGCTGTTGATATATAATTGTATATATCCCACTACAACAAAACTAATTTTTTAGGACGCCTAAAATGAAAAAGCGTCCTAAAAGATTACTTTATAGGACACTAATTTATAGGACCAAACCAAAAAGTGTCATATCTAAAAGCGTTACAATAAGTTTATATGACGGTTTTAGGCGTCTTAACAAGTTTACGACGCTTTTAAAATAAAGTGTCCTATTAACTATTTTTTAGGACACTTTTAAAAAGTGTCTTATAAACCCATATTTTATAGGACACTTTTGAAAACGTCCTATAAACCCATATTTTATAGGACACTTTTCAAAAGTGTCCTATAAAATAGCTAATATGACACTTTATTTTAAAGCGTCGTAAAAAAACTTGTTAAGATACCTAAAACCGTCATATAAATTTATTGTAAAGCTTTTAGATAGGACACTTTTTGGTTTGGTCCTATATATTAGTGTCCTATAAAGTATTATTTTAGGACGCCTTTTCATTTTAGGCGTCCTATAAAATTAATATTGTTGTAGTGTCCATTTATGTAATATATCCATAGATACCAACAACAATTCTATTTATGTATTAACTTAATTTAATTGTATTGATTATTTTATCTAATTGAAGCTGTTAAAATTCAAATAGCTCAGCTAATCATATAATGTGAATATTATTTTAGATAAAATACATATTTAGTTGTTTTAAATTTTGGTGTGGTAATTATTTATTATTTTATTAATTGATTTATCTCGTCAATTTTATATATTTATTATTGGGCTATGTCAATTAAATCACTTTAGTTTCATATATATTTTATTTTCTTGATGTTATCCAATTAATTAAATCCCATCCTTGTTATATATTGATAACATTATGATGAGATGATAATGTCCTACTTTAGTTAATTTAAATCATTATATTTAAATATATATTTTGATTATCAATCTCTACTTATTATATTTAATTTTATAATTAAATTTTGAAAGTTACATTTTCAACCTTAATATATTTTGGTCTTTTGCCAAAATGTCCCAAAATAAAACAACATAAAAGTGTTAAAATATCTATCTTAATTATAAGTTCCTACTTATAATTCTTATACCAACTTTTGAAAGTTACACTTCCAACCATCATATATATTTTGGTCTTTTACCAAAAGTTCTAAAATATTTATTAAGATGTTCAAAGTATGAATTTGACTCTATGTCAAAACCAATATTTATTATTTAATGACAAAATCTCGTAAAATACTATTAAGGTATTAAACATCGAAATTGGCTTTATATGACAAACTCATATTCCTTTTGGCCTCTTGCCAAAAGCTCCAGAAAATGCAATTTTATGATTAGTCACAAGATATGGAAAGAATTTTGTCAAACGGGTGTAAATAGCCCTAAGGCTTGTAGGGACTTAAGTAATCCATGTGATTCCTCTATTAACTGGAAATCCAAGAGACTGAATGATTTATTTTCACAAATTGAAAAAATGATCAAGTGTTATAAACAAAATGTAAACATTAAAAATTCAAATATTGTTATAATGAAATTTGATGTTTATCATAATTTGTTGTCTTATTAAAAAATCATATATTATATACTATTCGATGTCCTAAACTCAAAAGAATTTGAGCAAAAATATGAATATCAAATATAATGAATATTTTTGTCGAAAAGGTACAAGAATATACCTAAATCCCATCAACTCCCTATTGGCCCTAAAAAGACCACCTTTTTGAAAAGGTACAAGTAAATACCTCTAGATTTTTTAGACGACATATCAGTCGTAACCTTTATAGGGAATATTGTTAACTAGAATCCCCCAAGAACCACGAGACGCCTAAAAAAGGAAAACCAGGAGCATTGTTACCATATATTTCCCTAACTAATCATACAGTGAAATGAAACTCACTAGATTACAAGAAGGTGACTGATTTCAACAAATAAATGTTGTGCCTTAAAATACATCTCAATCTTTGTGGCAAGGAACTCACAAAAGATGACATGATTCATAACATTATTTCTACCTTTTGTATATCAATAAATACTAATGAACCAATATAAGTTGGAGTGTAACGTTTAGACAAAGTCAACCTACTTCATGTGATTAAGTGACATGCCAAGGTTATTTCGAATAACAACATTAAACATGTCGGAACAAAGAAAAATCCCAAGATCAATAATGAAAGTGTTTGAGGTGGAAACAACTCCAAAGAATTGTGAGTTAAATTTTTTTTCACACATGTGACATCTATGCACCATGTGGACGAGACCGTGGAAATGGTCAGGGTCATGACAAGAGTCGAGAAAGATTTTTTTTTAATCCTTGGAGCAGAGATGCAACCACTACTCGTAAGATAATGGACAATAAAAGAAGAAATGTGCTAATAATCGCTCATATAAAAAGAAAGAACAAAATGAAATAAATCATATTAACTTAATATTTATAGGTTTATTTGATTTTTTTAAGTATTAAATTAATTTCATTTGTTAATGAAAAACCAAATATTTAACTATTATAAATGTAAAGAAATACATCAAAATTACAAATATAAAACTCTCAATATTCTCCGTTCCATGTTGGAATGTATCGATGAGAACTTGAGTGTTTTTTTGTGGGACCTCCCACACAATCATAAAAGATAGACTAATATTTACTCCTCCAACTAAAATACTTAGACAATCGACTGGCATTTTCTTGCTGATACAACATTAATAGTCATTAAAGCACTATATTAATGAGAACCTTGTTAAGATATTCATATCAATTAGAAATCATAATATAAATGGGTATCAACTCTAATGATATGAAAGGAACATATATTTAGAGAAATTAATTTGTCAAACTAGTGGATCATCTAGGTCCTCAGATCATATTTTATCACCAATAAAGAACTTTGGGACAATTGCACATATATGTGTTTCGACCTGACCTCGTGGGACACCATGATCATGACATACATATAGACACATTCTCTTTCGAGTAAAAGTGAGGCAATTAACCAAATTGCAATTGTTGACTTCTGCAGCATAAGAAGTAACACCACCATTATAATATGCCATCTCGAATACCCAGAACTTTAGTAAACCCTGATCCTTAGCCAAGACAGGAATGAGACCATCCTAAAGCTAAGGACATAATACAAAAACATTCCATTCTTACAAATGAATACAAGGTGATATTTATGGACATAAACTTCCAGAATGCGGGCCATTAAAGTACTTTATGGTTCTAGTTTCGACACCATGAACACATGTCGTATGATTGTCCACATGAAATGTTGCACTCCTATCCCTAGCTACACGTTCAAGAGCTCACCACCCTGATTATCTCATCAAGTCTAAATGACTTGGAATGATGGAGAATTTACATCATAAAGAATTGATAATTATTGCATAGGTATTGGGATCAATGTAGATTTTCCTATACCCCATGTGTGTAAAATGGTCTCATATAAGTTGTCATCAAAAGAATATAGATGGTATGTAGGTTATTGGTTATGCTTATCAATCTACCCTATTTGCCTGGGGTTATGCAAATATTACATGCATCATTATTCATTTGTTTTCAGACCCACTGCTAGCCAACCAGTATCATGCGTACCAGTTGGTAGCTGGATATAAGCCTGATATTTTACATTTACGCATGTTTGGTTGTGTAGTATATGTGCCAATTGCGCCCCCTCAGCGCACCCAAATGGCTCCTTAAAAACGATTCAATATAAGTTGGATATGAATCCCCAACAATTTTCCGCTAATTAGAATACTTAACGGGTGATCTCTTTACCGCTACGTTAGCGGGTTGTCACTTTGATGAGACAGTCTTCCCGTCGTTAGGGGGAGATAGGAAAAAAGATTTTCCATAGGAACGACTGGAAGTGTCATTGAGATATTCCCATTCTGTCTCATTTTGATCCTCAAACTTCACAATGTCAAGTTGAAGTCAAACAAATCAGAATTGATACATGATATGTTAAATATTATTTCAGAAGTGACACGATCATATATACCAACTGCAAATATACATGCAAGGTTATAAGTCCCTAAAAAAGGGCACAACACCGTTGGAAAGTGCGTTGCAATCACACATGGTGGAGGCGTGGTTGAGGTCGTGGCTCCCGAAAGGAAATGGGGGAAGCTACTTGGTTCGATAGATACTCATCTAAAGGAAAAGAAGAGTAAGGCACAACCATTTATCATCAATACATAAACCTCTCATGGGATTGTCTCTCAAAAAACTATGTCTATGAATCATTACTGTAGGACGCTCCAAAGTTAATATTGATTCCAGAGATCAAAGAAATCTCAAATGAATTATGAGAGTGCATATGAGTCGATGGACAAATCATACATACCCATTGATGATATATTCACATATAATGTTGCTCATGAGATGATTGAGCACGATAACATCGAACCATGCTCTAATGAAGAATATCAACAAAGAGCAAATTAACCTAATAGAAGCAATCCAGGATAATTACATTTGACAAATAAATAGGTATTTGGTCCGGTAGTGCTAACCCACCAAGTGTAAAGCCCGTAGGACATAGATAATTCATTTGTCAGAAAAGCGTAATGAGAATAATTAAGTCATGATGTATAAGGCTCTCCTTTGGTGCAAGGTTTCTCCCAACGCCCTGGATTGATGATAAGAAGACTTGATCTCTTGTGATGGACGTTATTACGTTCTACTAATTAATTAGCCTAGTAATTTTCGAAGGACAGGAAATGCAGCTTATGGATGTGGTTACTACATATCTCTATGGGAATCTAGATTAAGAGATATATAAAAATGTTTTACGACATTATATTAACAGAAACCACGAAATGCGTTTGCAATAAAATTGAAACTCCCATTTTATAGATTAAACTAAGTGAATAATTGATTAGGTAAGGGATATAAGAACGATGAATTGTGCCTATGCGTATTTATAAAAAAAACGAGTTCCAAATTTTCAATAGTAGCTTTATATGTTGATGTTATGAACATAGTAGGCACTCTTGATGAAATAAGAGAAACCACAATCTACTTGAAATCTGAATTTGAGATGAATGATCTTGGGAAAACTTGTTTTTATGGCTATTTGAGCCAGGACACTGAGTTTGTGAATATTATTTCACTGGTCGCATATGTTTAGAAAATAATCAGGCAATTTATTATGGACAAAGCGCATCCGGCTAGCACTCCCATGATCGGTCGTAGTGTTGGATAAAAGGAAATATCCATTTCTTCTAAAGGATGAGGACAAAGAGGTGATGGGAGCTGGAATTCCCTATCTAAGTATAATAGGCGCATTATTGTACTTAGAACAATACATCTGACCATATATTGTATTTCTCAATGAACTTGTTAGCTATATTTAGCTCAGCGCCAACGCAGCATCATTGGAATGATATCAAATTAATATTTTGGAACCATTGATGTGGGCTTATACTTTCCTTACAAATAGAAAAATTGGATTGATAATGAAACTTTAATGCCTACTTTGAATATGAGCAGAAAAAGTACTAGCTCTTATAGAAAAACCATCAATAATGTCTTAGTATATATGAGCAGAAAAAGTACTAGCTCTTATAGAAAAACCATCAATAATGTCTTAGTATGTCTTTGCTGATATCAACTATCTATGTGACTCATACAAAGGTTGTTCCTAAACTGGATAAGCAATTACCATAAGGAACATGTTGATTGCTTGGAAGTAAACATTGCAACTTTTGTAGCCACCTCTTCGAACTATTCTAAGAGTATTACTCTATACGAGACTATTCAATAATGTACATGGTTAAGGATTATCATTACACATATTAGAGAAACTAATGTTTTGAGTTCATTCAATACCCTACCTAAATATATGGAAATAATGCATCATGTATCAAAGAAATGAAAGCTAGATACATCAAGGTTGATGTCACAAAGCATATTATACTTAAGTTTCTATATAATCAGCAATAATAAACTCCCGTCTAGATTCAAGTGAATAAAGTAAAATGTTAGGAGGAAGTGACATATTTGCTTAGCATATCATTACCTGAAACCATGTTTGGAAACGTTAGAAAGTATTGGAATACTGAGACTTTCCAAACTCCCTTGACTAATGCACAAGTCAGGGGGAGTCTAGTATATATGTAGTATTGGTAGGTTGTGCTCTTTCCTTCACCCAAGGTTTTATTTTTTCCCATTGAGTTTTGTTCCTTGGTGTAAGATTTTAGTGAGGCAACAATTTATATACCATTTTGTTTTCCTAACTCTAATGATTAATGTACGAATCTGAGCGATTATTAGACTAAAAGAAAAGTTTACGTATTGCAAAAAAACTGGTGCGTTATACTTTTTCCTTCGTCTTATTTTTATTTTTCTCACTGGATTTTATTTTGGAGTAAGGTTTTAACGAGACAACAATTGTGCACCATCACTCCTTTGACTCGGCACAAGGGGGATGTTGTAGGATAAGTGTGCCATCATCTAATGGATATGACGATATAGATGGAGATAAACATATTAGAGATAGGTTAGAACTGATATCTCTTGTAGTTATCTACTTGTATCTCATCCCTATTTAAAGGGATTATGATTAATGAGAATTACGATTCCTTCTCCCTATTTTGTTGTTGTTTATTTAGTTTTTCCTTCAATAATACGCTCATTTTTCCACCAATAATATAAAAGTTAGTTTAAAAGTTTTTAAATATATTGAATATTTTAATAATATAATTAATGCTGGACTCTTCAAAATGGAGATGCTGTTGGAAATGAATGCAACTCTTTTTAGAGATTTTGACTTTAATGTCTCTATTTTGGAAAAAAATTAGAGATGTTGTTGGAGATGCTCTTATGAACTAAATTGAGAAGACTAATTTTGTGTGCATCTATAATAATGCATAACCATTTCTATACAAGTTTAATTAACTTTCACATTGAAAAATTATTTCTTTTAGCCTGAGTGTGTACCAAAATAATTTTCATCCAAAACACTAAGGGTCTGTTAGTTAGAAGCTTAATATCTTAATGGGACTCACAACTTATTCGGTTAATTATACATGACTATTTAGTAGTGGCTTAATGATATAAAAGGTGGCTTATTTAGTATGCTTCTTCGATCTATGAAAAAACCTATTTTTTTCAAACGTGTTCCTACCAATTAAAAAACACTCTCCTTCGATCCATCAATAAAAAAAAACCCTTTCAAACAAAAGCATTTTCAATCTATACAAAAAGATTAACACTACAAAGCAAATGACTTTCACCCACAAAAATTACCTAGGGAAATTTTCGCTGGTAATTACGTACCGATCACCCAGAGAATACCAATGGTTCCGTAAAATCCCATGTTTTTTTGAGAAAATACCAATGGTTCCGTAAAATCCCATGTTTTTAGAGAAAATACCAACGGATCACTCAGAGAATCCCGGGTAATCTATCACTAATTTGAATTACCCACCAGCAATTTACCCACCAACTTTTGTGACGGTTTTGTGAGAAATCACCCTTTTGCTACAAATTTCACAGGGAAAGGTTCGTAAGCAAAATTCTTCGTTTAGTAGTGTAATACATATGTATGGCTTTATCCATACACGACTTAATGGAAAATCAAACAACCAACCCCTAAAACACCTTTACGGTATGCATTGTATTGCATTGCATAGCATTAGTTGTCAATATCTTTTCGTAACGTAGTTATGTATTTCCTAACAAACAAACGTCATAGGGAATCACGGTGCCACACACTAGTTTTGGTAAAAGAATATAGAACTGAAAATGGTGAGTTTAAATGGATTCTTGTAGAGAAATTATACTAAAGGTACATGTCTCAAGGTTTTAAGCATGGTTCTAAATAACTTGTTATATTCTCGTTATAGCGCATTATGGCATAAAGGTTTGGTTTTGAAGCCAAGTTAACCCCTATGGCTCAACTTTAAGACTTGACTTGCATGATAACACGTTATGGCGTGTTACGACACGTTATGGCACATTACAACATATAGAGAATCATGACAATAATATATAACTTCAGAAATAAATGACAATCATGTAGAGAACTAGAACTTAAATAAACAAAAGAGACCTAAAAACTAAAAACTTAAATAGGTAAATACTTACTCAAATTCCCGTACATGAAAAGTCGAACACAAATTCGTTGAAATTGGAAGAAAGTAGCGAGTAGAGATTCAAGAGATCCAAGCCCTATTTTGTACTATTGATATCATTTTTTATAGGCTATATATAATTGATATCAATGATTCTTCTTTATTTTTTTTACTCTGTATGAATTAAATATGTTCTACACTAGTATTATTCAAAACACTAAGGGGCTGTTTGGTAGTTGCTGGATAGTCAGGAGTCAGAATGCTTAAGAGGCTCTGTATGATATAGTGCAGAATGAAAAATGGTTGTTTGGTAACTGCTCTGAATTGACAGTCTGTTGATCATAACTCCTCTCAATGATTTGAATATGATTCCTTTAATATACTTACTGAAATTCCTTAGTTAGGCTTCTGTTCAAATTCAGCGATAGCATACGCTGATTGCCATCAGCGATCGCTGAAGATCAAGGAACAACAAGCTTATCTCTGAACACCTACAGATCAGCTATCACACCAAAAGACCATTCAGCGAAAGTCGAAGACCAAAGCTGAAGAAAGAGATAATCAGCTAAGTGACCTGAAGCGGTTCAGCGATAGCAGCGATTATCTACTCAAAGTGTGAAGTCTTGTGAAGCCTCAACAACACTGAAGTTCATCCTTGAAATTTCAGTGTCAGCGATCAAATGAAGCTTCCTCTGCAAGACTAAAGATTGATCTTATCCTCGATGCACAAAACTCAAACCTAAAACCATGTCAGAAAAGGACGTACGACTGGTCTCTTATGTCCCCATCATATCTGATACGGTACTGTTCATATTCGGCCAAAAGCAAGGCGGTTTTATTAGCAAGGACAAGCTTCCTATCTAAGCTTGACACGTGGCATATACCTTTTGTCTTGCATCAAATGCAAATGGGTATAAATAAGATGGAGATATCTTCTTCATCTTAATGCATGCTTCTTTCTAGCCTATACCTTCTGTATTCTCTCTTCCTTCCTCTTGTGCATCAAACTGTGTGTTTCTTAAGTTACAATTAGAGTAGGTTTTAAACTTGTTCTAATTCCGCTTGTAACTGTAAATTTGTTTATTATCTATAAACTCATTTAAAAACCAAAATCTGTGTGTTTGTATTCAACCCCCCCCCCCCTCTACAAACTGTTTACTTAATATTTAACTCTTGTAGACCCTTATTGGGACCAACAAGTGGTATCAGAGCAGTGTTGTTATCTTTCTCTTTAAAATATTTTTCTTAATATCATATTTTAAAATGACAAACCCTAATACGAACTACAACGATAACGGATCTTTAGCTAAACCTCCAAGGTTCAGCCATGATAATTTCCCATTATGGAAAGAAAGAATGTCACTTTTTCTAGAGGGATCTGATCCTAAGATCCCATACTCTATAGAAAACGAACCTTTCATTCCTGCAACCATAGTAGCAAGTGTTCCTGCCACTACTACTACCCCAGCCGCGCTGAAAGGAGTATTGTAAAAACTCCAGATCGATGGACTGAGGAAGACAAGAAAGAAGTTGCTATTGATGCGAAAGCACGATCTATAATAGTAATGTCTTTGCCTGATGAAGTATATCATTCAGTAATGAAAATGAGAACTTCGAAAGCTATGTCGAATACCCTATGTATCTAATATGAAGGAACCTCTGAGGTTCAAGTAACGAGATGTATAAACCTCGTAAGACAATATGAGAGTTTTATGCATCACAAAGGTGAATCTCTCTCTCAAATTCACCAGCGTTTCAACTGTTTGTTGATTGATCTTGTAACAGTCAACATAGTGTATTCAAGCGCTGAAATTCTGACAAAATTCATGGAGGCATTACCCGATCAATGGGCAGTGTATACTACATGTTTAAAACTGTCAAAGAATCTTGAAACTTTATCCTTAAGCGCACTATATGGGATGCTCTTAAATGAGGAACAATCCCAACTTTTAAGGAAGAACCTTATTAATGAACTCAAAGGTGCCAAAAGTACTTCTTTGGCACTTGTGACTTCAGAGGCAAATACTCCTAAACACTTTCCTTCTTCTTCTATCACCTCCATAACTGAATTAACTCAAACTGATTCAGAAGACACACTCACTGATGCTGACATCTCTGAGTTTGATAACTCTCTGGCTCTTCTAACCAACAACTTTAGAAGATTTGCTAGAAAAAATAACTTTCGAAAACTCTCCACTCTTTCTGACTCTGAAAAGCCCAAAACTGCTCTAGCTGAGAAAGCTTCAGCTATTTGCTTTAACTGTCAGCGAAAGGGTCACTTCGCCAGCGAATGTCGATCAAAGAAAGTTGTTGCACCTACCACCTCCTAGACCTCTGATAAAAAGGAGAAGTATTTGAAACTCAAAAACAAATACCAAGATCTGAAGAAGAACCAGCATAAAGGCAAAGGTCTAATCGCTGAAGAAGTAGACTGGGATGCTGAAGACGATTAGGCTAAGACCTCTGAAGAGTCTGGGTCTGATCAAGAAGATCTTGCCTTCCTATGTCTAATGGCAAGAATTGAGGACGCCGAAGAAGCTACTAACACTTCTTCCTCTGAGTCTCCTTCCACTCAGGTATTCATCCCCTCTACTACTTTTATCTCTGAAAGTGATAACTTGTCAGCCCTTGATGCTATGACTGTTGACTTCTACAATGCTTTAAATGGAAAGATTAAAGCTGAAAAAATAAATACTGATTTATCTGAACAATTAAAAAATTGTCATCTTAAAATCAAAGAACTTTCTAAGATTGAAGAATCCCTGAAAGACCAAGTCTTTGCAAACCAAACTATTAGCATCGACAAGCAGCAAGCTATTGCTGATAGGGAAAAGGCCATTGCTGATCTTATATATGAAAAGGCAACCATCGAAGGATGGTATAAGGCTTCTGAAAAAGTCAATAAGATCATCAATGCCCAAATCCCTATGAAAACAAGAAGTGGGTTAGGCTTTAACACTGAAAAAGAGGAATCAGGGAGTGACCGATCCATGCTCAAATTTGCAATGTTTGTCTCTTTGATCCCTGATCCTTCTTCTTCAACTTCTTCCTCTATTTTAAAAGAGAAGGTTCCTTTGTCTAATTCTAAGAAAGTGATCGAGAACAAGTTTCTTGACCAAGTTCCTAAGAATAAGATCGCTAAGAATAAGAGCAAGAAAGTCTCAGAGAGCAATTCTAAATATAGGAAGAAGGTCTCCGACTTCTCTCAGAGACCAACTCCCAAAATTAAGATTGATCTCACTCCTACCCCTGAAAAGGTAGTAATACCTCCAAGGACTATGGAAAAAGGAATTCTTGGTCCTATCCCAGAAAAAGTTCCTGTCTCTTCTCTTTCCTCTCTGAATTCTAAACCTTATAAATATATGGGAAGTGCTTTCACTGTGGTGAAACAACCCACATTGCAAGTAAGTGTCCTAATGCTACTAGAGCCGATAAACTAGCTCGTGGAAAGAAAGTAGCTCAAGCTAATAAATCAGCAAGAGTGAAATCCACCAAGGTTGCAAAACCAAAGGTGAAGATATCCACTGAAAAGAGTTCTTCAGCTAATAGCTCATCCGCCACTCCTTCCACTAACAAAGCAGGACCCATAGTAATATGGGTACCTTTAAACAATTAATCCTTTTGTTGTATGCAGAGTGCCAAAGGTATCTGGTATCTCGATAGGGGATGCTCAAGGCATATGACAGGCAGAAAATCTCTACTCTCTGACTACAAGGAAGAAGTTTTTCCATTAGTGACCTTTGGTGGAAATGGCAAAGGATACACTAAAGGTTATGGAATTCTGTCCAACGGAGCTACCTCGTTTAATCGTGTTGCCTACGTTGAAGGACTGAAACACAATCTCTTAAGTGTTAGTCAGTTATGTGACAAAGACTTCAAAGTTCTATTTCTAAAGAATAGATGTGCTGTCACTGACTTCAATGATAAGCTTGCCCTCTCTGGCAAAAGAGTTGAAAACATTTATGTTATTAATATGAATAACTCTCACTCTGAGAACACGTGCTTTATCTCTCGAGCATCCTCAGATGTAAACTGGTTATGACATAAAAGACTCTCTCATCTCAACTTTAAGACAATAAATGAATTGTCTCAAAAAGATCTAGTCAGAGACCTCCCAAATCATACCTTTACAAAGGAATCTCTTTGTTCAGCGTGTGAAAAGAAAAAGCTGACTAAGGCCTCCTTCAGGTCAAAGCAAATTTCTTCAGTGACCGCTCCTCTTCAGCTACTCCACATGGATCTCTTTGGACCTGTAAATGTCCAATCTATATCCGGAAAGAAATACACTTTAGTTATTGTTGATGAATACTCCAGATATACCTGGGTATTTTTCTTACGATCCAAAAGTGATACCCCTGAAATGATAATCTCTTTTATCAAAAGGATGGAAGTTCTGAACAACTTACTTGTTCGCTCCATAAGAAGTGATCATGGTACTGAATTCAAAAACAGTACCTTGGTTAATTTCTTTGAAGAAAACGGCATCTCTCACAACCTCTCGTCAGTGAGAACTCCTCAGCAAAACGGTGTTGCTGAAAGAAGAAATCGAACTATAATCGAAGCAGCTCGCTCAATGCTCAGTGAATCGCGTCTTCCAACTCAATTCTGGGCTGAAGCTGTCAATACAGCGTGCTTTACTCAGAATCGATCCCTGATTGTTAAGCGATTCAATAAGACTTCCTATGAATTATTTCATGGGAGAAGACCCACTCTGAAATATCTTCACATTTTTGGATGTATATGTTACATTCTGAATGACAGAGATCATTTAGGTAAATTCGATCCCAAGGCTGATGATGGTATATTTCTTGGATACTCCTCTGTATCTAAGTCTTTTAGAGTATTCAACAAAAGAAGACAACATGTTGAAGAATCTATGCATGTCAACTTTGATGAATCTCGTCCCATTCATCCTTCTCATAATCTTGATGATGATGAAGAATTGAATGCTTGGATGAAATCTCATTATAGGGAACCTGAAACGTATTTCAACAATCAACCTCCCGCTGAAGCTTGTGATGATGAGATCCCTGTAAACCCAGCAAGTAATGATCAACCATCTTCAGGGATGAATATTTCTCCTCTCAATCAGATTCCTGCTGCTGATATCTCTCTTGGATATTCCTCTGTGAACAACCAAACTATCTCTGAAAATCAATCTCCTAATTTGATTTTGAATGAAGAACCGGTCGCTGAAACAGGTCCTAATCCAGAAACTAAAGAACAAGTCGCTGAATCTGCCGTTGATCTCTCTCCTCAACCACCAGCTCAGCGATGGACTGCAAATCATCCAATAAATCAAATTATTGGTGATCCCACTGCAGGTATCAAAACACGTAGAGGCACAGGTAATATCTGTCTTTATGTTAATTTCATCTCTCTCTCTGAACCTAAGAAGATAAATGAAGCTATCTCTGATCCTAGCTGGGTTTCAACTATGCAAGAAGAACTAACTGAATTTCGTAGAAATAATTTTGGAATCTTGTTCCAAGACCCTCTGACAAAACTATCATAGGAACCAAATGGGTTTTCAGAAATAAGCTAGATGAAAACGGGACTATAATTCGCAATAAGGCTAGACTTGTTGCTCAAGGTTATAGACAGGAAGAAGGAGTCGACTATGATGAAACCTTTGCCCCTGTAGCTCGTTTAGAAGCCATAAGACTCTTCTTAGCTTATGCTGCCCATAAGGACTTCAAAGTTTTTCAAATGGATGTTAAAAGTGCTTTTCTAAATGGGAAACTCAGCGAGGAAGTTTATGTAGAACAACCCCCTGGTTTTTCAGACCCTAACCACCCTGGTTATGTTTTTAAACTCGAAAAAGCTCTTTACGGGTTAAACCAAGTTCCTAGAGCTTGGTATGATACCCTCTCTAAATTCCTTCTAAAAGAAAAATTTGTTCGTGGAAAAATTGATCAAACTCTCTTTTTAAGAAAGTATAAAGGTCACACCATTCTTCCTCAGATATATGTTGATGACATTATCTTTGGTTCCACAAGACCCAAAATTTGCACTCGTTTCGCTGAAATAATGAAGAAACAATATAAAATGGGTATGATGGGTGAACTAACATATTTTCTAGGTTTGCAGATAAAGCAATCTGATAAAGGTACCTTTATTAGTCAAAGCAAATATGTTAAAGACATGCTGAACAAGTTTGACATGAATCAATGCTCAGCAATGAAGACCCCCATGGCACCTCCTCTGACTCTGAACAAGGACCCTAATGGGAAACCAGTCAATGCCACTGCCTATCGAGGGATGATTGGATCTCAGCTGTATCTTACAGCAAGTAGAGTCGACATCATGTACTCTACATGTCTCTGCGCTCGGTATCAAGCTGAACAGAAGGAATACCATCTTATCGCTGTAAAGCGAATCTTCAGATACCTGAAAGGAACTCCAAATCTAGGCCTTTGGTATCCCAAAGGTTCAGGATTTGATCTCATTGGTTACTCTGATAGTGATTTTGCAGGTTGTAAAATTGATAGGAAAAGCACTACTGGTGGGTGTCAGCTACTAGGTGGTAAGTTAATAAGTTGGACAAGTAAAAAAGCAAAACTCAGTGTCCACTTCCATCGCTGAAGCTGAATACGTAGCCGCTGGTAGTTGTTGTGCTCAAATCGTTTTGATGAGAAACCAACTTAGAGACTACGATCTAAAGCTCTCTAAGATTCCTATATATTGTGATAGCACTAGTGCTATTGCAATCGCTAACAACCCTGTACTTCATTCAAAAACCAAGCACATTGAGATCCGATATCATTTTATTAGAGATAATGTGATGAATGGTGAAGTTGAACTTCATTTTGTTCCTACTAAATATCAGCTCGCTGATCTTTTCACCAAGCCTCTTGATGAGACTAGATTCATTCTACTTATCAGTGAACTTGGTATGTTGAACGCTGAATAAAGTATTTATTCAGTGAACAACAAATTTAGTGATACAAAGAAAAGCCTTCAATCTCTCCATTCGCTGAACTCTGATTCAGTGATATCTGTGTACTCTCACTCAGGTATTATATTATTTCTCTCTCTCTCTCTCCCTTAAAGAAAACCCATCACTGATAATCCTTTATTATTTTTGATGAAGTGTTTTAAAAATATTAATGATATTCATTCCTTGTGGATAACTATCATTAAAATCTTTTAAATTTAAGAAAAGGACACGTCAGACCTTTTTCTGACACACGACGGACCACGACATTTCCATTCCAACTCCTTTCTTGGAACGTGCGCCAGGTTATCATTTCTTTTTCAAAAAGCTAAAACCTTCGTTTAGCCTCCTTTCTCTCTCCTCTTGCTATTTAAGCACTTCTTTTTCCTTACTTGCTTCCTTCCGCTTTCATAACATTCCTAAAGGCAAAAGAAACTTTCGAATCTTCAACTTTTCTCCAAGAACACCAAGAACACGCACTTGTGCGTTTTTCTCCTTCACTCGACTAAGGTTTGATGTAAAACTAAACTTAAGAACTGGAAACAACTTGTTTCACCTTTCTTATCTATTTCATTCTTAAAAATCGATAAAATCTTGCTTTTAGAGTGAAAAATAAATTCTATACTTTCAAAACCCTGTTCTTAGAATAGATTATTTTTTTTCAAAGTTTTATCCTCTTTCTAATTTATTTTTTTCTAAAATTTTTTATTACTTTTATTACCAACAAGCATTTTGATATCGTTCATCAAAATACTTGTTTCTTTGATCTAACATTTGGTACTTTTTATACCAAAACTCTGGTTTATACATTCATGTATTAAAACCATGATTTATCTCTTTGGTGTTGCCATTTTTCCTACAGAAATGGCCTCTGCTTCCAACATCGCTGAACCTACTGCTGCTGAAAACCAGTTGGTCGCTACACCAAACTGCCAATTCGAGCTGGAAAAATCAACCTTCAAGCCATGCAATTACATTGCATTAGTGGACATTCCCTCTGAACGCCCGCAGTTCAAGGACGCTGCAACCTTCCTCAAGGCATGCCCTCTGATGTATGCCTTCGTCCACAACCCAGTGGGCATTACCTCTCACCTTCGGGCTCTCTGGTACACGGCGCAATGTACCACTCTGACAACGGACAAGGGCACTGTCCTCCCTGCTATTGCCTTCACAATCCCTGAACTTGGCTTCTTATCGTTCTCAGCGGGGTTCGTACTCAAGGTGCTAAGACTCCCTCAGCGCAAGAAGGGTGTGCAATGGGGTGCTGAACCAACTAAGCAGCAGATAGATGTTTTCTTGGACTCCATTGGCTACAAATGGGAGAACCCCTCAGTGAAGACGGTGGGTGCAAAGCTGGAAAAGAAGCGACTCCCTGCTCAATGGCAGTACATTTTCACCCAGATCATTCAGTGCCTGGGGTCCAAAGTTGACTCCCATGATCAGGCGAGCAAGCAGTTTCAAGACCTTGCCTATTCTCTCTGCACAGGTCATCCTTTGAACTACGCTGACTACATCTTCAGCGATATGTGTAGCCGCCTCAACGCCAACACTAGACATACCGTTATCCCTTACCACCGTTTTTTCTCCACCATCCTTGAAGAGGATTTCGGGGAGAGCTACCCGAAAGTCGGTGACTTTGCCTTCTCAATGGTAGGGAAGAAGTCCCTGGATCTTGAGGAACGTCCAGGTGATGCTCCTCTCACTCCCTACATGCTGCAAATAATAGGAGCACCTCTTTCAGTGACCTCCTCGCTGCCCATCCCCTCAGTGAGTACCCAAGGCTCTGCTGCTGCTGCTGCTAAGAGGAAAACCCCAACTGATGGTCATAAGAAGACCATCGCCTCAAAGAAGCCCAAGAAGGTGGTCTCTCAACAGACCATCCTCTCTGATTTTGGTGTACTACAAACACCACCCTCATCCACAGCCACTCCAACGGTTTCTGCTGCCGTTGAAGCTTCATCAGCACTACCACCACCATCAGTGACTAAGGTCTCTGAAGGTGTTATAGCTAGCTCTGCTGAAGCTGGATCAGGTACTACTCTCACTTCCTTCTCTACCTCTTCCATCTCTACTTCTTTGGTCCTCACATCAACAAGTGACTCACCGATAGTTGTCCCTATCCCTGATGATGCTGAAATGCACGCAGTCCAAACCTCAGTATTGTTTAGGCAATCTAAGTTTTGGAAAGCCAATATCAAAGGACCTCAGAGTGTCTCTTTCAGATACTCTAAGACACTGGTCAGTGATCCTCAGGACACTACCTCTGCAAAAGTAGTCCCTGAGAGTAATCCTCATGATATTCTCAAGGAAAATAATGCTAAGTTTCATCCATCATCTGATTCGGATTCATTTCTTGACTCTTTGTCAATGTCATCAGCTGCTACCACTGCTCCTGTCTACTCAGCAACAACAACCACCACCACCACCACTTCGAAGACGGCGATGAAGTCTCCTCAGCGCCCTCCCAGTGCTAAAAAGCTCAGGGATGTCAAGATGGAGAACCAAGCCCCCAAGCTTCCTCCCAGGGTCACTGAGTTACCTCCTGTGTCTCTACCTGGTCCCACATTTCCTGCCATTGACTATTTAGTCAATGAATGTGCTCTCAACAGGGCAAGAGTGGACACGTTGCAAACTTCAGCTGAGTTAATCTTCTGGCAGGTCGCTGGTACTCCTCGAATGAAGACGAACGTCAGCAACCTGGTGTCTGACGTTCAGTATCTAAAGGAGGAGCACAAGGACCTTCGCCAATCCCTCATCAACATTGAGCAAAAGGTCGATGCTCAGGCCGCTGTCCTCGAGTCTATTCAAAAGACTCAGTCCAAAGTGCTGCAGGCTCTCTCAAGGCTCGGTGGGGCTGGTCCCTCATTTGCTGCTGCTGATCGGACCATGCTTCAGGACGTGCAAACGAATGTTCGCACTGTGATGTTCCAGGTTCTGCCCCATGATAACATTGAGGGGAAGAAGGTGGCCAAAGAGTTCGCTGACGAAATAATCGGCGAGCACAACCGGAGGTTCCCTGATGAAAGGATCTCTCCTTACATCCAAAGAGCAGAACCTTCCTTTACTGCAAGGTTTGGTGATGATGATGATGAGAAGAGGATGATGAAGAAGAAGAAGAAGAGGAACGCATCCCTCACTTTGGTGATGATGATGATGATGATGATGACATGGGATTTGCAAAGGAACATTTCAGAATGTCCAGGCCAGGCACATATCAGCTAGAGCCCTTGGGGGACGGATCTGGTCCCTCAGGCAAGGATCACATAAAGTGGTTGATCTTGATGCCCCAATCCCACAAACAGAGGGGGAGACTGCTGCCAAGGTATCTCTTCAGCTTATCCCTTATAATACTCCTCTCTCTGAAACCCCATCTATAACCTCTCCTCCTTCAAACCCTCTCTCTGATAAATCTCCTTCTTTCTCTCCTTCCCTCAGTGATCCCCGTACCCCAAAGGACTCATCCACAAGGAGGGAACCTTCTTCTGAAGAGCAGTTTATGTACATAGTGAAAACTGACTCTGAGGAAGAAGAAGGCCTCATTCCCAGACGTCGCGTTCAGAAGCAGATCATAAGCGAGCCTGAAGAGGAAGAAAGGAGAATAAAATTCCTAAGAGAATTCGAATCCAAAAGAATAAGAGTACCCCATGAAGACCCAATAAACGCTGTACCAATCAGGATGGTAGATGAATTCTACTTTCTATCCAAAGAAGAGAGAGAACAAGCATTGGAAGCTCAGAGGATCAGAGATGAAGAAATAAAGCAAACCGAGAATGATCTTGCTTTAGCAAGGAAGATTCTCAGGGAAGACTCAGCAAGAGACAAAGCTGCCAAAGGACAATTGGAAAAGAGTGAACGGCTCGCTGCAGCTCTTGCTCAGAAAGAACTTGCACAAGAAAACCTGAATGTAGATCCCATTCTCGCTCAACAGAAGATTCTCACTGCACTAACCATTGAAGCCACAACTCAGAAAGACAAAGAATTGGATTGGTGCACAGAGATGCTAAACTTTCGAAGATCTGATGCCAAAATCATTCACGCAACTATCCAAGGGCGACACTCCAACAGAGGTGGTCCAAAGGTAAATGTAAGAATGACAAGGCAATCCAGAACATAGAGAGAAGAAGCAAAATTCTTAAGATTATATGGATACACTGAATGGCTTGAAATCAGAGATGCCATTCAGGCTTCCAAATCCAAGTTCAAGAATGTGGTAGAAGATGAGTTGAATCAGTTGCTGCAGAGAATGTCACAACATGTACAAGTTCCCTCTCTCCGTGAATCATCTAAGAAAAGAAGATCAACCTCTGAAGATGGCCCAAGCTCAAGAAATGAACATAGTGTCAAATTTGATCTTGAAAGCATCATCAGTCATATGACGCTCCCTGATATCTCAATGCTGAATACCTCTCTTCCTATGGATCGAATATATGAAGAAAATGAAGTCATCTTGCTCCCTGAATCAGGCATGATCTTCCTGGATAATGAAAGACAGCTTCGTTTCTTCAGAAACAAGGAAATTCATAAGGCCCCTACTCATTTCATAAAAATCTTATATCGTTATCGCCGGTCTAATGACCCTTCCGGTAATCGTACGTAAGATGCTTTTTGAACATGAGTTACAAAGAAGAAATGTGAGCCTCTCTGATTGGTAGTAGCTTTTTATTCCTTTGTAATAATTTCTTCAGTGTAAATGTACTTTCACTTTAATTATTGTAATTTCATTTCTATGTAATATCTTCAAATTATATTTAATGAAATTCAATCAGACTACTTTACTCCATCTTAGTACTGAAAAGATCCCTGACAATAGTAAAAAGGGACAATGAACATAAGAGTTCTATTTTCTTAACTTTTCTTAGCTCACTGAACTTTCACTCTGAAAGTTCAATCAGTGAATGTACTTTAAGCTTTTCTACTTGTAAAAAATTGTGATTTCATATCTTTATAAATGAAACTCAATTCAGATAATAGATTAGCTGAAAAATATCTTACATATTAGTACTTAGAAAATTTATTTCAAATTTTATAAGTCCCTGCTAATCTTTTAAAAGCAATTTTCCTATGTTGCTTAATCATAATCAAATAGGGGGAGATTGTTGATCATAACTCCTCTCAATGATTTGAATATGATTCCTTTAATATACTTAGTGAAATTCCTTAGTTAGGCTTCTGTTCAAATTCAGCGATAGCTTACGCTGATTGCCATCAGCGATCGCTGAGGATCAAGGAACAACAAGCTTATCTCTGAAAACCTGCAGATCAGCTATCACACCAAAAAACCATTCAGCGAAAGTCTAAGACCAAAGCTGAAGAAAGAGATAATCAGCTAAGTGACCTGAAGCGGTTCAGCGATAGCAGCGATTATCTACTCAAAGTGTGAAGTCTTGTGAAGCCTCAGCAACACTGAAGTTCATCCTTGAAAATTCAGTGTCAGCGATCAAATGAAGCTTCCTCTGCAAGACTAAAGATTGATCTTATCCTCGATGTACAAAAGTCAAACCTAAAACCATGTCAGAAAAGGACGTACGACTGGTCTCTTATGTCCCCATCATATCTGATACGGTACTGTTCATATTCGGCCAAAAGCATGGCTGTCTTATTAGCAAGAACAAGCTTCCTATCCAAGCTTGACACGTGGCATATACCTTTTGTCTTGCATTAAATGCAAACGGATATAAATAAGATGGAGATATCTTCTTCATCTTAATGCATGCTTCTTTCTGGCCTATACCTTCTGTATTCTCTCTTCCTTCCTCTTGTGCATCAAACTGTGTGTTTCTTAAGTTACAATAGAATAGGTTTTAAACTTGTTCTAATTCCGCTTGTAACTGTAAATTTGTTTATTATCTATAAACTCATTTAAAAACCAAAATCTGTGTGTTTGTATTCAACCCCCCCTTCTACAAACTGTTTACTTAATATTTAACTCTTGTAGACCCTTATTGGGACCAACACAGTCTGAATGGGAACAAATTACCATTTTAACCCTGTGTATGATTTAATACCGAATGAATTTGATAAATTATAAATGACTGAATAAAATAACTACTTTGCAAATATAAACTACAACTGTTTGGACACTAAACTTACAAAGCCAAATCTATGTAGATAATTACCCCCACCCACAAACCAAGAGTTAAAAACAGATAGAACTCTATAAAAACATTACCAAATACATCAAAAACTAATACCTAAACACTCCAAACAAAGGAGAAGACCTCTCTATGTTTATAGGACATTAAATAAGTTGTTGAATAACATGTTCCACTCGATGATTAGCAGACCCAAAAAGCATCTCCAACAACGCTGTTGTTTGATCAAAATCCAAAACAACAACCATTATTTGCCGTCAAAATAACAAACCATCAGCAATACTCAAGATCGGAAGCCAGATGCATATTCAATGCAATAGTCAAGATGGTGTTGTGCAACCAACAACCTGTTTCATGAGCTCCCGAAACTATGTTTCAAATATTGGAATCTCGCAAAAGAAGTTGTTGAGAAAAAAGTGCATAGCGTGTTTGTTGATCATAACTTCTCTCAGTGATTTGAATATGATTCCTCTGTATACTTAGCGAAAATTTCATTTATAAGTTTAAGTTCAAATTCAGTGATAGCACACGCTGATTGCACTCAGTGATATCAGGAACCTTAATCTTATCTCTGAAGATCTGAAGAACAACATTCACACCACAAGAACATTCAGCTAGTGATCTGAAGCGGTTCAGTGATAGCAAGGGTTGTTTAGATAGAAGTGTGAAGTCTTGTTAAACCTCAACGATACTCTGAGAGTTCATCCTTGAAGTTTCAAGTTCAGCGATCAAGTGAAGTCTATAAAGCAAGATCAATGTTGATCTTGTCCTCGATGCACAAAAGTCAACCAAATCTGATTTAGTAATGTTCATATGCGGCCAAAAGTATGGTTGCTTTTGAACAAATGACAAGCTTCCAATGAGAGCTTGACACGTGGCCTATACCTTTGTCTTGCATTAACTGCAAACGTGTATTAATAGATGAAGATCCTTCTTCATCTTTATGCATGCAACTTTCTATTTTCTTAAACCTCTGCCTCTTTTCTTTCTCATATTCTTGTGCATCAATCTGTGTGATTTCTTAGTTACAATAGAATATGTTTTATTACTTGTTCTAATTCCGCTTGTAACTGTCAATTTGTTTATTCTATATAAACTAATTTAAAAACAAAAAAAAATATGTGTGTTTGTATTCAACCCCCCTTCTACAAACTGTTTCTATATCCTTGAACTCTGGTAGAATCCTTTGGGACCAACAAGTGGTATCAGAGCAGTGTTTCTTGCTTACTTATCTTTAAAATACTTGTTTCTTAAGCTATTTTAAAATGACTAATAGTAATACAAACTACATTGATAATGGATATTTAGTTAAAACTCCCAGATTTAGCCGTGATAGCTTTCCATTATGGAAGGAAAGAATGAATTTATTTCTAGAAGAGTCTGATCCTAAGATCTGGACCATACATTCCTACAGCCCTAGTTGATGTTGTTCCCGCCACTACAACCACTCCAGCCATCGCTGAAAGGAGAATTTTCAAAACTCCAGATCGATGGACTGAAGATGAGAAAAAGGAAGTAGCTACAGATTCTAAAGATAGATCTATAATAGCAACGTCTTTACCAGATGAAGTCTATCATTCTGTAATGAAGATGAGAACTTCTAAAGCCATGTGGGATACTCTATGTATCCAATATGAAGGAACTGATGAAGTTCAAACCACTAGATGTATAAATCTGGTAAGACAATAAGCTTTATGCATTTAAAAGGAGAAACCCTTCCTCAAGTTCACCAAAGATTTAACTGTCTCTTGATTGATATGAAAACTGTCATCAGATGATATTCAAATGCTGAAATACTGAAAAAATTCATGGAGGCACTACCTGAACAATGGAGGTGTATACTACATGTCTATAATTGTCAAAGAATCTTGAAACTCTTTCTCTAAGTGCTTTATATGGAATGCTCCTAAATGAAGAGCAATATCAAGTTTTAAGGAAAAACCTCATAAATGAGATCAAGGGTGCCAAAAGTACTTCTTTGGCACTAGTGACTTCAAGGGTAGATCCTTCAAAACAAGTTTCTTCCTCTATTACTTCTATCACTGAATTAAATCAAACTGATTCAGAAGAGCTCACTGATGCTAACATCTCTGAGTTTGATAACTCTTTAGCTCTTCTAACTAACAATTTTAGAAGATTTGCTAGAAAGAGTAACTTCCGAAAAACTCCTGCTATCGCTGACGCTGACAAGTCAAAGACTCTGCCTGCTGAAAAAGCAGCGAAAGGGTCACTTTGCAAGTGAGTGCAAATCTTAGAATGTAGCTGCACCCACCACCTCTCAGAACTCTGATAAGAAGGAAAAATATTCAAAGTTAAAAAATAAATACAGGGATCTGAAAAAGAACCAGCAAAAAGGCAAAGGTCTAGTTGCTGAAGAAGTTGATTGGGAACAAGAAGATGCTTGGGCTAAAACCTCTGATGAGTCAATTTCTGATGAAGAAGATTTTTCCTTCCTCTGCCTAATGGCAAGAATCGTGGAAGCTGAAGAAGTTTTTGAAACATCATACTCAGAATCTCCTTTGACTCAGGTAAACATCTCTACAAACCCTTCTAGACCTGAAAGTGATAACTTGTCTGCTCTCGATTCTATGACCGTTGATTTTTACAATGCCTTAAATGGAAAGATCAAAGCTAAAAAAATCAATATTGATCTTTCAGAACAATTGAAAATTTGTCATTTAAAAATCAAAGAACTTACAAAGACTGAAGAAACTCTTAAGGACCAAGTCTTTGTAAATCAAACTATAAGCTTTGAAAGACAACAAGCTATCACTGTTAAGGAAAAGGCTATCACTGATCTCAAGTCTGAAAAAGCTACCATCGAAGGATGGTGTAAGGCTTCGGACAAAGTCAGCGAGATCATCAATGCCCAGATCCCCATAAAGGTGAAAAGTGGTTTAGGTTATAACCCTGACAAAGAAGAATCAGATAATGATCGTTCCATACTAAAATTCGGAATGTTTGTCTATTCAATCCCTGATTCATCTTTCAAAAACCTCATTTAAATGAGAAGCGGCCTATCACCAATTCTAATGATTCTAAGAAAATGATCAAGGACAAGTTTCTTGACCATGTTCCTACAATCAAGAATATTCAGAAACAGAAGAAGAACTCCTTTATTCCTTCAGTGAGTCATCCTAAAACTGGGAAGAAGATCCATGCATCTATTCAGAGATCAACACCCAGAATTAAGATTGACCTCACACTTGTTCTTGAAAAAATTGTTATACCCCCAAGGACATTGGACAAAGGAATTCTTGGTTCTGCTCCTGAAAATGCTTCTTTTTGCTCTTTGAACTCTTTCAATTCTAAACTTATTTCCAAATATAGGAAATGCTATCATTGTAGTGACACTACTCACATTGCTAACAAATGTCCTAATGCTACTAAAGCTGAAAAAGTAGGTCATGGTAAGAAAGTAGCTCAAGCTAATAAATCAGCAAGAACGAAATCCATCAAGGTTGGTAAAACTTCCAAGGTGAAGATAACCAATGAAGAAAATCCTTCAGCTAGTAGCTCTTCTGCTCACTCCTTCCACTAACTCAGCAGGACCCATTGTAGTATGGGTACCTATGAAAATTTAATCTCTTTGTTGTATGGAGAGTGCTAAAGTCATCTGGTATCTCGATAGTGGATGCTCAAGGCACATAACTGGCAGAAAATCTATGCTCTCTTAATATTAAGAAGAAATCGGTCCCTCAGTGACCTTCAGTGGAAATGGCAAAGGATACACTAAAGGTTATGGAAATCTATCCAATGGAGCAACTTCATTCAGTCGAGTCGCTTATGTTGAAGGACTAAAGCACAACTTATTGAGCGTTAGTCAGCTATGTGACAAAGATTTCAAAGTTCTATTCCTAAAAATAGATGTGTTTTCACTAACTCTAATGACAAACTTACCTTAACAGGCAAAAGAGTAGAAAACGTATATGTCATTAACATGTATAGTTCTCACTCTGAGAACACGTACTTCATTTCCAGAGCCTCCTCTGATATAAACTGGTTATGGCACAAGAGACTCTCTCATCTAAACTTTAAGATGATCAATGAATTATCTCAAAAAGAACTTGACAAGGATCTCTCTAACCATACCTTTACAAAGGAATCTCTTTGTTGAGCGTATGAGAAGGGAAAACTGACAAAAGCCTCTTTCAGATCTAAACAAGTTTCCTCAGTGACTTCACCTCTTCAACTTCTTCATATGGATCTATTTGGACCCGTCAATGTCCAAGCTCTGTCTGGAAAGAAGTACACCTTGTGATAGTTGACGAATATTCCAGATATACTTGGGTATTCTTTCTTCGATCCAAGAATGATACACCTGATGTGATTATCTCCTTTATTAAAAGAATGGAAGTCTTGAACAATCTCACTGTTCGCTCCATGAGAAGTGATCATGGCACCGAATTCAAAAACAGTACCCTGATTAACTTCTTTGAAGAAAAGGGAATCACTCATAATTTCTCATCTGTGAGAACACCTCAGCAAAACAGTGTCGCTGAAAGAAGAAATCGAACGATCATTGAAGCAACTCGCTCAATGCTCAGCGAATCGCATCTACCTACTCAATTTTAGGCTGAAGCAGTCAACACGGCGTGCTTTACTCAGAATCGTTCCCTGATAGTCAAGCGATTCAAGAAGACTTCCTATGGATTATTTCATGGAAGAAGACCAACTCTGAAATACCTACACATCTTTGGATGTAGATGCTACATTCTGAATGATAGAGATCATTTGGGTAATTTGATCCAAAAGCTGATGATGGGATATTTCTTGGATACTCTTCTGTATCCAAGTCTTTCAGAATCTTCAACAAAAGAAGACAACACGTTGAAGAATCCATGCACGTCAATTTTGATGGATCTCGTCCAACTAATTCTACTCCTATCCCTAAAGAAGATGAGGAATTGAATGAATGGATGAAATCTCATTATAGGGAACCTGAAAATTATTTCAGCAATCAACCTAATGCTGAAAATAATGATGATGAAATCCCTGATCTTCCTAACTCAAGCAACGATCCATAATCATCAGGAGTCAACATCACTCCTCTCAATCAGATTCCTCCCTTTGATTCTTCATTCGGAAATTCTTCAGTGAATATCCAAGACATTCGGTATGAATAACAAAAGACATTCGGTATGAATTACAAAGGTGAAGTTCATTACATTATTCAGTATGAATAACAGACATCCAGTGTGAATAACACAACATTCAAGTGAATAACACATTATTCAGTCTGAATAATGCCCTTCGTTATTCAGACTGAATGAGATACGTGTCGCGCTCTCCTTTGTCCTCGTGTTCGTAACCAAATTTGAGTTCATATTTGAACCTGCCCTTGTATATATATATATTATATATATATAGAAAGAGGTTCATGAGAGGACGTTAACAATTTACGAGAATGCGAGGACACTCCTCAGCCAATCATTTTGCACATGAAGTTTTTCATGTACAAAATCACATATGATTCATGTATAAAATCATATATGATTCACATACAAAATCATATATGATTAGCTTAGACTTTTCCCGCAGCAAAAGTCACGCGTGTCATTTTTGATGCTAGTACAAAATCACATATGATTTTGTACATGAAAAAAATTTCATGTACAAAACGATTGGCTGAGGATTGTCCTTGCATTCTCGTAAATTGGTATCGTCCTCGCATGAACCCGCATCTATATATATATATATAGAGAGAGAGAGAGAAGAAAGTTCAAATGTGAAATTCAATATGAATATGACACATGTCGCGCGCTCATTTGTCCTCACGTTCACAACCAAATTTGGGTTCTTATTCGAACTCCTCCTATATATATTGAGAGAGAGAGAGAGAGAGAGGAAAGTTCAAATGTGAACTCAAATTTGGTTGTGAACGTGAGGACAAATGAGAGCAGACTTGTGTCTGAATGTAGATTATTAAGACTGAATAATCAAAGAAGTATTCAGACTCAATATAGTATTTATTCAATCTAAATAAGCATTATTCAGACTGAATAAATACTATATTCAGTCTGAATATTTCTTTGATTATTCAGTCTGAATATGACAAGTGTCGCGCTCTCATTTCTCCTCATGTTCACAACCAAATTTGAATTCTTATTTGAACCCGCCCCTATATATATATGTCGCCTTAGATCACGCCTTGAAAAACGTCGTGAACATCACAGTAACTCGTAAGAATTGACAACACTCAGACCGTTGACAACCTTGGTTTTAAGAGATATAAATTATTTTAGTGAGTTTATAAAAGGACGATAGTGTAGTTATGTGCAAGAATGTCAATGCAATCTAACGTAATATCTCTGTGATCTCCTTCACATTTGAGACTTTTGAGTGTTGTCATTAAGCACTACTTTTCTATTGCAATTCTAATAAAAAATAATTAAAAACATGGAAGCATACCTGATGGTGATAACGATGAAGATTGAGGGATTAGTGAACTCTCATTATAAAAAAATAAGCCTCCTATCGAATTGAACACGAAGGTGTCATAACCATCCTTCCACTTCTCCCATTAGCATGGAAGAGCGTGGAAGACCTGTTGATATGGTCTTCAACCCGTTAGGAGTACATGCACGAATGAATCTAGGACAAAAATTCATGTGTTCCTAAGAAAAGGAATTCGTCCATTTTTTGGGGTCTTAAAGGTAATCCGGAATCTGATTGATTATCTTTTCGAGACAATAATCACACTCTTCGCTCGATAAATCAGGAGTAAATTGCACGACCGCATAAATTGACGTAAAATCTTTCAGACTTGTGTTCCGTACGCGAACATCAACGAGGATCCACCAGTGGTTGCTTCACCTCTCAAATTTTCCATTACTTGGCTCAACGCCCAATAGAATTAATTGATACTCTTGGCGTCATTAACATCTACCTTTCTAAAAACAAGCTTATAATTTTTATTACCAATATAATGTCATTAGAGTACCTCAAGAGACAATATCAGAACATATAGATGCTTCTCTTTAATTTTGTTAGGACAAGCTTGTCTTAACCAAAAAATTAATAGAGCCATTCAAACAACTTTGCCACATGTGTGGATCCACGTCTCCACGATAATGGGAGATTGCATTGGCAGAATCAACCCCATGACCGACATAGAGGTAATAGAAACCGTAACCAGAGTTGGTGTTGGGGAGGAAAGACATGGTGGCATTGAGATTTCTAATGTACCTACTTTTGCAGGTATAAGTAGTAGCGTTTTGGTAGATATGGTAGAGGTAGATATGGTAGAGGTATTCGGGTTGGGCTTTGATGAGAACATTGATCAGTATGTACATGAAATTAAGTCCAAAAATGGAAGCAGTTGTAACACCCGATATTTTAGTATCGATAATTTCAAGTTTCATGTGTTTCGACCTTAGTATAGTCATTTAGAAGTATCGTGGATGTTGGTTGAGTTGGTTATCGCATTTGGCAAAAATCAGATTTTGATCCAAATTTGCATTGCTCACGACCGCACTTCTATTTTGCTCGCGCTCGCGAGCAAACCTTAAAAAGTGGGCAGAAGTATGCTCGTGACCACACGCCTATTTTAAATCTGATTTTCTCTTCTTTTCTCCATTTTATTTTCTTCCCAACTCGTTTTCTCTGGTTCTGTCTTCAATGGAGACGATTTTTGGAGGATCCACTCCTCATTTCCAACCATCCAAAAGCCTTGGAACTTCATCAATGTTCAAGATTCAAGTCCTCATCTTCATCTTCTCCAACACTCCTTTCTCCATTGTTGTCAATTTTTGGGATCTTTCTCCAAGTTAAGATTTGTAAGTTGTTCCACCCTTTTAGATTATATTTCTTGTTAAAACCTTCCTTTTTGGTCCTCTAGAACTTTGTTCTTGAAGCAATTTCAGTATATTAGAGGTTTGACTATTTTGGAAGATTTTAGGTTTTTGACTAGTGATTTCATGGATCTAATTTTTGGGAGTTATTATTGGTGTATCTAGGTTGATTATGAACTAGATATGGTTGCTAGTGAAGAAAGATTTGCAGATCTGGATTTTCCTTCAAATGGAGCTTTTTGGGGTAAACCTAGATTTAGCCTAAATCTAGCAAGGTGAGTTCAAGTTGCCTTGTGAAAACGTTGTACATGCCAAAAATGTTCATTTTGATATATTCACATGTTTTACTTACTATTTATTTATCAAATGTGTGAGTATTTGGGGACAAAGGTGTATTGTTTGGTATAGAGGGTTTCATAAATCGTGCAAAATGCTTACGGTGTGTTCTAGACATTTTACTAAATAAAACATAGATATGAGTTGTTTAGATGTTTTATTTTATAAAAGAAGATTATTTGGTATTTGTGTATTTTGGGAGTATCTGATTTATAAACCATTGGAAAATACCTGTTAATGCATTATGAGGAATTTTGAAAATATACGAATATGATTAATTTGGAAAATGGTTTATATCAACCAAAGATGTTTGATTTGGGTAAATATACAAGTGTTGAGTCATAGAGCTTTTGCTTAGTTTTTGACTAAGATGAGTCTCATGGACACTTGTCCGATTTAAATGGCTACATGTGGAGCTTTTCGAGTTATATGCAATTAAGACATATTTATTTATAAAATTACATGTTTTGGGTGCGTCGGTCATTCATTTTGAGGTCATGTAATTTAGGCTGCATTTCAATGGATCCATAGGCATAAAAGTCAGCTTTTATTTGGCGATGGAACAAGTAATAAATCCTAGTTTGGGGTTGAACTTGACTGGATTTAGGTATCGAGTAATAGATCCTAGTTTGGGGTTGAACTTGTTACATGTGAGAAAAAGATCTAATCTGGTTGAGCTTACCTATACACTGACCATAGATTCTAGCTTGGGTTGATGTTAGTGCCATAGCGGGTTTCCCCTATTAAGTCTGAAAATATTATATCCGAGATCACAAATATTGAAGACGTGAAGGGCTAAACTGCAAAGTCAACAAAAGACAATATGGAATAGATTTTATTGTAAATAAGGCAAGTGAATATTGCTTTAATTTCTAGTTTCCTTATTGTAATTTATCTTCTCATATAAATAGAGGTATGCCTATTCTTTAGAGACAAGAGATTATTTAGAGGATTATTCAAGAGAGATCGTGAGCTTTATTCATAGCTCCATACTTTGTAGCCACGATATTATACAAGTTAGATATATGACTTACTGAAGTATGTCATGTTGTTCTTCGTGTTCTTGCTGATTTATACACCGTTGCTGGTTAACTGGGATCCACAATTGGTATCAGAGCTTAACGATCTGAGTTTTGATCTAATTCTGGTGGAGTTCGAAAAATTAAAAGGTACAAATCTCGATTTTCTTTTCTGTCCAAAAACTTATCGATCCAAGCCTCCATAGCCTGGATCGACAAGAATTTTTATCACACCTTCATATATCGATAAGAATTTTTTTGTCGTACCCTCATATATCGATAAGAAATTTTTATCCCATCTTTATATATCGACAATTTATTTTTATCGCACCATTAATATCGACAAATTATTTTTTTCGAAATTCTTGTGTTTTAAAATCCTCTTAATTACTATAGTTTAATCTGCGGTACTTTTGCTTCTATTTTATTAGAAAACTCAGGAACGCTGACTCCTGCAGCTTTTCTGGTTTAAAGGTTCTCAAGTACACACCTTAAACTTTAGTAATTCATTTTTACTTTATTTTGATCTTTTTGGAGACTCAGGAACTTACATCTTCTCTTCCATAAAAAGACTTGTTCTTTTTTGTCGATGAAGGCTTTGTTCCTGCTCTTCAATTTTTCAAAGTAAAGATAAAACGGAATTTCAATATCTTGTTTTCAATTCTTATCACGTCCTTTAGACCCGATAAGAATTCTTGTCGACTTCTTTATATCCGATATAAAATCTTGTCGACTCCTTTTGACCCAATATAAAATCTTCTCGATCATCCTTCACCCGATATGTTTTCTTGTCGAGTTATCTTAACCCGATATAAATTCTTATCGCATCCTTTGGTATCGACAACTTTTTCTTTCAAATCGAGATATTTTATAAAGAACTCTTAATTTTTTTTCAAAACTCACCGATCGAGATCACTTCATCAAGTAACCCGTATTTATATTTTTGTCACGAACTAACTGTGTAGTTGAGTGGTAAAGGTTATAGTTCAATGATAAGTTCTAAACGCAAAGTTTCTGAGGTAAAAGCTACAACAGCTAAACTCGAAGTTCGACATACGAATAACATGAACGTGATCGATGAATTATTAAGAGAAAATATTTATCTTGGTCAATTTAAAGACACATATAATGTCTTGAAAGATAAAATTGAGTTTTTGGAAGCATAGTGTAAGGAATCCTAATCATATAATGTATGAAGACTTTTGCAAAAAGAAAAATCTTGATTTAATAAAGATAAACTTCGAACTCAAAGAAAAGATTTATGAGTTAAAGAGGATTAAGGATTCTGGAACTAATAGCGTTGCTCTTGAAAAGTTTTTGAATTATGAAAGAACGGACTTTGAGAAAGAAAGAAATCTTTTTTCTGATGAGAAGCACAAGTTTGAGATTGAGCGAAAAACATTTGAAAGCAAAATTAAAACTTGTGAATTGACAATTAGAAATCTTTCTAAACAAGTATCAGATTTTGATCAGGTTATGATTTTAGAAAGGAAAACATATGAAACGAATTGTCTGGAGCTATCAAAAGAACTTTGTGAGCTTCAAAAAATTCAAGATGATGAACAAATAATATTTGAAAATGATAAAAAGAATGATTTAAATAAAAGCGTTTTAATTTTAGATAAAAATAAACGTTTAGAAAAAGAAAGAAAAGATTTTGATGAGAAAATTTTTAACTTTCAAAGAAATTATCTGAATTACAATCAAATCTTGTAACCGAAAAAAATTTGAGATCTGAATTAAAAATAAATATGATTTGCTTACGGAAGAAAGAGATGATTTCTTAAGCAAAATTAAAGAACTTGAAAACAAGCTTTCAAGTCAAAAACAAATGAATAAAGAGAATTCAGAATCATTCAAACAATTCACTCCCGAACAAATAAATGCGGAGTTAGATCACCTTGAAAAATTGATTTTTCCTAACGATTTTGATTCTGCTTCAACTTCTAAAATGATTCCTCTTCGTCTGTTAATGTCTGTAGGAATAACTGTTCCTCAAGTGTTCAATCTCATAGGTATTCTAACAACTCCAAATCATATAGTTCCTTAAATTCTCAGACTCATAATTTTAAACGATTTCACAATGATTTTGTTGCTAATTCTGGAGTTTTTAAAAGATTAAAAATGGTTTGGAGAAAGAAATCAACTATAGATGATAATGTTGAAAACATGCCACATACATCTCCTGTAGTTGATACAAGATCATTTGTTCTCAAGACTAATTTGCCTTATTTTGTCAAGTCTGTCAAACAGCTAATTAGTCTAAGTTCCACAAAGAATTGTTGTTCTACTTGTGGAACAAATGATTTTGTCGATCAAAGGTATAGTCATAAATGGTTTGGTACTTATAGTATCCCTAGTTCCCCATTTGTTGTTTCTAAAGCTAACCATCAAGGACCCAACAAAGCTTGGGTACCAAAATCTTTTTAATCTGTTTTGTAGGAATGTCATGTGTGTTCTAATATAGAATATTCACATCACATGACTTGATCATTCAAAAGGTTATGCTGTTTTTGAGGGGGAGTTACATATTTCTACTTTTTATTGTTTAGCTTAGTAGTATCTCAACTATGGACCTGCTCATAACCCGTTTTACATTGCATTATGACTTCTGAATACTTCACTTCAGAACTCGGACTTCAAAATATCAACTCTTTGTGTGTGATAGGATTTAGAAGTTTCAATGGTCAATCTAGAGCCGGAAGGGCCTATCCATGAAACACACCCCTAGGATAGATATTTTGAAAGGGTATAAAATTGAGTGCTTGTGAGATAAAAGAAAAAAAATGAGGGTGTGAAAAGACTTAAAGGAAAGTATTTGGTCTTCATCAAACCTAAACAGTTATCTAGGTAGCCACACAATCTATTCATTCTCGATTCTTTGGAGATGAATATTGAAATAGACATGGACCCAATGTCGATAACTTGTGTCACCCCACCCAACTACTCAAGTATCGCACAAAAGATATTTGTTTTATATATCACGGAGAATGAGCATATCTGCTATCTTTTCTTCACTTGGAAGATTAAGATATTGAAAAAGGAAGACACACCTCTGGTCTCCGAACTTCACATTCAATGCACATTGAGTCTGTGAAAAGTATTTTCATATTTTGACCCTTAAAATTAGCATTTAATGCATAAATTCTTTCTACACATTGGACGAGTCTTTGTGATTCACATTTTATGTCTTCGTGTTTATGTTAGAACAGTTTAAGAAGTTAGTTTTATAACTTACTTCTGTGATAACTGGAAATCCTATCAGTGCTAAACCGTTGCCAACACTGAAAATATGCCACTTAATTAAATTTATTTTTGATTTAAGTGATAATAGTTGCTATTCGTGCTTCTATGTTAGCCCATTACCCATTGATCCTTGAAGATGAATTTCTCACATATGCATTTGATTACTTCTACTTAATGTCTTTGATTATTCAAAATGCTTCGGATTCTCCTTATCATTCTGAGGGGGAGAAAAGGTATATCAAAGACAAATTCTTATGAAGGGGAGAAAAAGTGTATCAAAGACACATGCGAAGAACGACATGAGAGAAGTCATCAGATCATCAAAGAAACGAAGAAAGTCAAGTGATCACATTCGTAGGGGGAGCAAATGATTTCAAGATGAAGATTTGTTGACAAAATTTTATCGTCTTCAAAAGTGCTGATTTGCTGAAATGTAATCTCGAATACAAAGGGGGAGATTGTTAGGTCTTAAAATATTATATCCGAGATCACAAATATTGAAGACGTGAAGGGCTAAAGTGCAAAGTCAACAAAAGACAACATGGAATAGATTTTATTGTAAATAAGGCAACTGAATATTGCCTTAATCTCTAGTTTCGTTATTGTAATTTATCTTCTCACATAAATAGAGGGTTAGGGCTATTCTTTAGAGACAAGAGATTATTTAGAGGATTATTCAAGAGAGATCGTAAGCTTTATTCATAACTGCATACTTTGTAGCCACGATATGATACAAGTTAGATATATGACTAATTGAAGTTATTCATCTTGTTCTTCGTGTTCTTGCTGATTTATACACCGTTACTTGATTAACTGGGATCCACACCCCCGTATTTTCCCTCAAATTGTGTTCTCCTAAGAATAAGCGTGAGTTAATGATTTATAAAATATGGTTAACGATATGTTTTCTATCTTTATGTTTATACCTTTATTTATGGTCGCGTGAATATTGGGTTTGGTATTACATTAAATGGGTATTTTTATTTAAAGCTTTCTTTACTAACGACATTTTGGTCTAAAGCTTTTATTATGGAAATAATGTATTTGAGAAATATGTTGCTTTCAAAACGAAGTCCTTTTATTTGAGAAATTACCATTTCATCAAGCAATCTTTTGACTTCAAACGATTATAAATATGTTATAAACTCTTGAGCTTACTACGCGTTAAGCCTAACCTTTTTATTTGTCGGCATGTGCATCAGGTTCTCGTTGGGGTTGGTTCTAGCATCACTTGTGGGTTTGAGTGCTAGGAAGTGGCACGATAAAGATTAGGCTCTTGGTGACGTTTTCCGCATTCAGAGATAGCGACTCTTTGGGTTTAGTAATACCCGACTGTGATCATGTCTTAGTAGAAGACTTGATATATCTTTCGTAGAGGTTTAGACCGAATTGTTATTTGAGGAAAATACAAGTATTGATTTATAGGAAGTGAATTATCTTTCAGTTGATGTAATATTGAAGATTTTAATTTAGTCACTCTTTCCAAATTTGATGGTGTTACAAGATGGTATCAGAACATAAGTTTGAGAGATTTAGGTATGGATTTTAGATTCCTAGACTCAAACTAGCGTATTGTTAAGTCTTTGGATGTGAGATTTCACTATTAGACACGTTAAGATAGGACGATTTTAGGTTAATAGATGCACCATAATCGAGAACCATGATGATGGTAACAAGGATCCGCATATAAGGTAGATTTGTAGTATCATTCGGCCGGTGATAGTATGAATTTACCGTTATGTGTGTGTGCTTGAGTGACATTGTCGTGATGACTGATGGGGTAGTGAATGAGTTCTCTTGGGTTAACCGTTGAAAGAGTTGGTGTTTGTGGCATTGCCATTTTGAATGACAACTAAGTATGACAAATATGTTAGGATGATCGTTTTGGGGTCGGAATTAATGGATAGTTATGAACCATAAGCTTGTTGAATCAACTTTATTCCGAGGAGAATTGTAAATCAATGGATCTAGTTGTGAATGAAAGTCTTAGGATATGAAGCTTTCCAATGTCGGTCTAATGATTAGTAGACTTGGCGTTTGTGGTTCTAAGACTTCGGGTTCCGACCGGATGCATGCACGACAACTATTTTAGAAAAAAATTTGCAAAACTATTTCATATTATTAAATAATTTGCATTTGACAAGTTAATATTTTTGGAAAATGTTTTTGGCACACACAAGAGTGTAGCCATGTCTTGAAAATTACTAAATTGTTTTAGTTACATGAGAAGTACATTCATGTCTACTAAAAAGGGTTTACTTTGTACCGTTTTGCCTAAATTGCAAACTTTGAAGTACATAACTTAAGAGATTTTGGCTTGAAAACTTACAAAAATTGTTCCGTTTACTTTCCGAGAAAGATGAAAATAACGTTTTACGAAGTTTGAGAAAATATTTGGTGTACGTGGGTTTTGAGTCGAGTTTGAAATGCATGAACTACCGTACCTCGTACGGTGGTTTACAGGTTTCATTTTAAATTTTGGGTGCGTAATGTTCATGAGTCAATTTTGAGATACTGGAATTTTTTGAACTCGTTTTAGTGTCGGTATTGGGTATGAGAGTTCGTTGATAATTTTATTTCGTGTCATCTATTTTGGGTATAAAGACTTTTATGACGTCCAAATATAAAGTTTCCCTCATTTGTATTTTAGCTTTTATGGGGATTGTTTGTTGCATAGAGTTTGCATACATTCTAATTGTAGTTTCTTTAAATTATGTAGCTAACAATTTAGAAAGGCGTAGACATTTTATTAATTGGCTTTGAATTCGAAATCCGAATCAAATTGATTTCATTATGTGACCAAGATGCATGCATATCATGTTTTTGGTTAGCTTTGAGAAAGTAAACTATTGTTGAGAAATTTTACTACATGCTGGCTAAAAGAAGAAAATTTTTGGAAAATTTGGTACAACATTTTTTTGCGCACTATTTAATGCATGAATTTATCTTACATACATGGCATGAATAAATGTATGTCAAGACCATATCGATTCATTTTAAAAGTTTGCTAATTGTATTCTCGTTGTTGTCATTATTAGTTTAAATAATGATTACGTAGCTTTTAAATGGTTTTGTATACTAACGTTTGGTCATTTTTTTCACGGTAACCGATCATGTTAAAAATCTTTAATGTGAGTAAGTTGAATTATAAAGGTTTTATGTTTGTTAAATGTTTCATAAATGAAATTGGCACATTTGATTAGTCTTATAATTGTAAACATTGAACTCATTAGGAAACCTTGGATATAAAAGCTATATTTTGTGTTGAACTTTTCAAGTGAGGATCAATGAGTGTCCGCGAAATTAAGGGATAGATGATCGGACTTGCGGTATGTTTTCTTGAACCTTATACGTAAATTCTTAAGTTGCTTAAGGCGTAATTATGTGATCATGTTAGATATTCTTTTGGGATAATGTGCACCTTGTCAAGAGGGAACATTTTATTAGACTTCATGGTTATTTCGGTATTTTTAGTTTTTGGTGAAGAAACAACTCATGTCGAAGTCATAGATATCTTGGTAACTTGTGATCAAGTTGGGTTTTTGGAATGTTCGAAGTATCAATAAATCTTGTCTGAGCAATGGTTTAAGTTTGCTTGTGAAGAAGTATTTAGTGTTCGCCTTGTCGAGAAAGGTCGTAGATGGTAGGATTTTCCTAAGAATCTCTAGAGTTGGAAGGTATGTGGAAGATTATTCCTTGGGTCAATTGCTCGTAAATATATATATATATATATATATATATTGAAATGTAAGTTATTAACAATATGATGAGCGGCATGCATAGCTTCTTAGATAGAAGATTTAAGCAATTGGTCGAAATGGATGTAATGACCTAGATTTTTGCTAGAACAAGTACACTTTTGGGATTTTCAGTTTGAACGACCGATGGATATAGGAACTTTTGAGTTATTGGACTTTCGAGTTAGTTCGTGATGATCCTCTAGTGTCATCAATCTTTGGGTTGGAATTTTTATGCAATTGTTTGCCTCGAGGAGTGTTTGGCTTGGTGTCAACTTGGGTGTTCTTGAGGTCAAATATCATTAGCGTAATTAGAGTGCTTCGGTTGAATTCCAAGAAGTGTTTGAAGGCTTTATGTGGTGAACTTTGGAAGAATAGATATTAATGAATAGTAATGAATGATAATGATCAATGGAATTGACATAGAATTTGAAGCTCTCTAGGGTTTGGTGTACTTGTGATAGTTGAAATATCAGTTTAAGCTTGTGATTAAGAGTTTTGTCATGAACGTGGCAATAGATTCTACATAGTTTCAATTTGGAAGAGATTTGATAGCCGAGTTAAGTTGTTAATACACCATTGAAATCGGTTAAGTAGGTCCCTAAGCTATTTTTGAGGTGCTATGAACCACCTATGGTTGGGAGACAACCGAGATTCTAGTGTTGGGAAAGTGATTTAGCCAATGTTCAATGTTCGTCAAGATATGTTGAGGTAATCTCGTGGAAAGGGACTGTTTGTTTTGTGAAGTGTTATCATTTAAGGTCTTCCTCGTAGGATTGTTATCTAATTATGGGATGAATGGATGGCAAACCATCACTCTGATTTATGGTCCAAGTTGTGTGACTTTTGAATAGTTGCTTGTGCCCTTATGGTACAACAGCTATGTGGAAAAGGATTGTATGTTATCATCATCGAGAGAATTTTAGGTTGAGGTTTTATGATTCGGAGAAAACCCGAACTTGTGAGAATCAAACCATCCGTTATGTGTGGATTTTGAATCTTGGATCAACATTAGATTTCGAGGACGAAATCATTCTACGGTTGGGAGAATTGTAACACTCCGATTTTTAGTATGAATAATGTAACACACTAGTTTTGAAAACACACACTTAATGATTTAAAACTCCAATTAATCAGTTTTTAACTTCCAAAGTACGGAATATTAATTTTTAAACTAACCTTGGAAATGTCCGTTTTAAATTTTTGTGTTAAACCTGTTTTCAACCCAAAAAAAAAATTAACTTTCAAGAAATTAAACCAACCAACGAAAACTAAATACAAACCAAAATTATAACTATTACAATAAGATCGGGGACATATCTACCAGTATACTATTATATATACAAAATACGCCAAAACATTACTACATATACCAAAAGTGTGATTCAACGTCTCGACCTTAACCCGAATCACATCAACTTGTTTTTCCCTTTATCAACGTCACCTAACTTTCATGTAAAATGATAAATAATCCACGGGTAAGCGATTGCTTAGTGAGCTAAATACATTAACATGGTTATATGGTGATTGTATATGTATATATATGTATATATATATATACTAGGATAACGAAATTTGAACCAATTATAAAAAACCAAATATAAAGCAAAGAAAACCAAACAAGCATACCGAACCCGAGACATGTGAGATATCAAATAAACCGACCAAAAATCCAATAACCAAACATTAATTGACTGAATATCAACATACGAGCATAAGCCAAGTAAGTCAAGAACATAATAAATGATTAATAAACAAGAATCATATATCTCGTACCAAGTGCGTTGAACGTATCCATGGTAAACTTCTAAAATATCCATATCTTTTACAACTTACATAACCATATGAGAATAATCTAGATATTAAGAGTCAATGTACCAGCCCGCACTTCTCCTTCCTGGTATGTGCCAAATCATGTACTCATGCCCACCTCCTATCCACTCGGTAATGAGTACGACAAACCAGTATGTCTCACCCGTCCTCCGTCTCCTCGGGGCTGTCGACATACACCGATCTTCCGGCATACTACACAAAGTAGTACCCGTACTCACGGTATTTCAAGAGGCCAATAAAACATATACAAACGATTTATGGATCCGGGAAACTACCGACATTGCGGAACACCATACGAAACAAGAACCGACACCGAAGGAACATTCAATACCAAACCAAGACCAAAGGATTTATATTCAAGTATAATACAAGGAAAACACACACATATATACAAGCACGTATATAAAAAAGTAGTATATTTAACTCATAGTGCTATCGGTAGTCAACCAGAAGTCAATTCGGAAGCTATGTCCCAATTTCGTTATCCCATATTGAGGTATCCTCCAAATACAACCAACGAGATTCAAATGATCCCTTCAATTTCTTGTTTGATTCACCATAAATGGTGTTAGATCATCTTCTATGTGTGTGAAATCACACCTCTATAACTCCAAAAGTTTATAGAAGTAAAATGGGGTAAAAATGGTGTAAAAAGGGAGTTTTCTTCACTTAAAGTCGTGATTACCCGGTTTGGCTCGGGTTTGACCCGACTGGGTTGACCCATTTGACCATCAAACACTAAAAATATCATAACTTTTCGCTCGGAACTTCGTTTTAGATGAGGTTTTCGCCTACGCGTTCGTAACAAGATAATCTATCACTTTCAACAAAAATATTTCAGAAAAAATCCCCCAATAAATGCAGTTTTACATATTTGTAGGTGTTAGGCTTTCCTTTGCAATTTGTCTTTTTTGATTTTGAGCTCGGAACCCCGTACAACTTTTATGACACTTCCAACATCTCCTAATAGGTTCAAACTTAGTTCCCAAAGCTTAACATTTCATCAAACACCTACCAGTTGAGTGTTGTGCATGTATTTTATCGAAATAACAACGTATTTTGTAAATCTTGCATAAAATGAAATTTACGCGACTATTTCGACTTCCGTCACTTGTAACACTTATTATTAACTTATTCAAAGGTATTCCAACCTTTACATCACTATTTAGCCCATCCGTTCAAGTTTTGGGTAGATTTTTCCCATTTAGGCACTCCAGTTACCTACCCAATTTCCATTAAACAATGTATTTTGTATTGTGAATCTTCACATCGTCTAATTAGGTCATTTGTAAGTTGTTAACACCAATCTTACGTCTTACATCTCATTCCAACTATGAGTTCAACTTATAACTCATTAGTACACTAAGCATTTAGCAAGTTCTATTTTTTTTATACAAAATTAACACACAAACATATAATACATATTTAGAATCACTAACTAAGAATATTTAGGAGGGTGGATGTTACAAATAATTTCAAGTTTCATATGTTTTCGACCTTAGTCTAGTCATTTAGAAGTATCGTGGATGTTGGTTGAGTTGGTTATCGCATTTGGCAAAAATCAGATTTTGGTCGAAATTTGCACTGCTCGCGACCGCGCTTTTATTTTGCTCGCGCTCGCGAGCAAACCCCAAGAAGTGGGCAAAAGTATGCTCGCGACCACATGCCTATTTTGCTCGCTTCTCCATTGCTGTCAATTTTTGGGGTTTTTCTCCAAATTAAGATTTGTAAGTTGTTCCACCTATTTAGATTATATTTCTTGTTAAAACCTTCCTTTTTAGTCCTCTAGAACTTTGTTCTTGAAGCAATTTCGGTATTTTATAGTTTTGACTAATTTGGTGGATTTTAGGTTCTTGACTAGTATTTTCATGGATCTGATTTTTGGGAGTTATTATTGGTGTATCTAGGTTGGTTACGTACTAGATATGGTTTCTAGTGAAGAAAGACTTGCAGATCTGGACTTTCCTTCAAATGGAGCTTTTGAGGTAAACCTAGATTTAGCCTAAATCTAGCTAGGTGAGTTCAAGTTGTTTTGTGAAAACGTTGTACATGCCAAAAATGTTCATTTTGATATATTCACATGTTTTACTTACTATTTATCAAATGTGTGAGTATTTGGGAAAAATACGCATTGTTTAGTATAGAGGGTTTCATAAATCATGCAAAATGCTTACAGTCGGGTTCTACACATTTTACTAAATATAACATAGAAATGAGTTGTTAAGATGTTTTATTTTATAAATGAAGATTATTTGGTATTTGTGCATTTTTGGAGTATCTGATTTATGAACCATTGGAAAATACCTATTAATGCATTATGAGGCATTTTGGAAATATACGAATATGATTTATTTTGAAACTGGTTTGTCTTAACCATAGATGTTTGATTTGGGTAAATATACAAGTGTTGAGTTATAGAGCTTTTGCTCAGTTTTTGACTAAGTTGAGTCTCATGGACACTTGTCCGATTTAAATGGCTACATGTGGAGCTTTCGAGTTATATGCCATTAAGGCATATTTATTTATAAAATTACATGTTTTGGGTGCGTCGATCATTCATTTTGAGGTCATATAATTTAAAGTGCATTGTAATGGATCTATAGGCATAAAATTCAGTTTTTATTTGTGGATGGAACAAGTAATATATCCTAGTTTGGGGTTGAACTTGTTTGGATTTAGGTATCGAGTAATAGATCCTAGTTTGGGGTTGAACTTGTTACCCGTGAGCGAAAGATCTAATTTTATTGAGCTTACCTACACACTGACTATAGATTCTAGTTTGGCTTTTGTTGTTAGTGACATAGCAGGTCTCCCCTGTATTTTCCCTCAAATTGTGTTCTCCCATAAATAAGCGTGAGTTAATGATTTATAAAATCTGGTTAAAAATATGTTTTCTATCTTTATGTTTATAACTTTATTTATGGTCGCGTGAGTATTGGGTTTGGTATTACATTAAACGGGTGTTTCTATTTAAAGCTTTCTTTACTAACGACATTTTGATCTAAAACTTTTATTATGGAAATAACGTATTTGGAAAAGATGTTGCTTTCAAAACGAAGTTCAAGTATTTGAGAAATTACCATTTCATCAAGCATTCTTTTGACTTCAAACGATTATAAATATGTTAAAAACTCTTGAGCTCAATAGGCGTTAAGCCTAACCTTTTTTTTTGTCGGCATGTGCATCAGGTTCTCGTTAGGGTTGGTACTAGCGTCACGTGTGAGCTTGAGTGCTAGGAAGTGGCACGATAAAGATTAGGCTCAGGTGATGTTTTCCACATTCGGGGATTGCGACTCTTTGGGTTTAGTAACACCCGACTGTGATCGTGTCTTAGTAGAAGACTTGATATATCTTTCGTAGAGGTTTAGAGCGAATTGTTATTTGAGTAAAATTCAAGTATTGATTTATAGGAAGTGAATTATCTTCCAATTGATGTAATATTGAAAATTTTAATTTAGTCGCTCTTTCCAAATTTGAGGGTGTTACAGTAGCTTTCGGGTGATCGATATTACCATGATTTTTCTTACTCTTTTGTGGAGAAAGAGGTACTTATGAAACCAAATAAATCAACGAGTATGTGTTTCCTTGATGCTTCCTTTGTCTAAAGATATGCCTTTTTTATATTCATGAACACCGACCAAGTATTTATTAATTTTATTTAGGGTTGTTTATTTAACTCTTAATAGTTCCATTAAAAGGAAACCTCTGAATCGTTAAGAGATGAATCTTGTTTGACAATTTTTTTTGCTTCTTATTGGTTTTAAACCCACCTGAATGATTTTGTATCTTGGGCCTCCCTAAACCATTCAGAGCCCTAATTTTATTGTGAACAATTACCAAACAACCATATTTTATATGGATTTCTATTTTGGTTCATATATAATATATGATGTTCATAATTTTTTTCACACATCTAAAATTTATGATGATGTTTCGTGCACAAGAAAGAAAGTTGTTGTCCCAAAATTCTGACAATTAGCTGAAGACATGTTAGTATTTTATACACTACATAAAGATGATTCACCCACAAAAAATCATCCAGGAAAATTTACGTGGGTGATTACCACGAATCACCCACGAAATTTTCTAGGTAATGTGTCATTGATTTGATTTATCCACTAACAATTTACCCACCATCTTTTGTGCCGGTTTTGTGTCATCTTTTAGCGACGGATTTCCTAGAGAAATGTTCGTAGGTAAAAGTCTTCCATTTTAGTAGTGATATAATATAACTTACTTATTTCATTTTTTAATTTTCTTCTCAATTGATGTGTTTACGTAAAGATGGAAATTTGTGAAAACTAAGACACAATGTATATATAGATTGGATAAAAGTCAGATTGTGTGAGAGCTCGTTTTCTTTTAAGTTATCTTCTAACCCATATTTGTTTGGGTATCACAAATAATCTCAATTATGCACAATAACGATGTTGGTAGCAATCATAACCCATAAACCTAGAGAAATTATAATTGATAATATATTAAAGTCAGTAATGAATGGAAGTAAATAAAAATGATTGTTGGAATTAATGTGGGGAATTACCAAATCTGAATAGTTTGAGAACTAGTAGAAAACCCATGAGATAATAACACATACTAGCTTATGTGTGATAACTCACTAGTTGATGAGTGATGACGAGTTGTCACTCATCAACGGGTAAAACATCAACGAATTAGTTAGTAAAATATGAGTTGATAATCCATCTCATTGATGACCTATCATAGTTAAACCATTAGTTAATATCCCATCAAAGTTAAACCGCTAGTTGATAATACACTTGACAATGTTATCGATGAACTTTCCCTCTGACAACATTTGTTGTAACATAAGCCAACTTTCATTGGTGTTTACAAAACTACTAGTGGTGTTGTCCCTAAGACTCACAAGGAGGTGTAGCCCTCTTGACCCTTGCGATAAGTCGCCATCCATACATCCCATGTTCTAGTTAACTTACAAACCTATTAACCCATCTTGTTGATTAACTAACAACTACATCATTCTCTTTGTGATTCCAGTTACACAATATGACTTGATGATTACACTAAAATCATCAACATTCCTCCCTATTTGTTTGGGTGAACATAGTATGGTACATATCTTTTTTTCCATATACCCTGTACCAACCAACTATACTTGATATCAACGTTTTTCAGTTGATACATGGCATGGTTTTGTACCTATTTCGCAATGTTGAACTTACAAACTTATTTATATTGACATCTTTACCAACTAGATGCACTAAAATCATTGAGCATCCAAACAACATGTTCATATGTGTTGTACCACTTATCTCTACCTATAGAACAATTCTAATAACATCAATATAATACAAGTATTCATTAACCGTCTAATACAAGCGTCCAATCAGCGACGACGATGGATCGTTGAGTTGTAGACGAGATATTAAGGTTTTTAGGGTTAGGCGAATGAATTCACTCAAGTTATTTATAACCATCCATGTTATAATTTAGCAAAATTGAAAATAAGATAATTAACAACTTAGAAATCAGTATATGTTGTATTATTGATTAATACATTAATTAATAAGTGATTCAAAAAATGTTGGTACGGTATGGTATTACCGTTGTACACGACTTCTAATACCACGTTCCAACCAAGTTTGGACATTTGGTACGATACTACCAACCAATTAGATTGGTTCAATTAAATTGGTACGGTTGGTACAAATTTTTGTTGGTTCGTCTTGGTATTAAACTTACATCCATACCCATTTTAGTGAAATTCTTGAATCACAAAACGTAATATCAATTTACGAAAGCAAATTTATGCATAAATGAAAATATTTTAAATACTGAATTTCCATCTTAGTATATTATTCATTTCAAAAATACTTTAGAATTGGCATGTCTCGTGGATTGAACCCTTCAACGCATTTTAGTACCAAAAAGAACATGCTCATGAATTTACAGGACTCTCTAGAGTTCATACTTGAAACTATTTACATGTAACGATGTGTCCTCGTGCATTTTTGAGTGTACACAAAGCCAAGTTCTGAGTTTCTTTAAGAGGCAACACTTCATACCCATTTAGATAGTTCTTTTTATCATGCACATGTGCATGCATTTGTATGTATAAAAAACTATTAAGAAGTTAAACTTCAACGTCCCATCATTTGTTGTATTGAGAACATACCTTAGGATGATTACGTTGTTCTATAATCTCTTAAAGTAATTTTCCAATTGAATTAAACTTCTAGTGTTGTATTAGAAGGGAATATGGTATCTCACCATTATAGATTTAGATGGACTTTAATCACATCACCATCACTGACTTGTTAACCAAGTCCTAGGCTCCTAGCCAACCCTTTTGTCAAGTTGTCCGCTATATTTTTGTTTGGGTCAAAAAATCTCCAAACTCACGATCGTTGACCAAATGACACGACCAGAGAAATTTGATAACACGCAATTGACGACCCTTAACCTTAAGATAAGTGGTCGAACAAAACCAACGATAAGAGTTTTTGATCGTACAACACAAGCGGGGATCAAAGGTCATACGTTCAACCAATTGCAGCGAGTAAAAGAACTCATGAAAGACACGTTGCTCGATTCTTTTGACTAACAACTAATGAATGTATATCGTACGACCGAGCGTTTTCTTTTTGTGCAGAACCGTTGCAACTGTTACGATCGTTACATCAAGGGGCATTAGAGGATATTTTAATAGCAGTTATAGCATAGGAGCAGTTACGGATTCCCATACTATAAACGAGAGGCTCGGCTTGGCAGAAACCCCAGAAAAATTACCACATACACTCTCGAATCAACAAGCATCTCGAAACTCTCCATAATTCATACAATGGCAACGCCTTTCTTTATATTGTAATTGTAAATCATACGATCATTGTTCTAAAGGATGACATCCCTGTTTGACATCACGTTTTCATAGTGCAACGAGGTATAATCTATCGTCCGCGGTTTTTCCCTTAGTAAGGGCTTTTCCGTGTCACCAACTCTTTAATCTTATAGTTTATTTTTCCTTAACTTGTGTTTATCATTAGATTCACCCCTTAATCGATCAGCTCCATAAACTCCATTAGTTGACTTTTATAAGTTAATTTTTGGCATTAACAATTTTGTTGTAACCAAACAAAATCCACCCAAATTACCCATTCGTGATTAATTGACGAATCATTTTATGTCTAATAGACAAGCGTCTAGACTTGCCAATATACACTTGAATATAAGCTTTAGGCAATGTATTAGGACTATCACAATGGATATAAATGGGTGACATAGGTTTCGTCCATAACGAAATTTCATGGACCAAATTTCATAATTCCTCCCCCTCTTTTCAACCAACGACTAAAACCACAAATTCCGTCTCATTGTCAAACTCGTGATACAAACTTTCTTCTAAAAAATTCATTAGATGACACTTCCCCGAAGCAATACTCAAACATGCATTTGAATATCATTCTAACACCGAAGGAAACCCGACATATGACAAACCATAATCAATCATTTTCTTTAAATATTTAAATATTTGTCTTATGCTTGTCAATTATGAGAACAAGGATTACTAGTAAACTTACATAACCTTCCTATCATTAAAGCATTATGTAGCCTAGTACTTGTCATGCATACATCAAACCCTAGTAGCCGTGGAGTTCTTACTATCGAATAATCAAAGCAATTAATTTTTTGTAATAATTTCTTGATGTAATCAGATTGTGTAATTGCATTCACCTTATTCTGATTCTTGATCATTATTCCAAAGATAACTTTTCCTCCCTTATGTATTTCATGTAGAATCTTGATGACAAAAGATCTTTCGTTTCATCAACATGATTTTGGTCGGTGCCAAAAATCAACATATACGCAAATAATTATTCCATTACCGTATGTACCAAATTTACTATATATGTATTTGCTTGTTTAGTTTAACATAAAACAGTTGGAAAAAACAACTTCATTAAACTTTTAGATGACATTGTTTGGGAGCTTGTTTCAGCCCATAAAATGATTTAACAAGTTTACATGTCTTATGCTCCAGTTGCGGAGCTAGTAGGGGGGCAGGCTGGTGCTAAGCCCCCCCTAACTGTTCCTTCTTATACATATTAATAGAAAATAATACACATATCTTTGATTGTCCAAGTGGTTAGACCTCTTCCCTTGCTATCACATGACCCAGGTTCGAGTCTCTTCAGTTCCATATTTTGCAATTTTAATTGATTTTCCTTTTAAAATATTTATTTGTTTATCTTTTGTTTTCATTGGTTGGATTTTTTTTTGTTTTTTAAGAATATTTATGTTTATATTGTCATTAAACCTTTTGTATTTTGTTTTTAGTTTATAAAAAAACACGTTATTGCATAAGAGTTATAATAAGTGAATAAACTAAATCAATATTGATATCATTAGACAAATTTAAGAATATATAAAATTAAGATTTTTATACTATTACTCTTTGCATAGATTTATGTAATATGAAGTCGGCCTTTCATACATTTATGTAATATGTAATATGTAACTTAAAATATCGATTTTTTTTGACGTTATTTTTGACATATTAATAAATTAATAAAAGTAATTACTCACTTATTGATGAAAATATGTTTTAATTTAAGCAACACTATAATATAAAATATTAAATCTTTTTGTTTTTATCTAAACACTCATCAAACTCATTTTTCCTCTCAAAATCTTATGGAACTTAAAAAGAATTATCGTTATTCGTACATCTCACATTAACCTCTTATTTGAATAATTTTAATCGACAAGATAAATTTCAAATCTTTAAGCCCCCTCTATATTAGAATTCTGGCTAGGCCCCTGTTATGCTCCATTTCAGGCATAACAAAACCTTCTGGTTGTTTTACGTGAACTTCTTCAATTCCTCTTTCACCATTTAAGAATGTTGTCTTGACATCTAATTGGTGCGCTACTAGATTGTGAACAGCTTCCAAATTTACAAAGATCTAATCTTATATTTTTGCAACCAAGGCATAGGTATCAAAGTAATCAATATTTTATTGTTGCTTAAATCCTTATATTATCAATCGGGCTTTAAACTTGTTGATTGACCGACCGAACTTCTTATTGCTTTTGAAGATAAGACATTGACAACCAATAAGTTGGCAATCTGATTGTAAAAATTTGACAATGAGCACACACTTTTTACTAGAAAGCAATATATTGATAATTCATAGTCTCATCAAACATATTTGAATCCTTCTTAATTCTATAACTGTAAGAGAAGTGTAACATAATCATTATTTTGATCCCTCAACCAAATATAATTGGAAATACCGACCAAATCACTTTTCTATCCTTCAGTTCTTGCTCCTTGGGAGCATAGTGAATCAGTGGGAACAATTGATTGTTGTCCAACATCACTAGTTCCACATGTACTTGGAACTACGGCGTTTGGTCTAGGTATTGAAGAGAAACGAATCTCATCAAAAATTGCATACCGGTGTGAACCGAAATAATATCATTAAGTCAATAACATAGATACTAAGGCTTTGGAATGCTTTGCATATCCAAGAAATATGCACTCAATACCTTTCTCACCCAAGTTTTCATCTTGGTTTGGGATATTCTTACGACCATTAGACAATCCCCAAACACAAAAATAATCAAGTTGAGTCTTTTTTTAAAGGGAAAATTGCATTAAAATGAAACAAACTTTTACTGGATTCCTATTTTAGGGAATCAACTTTTAAAATTATCATTTAAGGGTTTGAAACAAACTTTTCATTTATTTAAGGGTCTCTTTAACCTACTAACTTACTAATGATGACATGTTCCAGGTAATTTGCCAACTATGATTCCATGCCATAATTTAAATTTTAAATAAAAATTAGAAAACAATATGTACAAGTTTTTAAGCCATAGTTAAAAGTCTTTTATTAAGAAATTAGCAAATAAAAAAAAGTAGGTCATCAATTCATCCAAGAGGCACCACATCATCAATAGTTCATCTTCATCCCCAGGACCCATCCCCAATATTTCCGGCTACTGCAATTGTTGATCCAAACCTTTTTTAGTGATTTGAATATATTTTCTCTTATATTTATTGAAAGTTCCAATTATAGGATAGTGTCCAAAATCAGCGATAGCACAAACTGACTATGTTCAGTGATTGCTGATGATCAGGAAAAAACACCCTATCCCTGAAGATCTGAAGAACAACACTTACACCATAAAGTCATTCAACGATAGTCGAAAGCACACTGAAGATAGAGATGAATAGCTCGTGATTGAAGCGGTTCAGTGATAGCAAGGTCCAGTTGTCCAAAGTGTGGGATCTTGCAAAGCCTCAGTGATACCCGAAGACTTCATCCTGAAGATTCTGGTTCAGTGATCAAGTGAGGCCTACACAGCAAGACCAATGTTGATCTTTTCCTCCATGCACAAAAGTCAAAACCCCATACATTGTCAGAAAAGGACGTATGGATTGGCTCTTATGTCCTCATCAAATCTGATTTCGTTACTGTTCAAATTCAGCCAAAAGCATGGTTGTCTTTTATATAAAGAACAAGTCTCAAATAGAAACTTGACACGTGGCATATACCTGGTGCTCTGTATTTAATGCAACAGTTATAAATAGATGAAGATATGTTCTTCATCTTCATGCATGCTATTTTCTCTCCTCAAACCTCAAACCTCTGCTTCTATTTCTTTTAGTTCTTGTGCATCAAATCTTAGTGATTTCTTTAGTTGTAATAAATAGGTTCAATTACTTGTTCTTATTCCGCTTGCCACTGTAAATTTGTTTATTCAATATAAGCTTATTTAAAAACCCCAAAAAGTTATGTTTGTATTCAACCCCCCCCCCTTCTACAAACTGTTTCTATATCAATTGAACTCTTATAGACTCCTTTGGGACCAACAAGCGGTATCAGAGCAGTGTTTATTGCTTTAAGCTTCTAAAAATCATTAAAACGAACTTATTTATTGTTTCATTTTAAAATGGCTAATACAAACTTAAACTACATAGACAATGGATCTTTAGATAAACCTCCTAGATTTAGTCGGGATAATTTCATTGTATGGAGGGAAAGAATGACTCTATTCCTAGAAGGGTCAGATCCTAAGATCCCCTATTATCTAGAGAATGGACCATTTGTTCCAACACTTCTTGTTCTAGCAGTTCCAGCTACTGGTAGCACTCCTGCCATTCCTGAAAGAAGGAATCCCAAAGCGCAATATCAATGGAGGGAGGAAAACAAGAAAGAGCTAGCTGTTGATTCAAAAGCTAGATTTATCATTGCCATGTCTCTACCTGATGATGTTTATCATTCACTGATGAAAATGAAGACATCAAAAACCATGTGGGACACTCTCTGTATTCAGTATGAAGGAACATACGAGGTTCAGATTACTCGCCGTATTAACTTGGTGAGACAATATGAAAGTTTCATGTTTCTGAAAAATGAAACACTTTCACAAATCCACCAGAGGTTTAACTATCTCTTAATAGACATGAAAACTGTTGATAAAGAGTACTCTAACTCTGAAATTCTGACTAAATTCATGGAAGCTCTTCATGAACAATGGGACACATTTACCACGTGTCTCAAACTGTCAAAGAATATGTAAACTCTGTCTCTTAGTGATCTATATGGAATATTGCTTAATCATGAGCAATCCAAACATTAAAAATAAACCTCATTAAAGATACTAAAACTGCCAAAAGTACTTCTTTGGCATTAGTGACTTTAGAGACGGAACCCTCTAAACTTGTATCTTCCTGTATCACCTCTATTACCAAGTTAGATCAAACTAACCCATAGGATATCACTAATGCGGATATCTCTAAATTTGATAATTCTCTAGCTCTTCTCACTAATAATTTCAGGAGATTCGCTAGGAAAAGTAATTTCAAAAAGACCCCTGCTATCACTGACTCTGATAAGTCAAAGACTTTTCTAGCTAACAAAGCCTCAGGTATCTGCTACAACTGTCATCCCAAAGGTCACTTTACCAGCGAGTGTAGATCCAAAAAGATCGCTGATACTTCCTCCTCTCAAATTTCTAATAAAACTAAAAATGAAAAATACTCTAAGCTAAAAGAGAAATGTCAAAATCTGAAGAAGAACCAGCGAAAAGGCAAAGGCCTTGTCGCTGAAGAAGTAGACTGGGATCAAGAAGAATACTGGGCTCAAACCACTGATGAATCTGGATCAGATGAAGAAGACATAGCTTTCATTTGTGTTGGAACCCAGATCCCTTTTCTAACAATAAATCGATAGATCAAACAAGTAAATATGAGCGGAAGCAAACATATCTATGATAAACATTAAGATTAATAAGAACAGAATTGAAGAACAATCGTTAACCAATATTGAATTACTTGAATGATAATAACAGTACGCACAATTTAGCTCTCAGAATTTGTATATTTTAAATCGTTACTTTTACAAACAACAACTGAGCTATTTATACGATTACAATAAGGAAAGTCAACTATCTAGCCTATTACAACTTGACACGTAAGCTAAGTGAATAACTGATTCAGTTACACATGGAATATGTTCCTGCCACATCATCAGGGGCGCGTGTGATGCTTCTGTTGGAGTCCAGCGGCTCTTTCTTTCTTTGGGCGCTTCTTAGATAGGTTGTTCAGAAGATGACCTTCTGAACTTCTGTACTTGCATTATTTTGATTCATACTTCTTCTGAAATGAGGTCTAACAATCTCCCCCTAAGTATGAAATCTAGAATGTTGCACGCGTAGCTTCGCTGTTCTTCCTTAGGCTCTATAGTTGATTTGACACTAAGCACATATTGTAATTTATCAGAAGGGGGCTGTTTGAGAAATGACTTTGGAGATGGCATTTGTAACTTCTCTGAGCTTCATTAATTTGTCAAGTCTTTTCACAATCTTATCTTTAACTTCTGAATCTTGATTGTCAACTGCTATAGAGGCATAACACTTCACGATATACACAACCTCTGTAGAGTATTTGTAAGGATCTTTAATTCTAAAGAAACTTTTTCTGTTTGGCCTTCTGAACACGATTCCTACTTCTGGTTCAGTTATCACTTTCCCAATCCTTAGTGCATTTAGACCCTCCAGATCTTCATTTGGAGTAGAGATACACAAATTATCTACCTTGTAGTTCAAACCAGTTTGGAAGTAAGCAACTTTGTCTTAATCATCTCTCCCTCTGTTCATTTGAGTCTTCATAAACTTCTCTAGAGTTATAAACAGAAGGATTGATTGACAAAGTAATTGTCACAGAAGTAGGATGGTTTGTTGTCTTCTCTGACAACCTTGTAAATAGTATACCAGATAGGTGTTTGTTCAAATTGTGCATGCCTGAATGATATAATCTTGATTGGAACAATAGAATAAGCCTCCTTCCTTGCTTGCCTGTGAGTTACGAATTTATCTTTGATCTCATCACTTACTTGGTAATCATTTGAAAAATTAGGCATCATCAGCTATATCTTCTGATCAACAGTGGCATACATGTGCTTGTTTTTGATTTCTAAAGTGGGTAAATCGACTCTTCCCAACTTCTGTATCTTTTCTTCATTTGATGCATTGATTTTTGCTGACTCCCTTCTTTTAGTTTCTTCAAAATTTGCATGTACCCTTTCAGCAACTTCTTTAGCTTTTTCAGCTTCTTCTCTTTCTTTTTCTTTCGAGCGTAGCTTTTTCTCGTCTACCTTGGCTTTTATGGCTTCTTCCTTAGCTTTTTTATAGCTTCAGATTTAGCTTTTTGTTCGACCTCAGATCTTATTCTATCTTCTTTTGTTCTGGCTGCCTCGGCTCTGGCTGCCTCAGCTCTGGCTACCTCTGCTCTGGCTGCCTCTACTCTGGCTGCTTCTGCTTTGGCTATCTCAGCCCTGGCTACCTTATTTCTGGCTGCTTCTGCTGTTTTGGCTGTCGCTATTTCTGTCGGTTGAGATTGTGTTTTAGTATTGCCAATTATCTCTAGTATAAATTTGGCAATTTCTGGATCCTTTGCAGGAGACCTTTGTGAGTAGCTAGAGGAGTAGGCGACAATGGAGTCTGTTTAGAGGGAGGAGGTGCAAAAGGTGAGGAGGTTGAAGCTTTACCTTTTTCTTGTTCCATCTTCTGACCTATTTCAGTTTTCATCTTCTTAAGATTTTCCATGTTCTCCCCCTTTTGAGAATCAAGGTCCTGATCCTCAGATCTTTTTCGTTTTAACTCAACCTTTTTACATGCCCGAGCTTTTTTGGCTTTCTTCCGATCTTCAAATGATGCAGATAACTCACAAACCAGAGAAGATTACTTTGAAACAGAGGTTTCTAAAGTTGGGAGCTTTTGATCCATATTCAAGTTGCTGGAGTTGGTTTTTGAAGCATACTTGGAGGTCAGAGTGTTGATGCGTTCAATCATTGCCTTTTGAAAATTGGCCATGTCAGACTTTTTGACTAAAGAGGAGGTAGAAGCAGAAGCATCTTCTGAAGGGAAGACTTCTTGTATAAGTTTGTGGATGTCAGCAACAAACGAACCATACTCACCAGCAGAGATTGTGATTTCTGGAGTAGGAAGCTCTAAAGGAAGATTAAAGATAGCCTATGCATTAGCTTTTATCCCAGCGTCCAGAACCCGAAATTGATCAGCAGCAGAATTCTTTTAAGCTTCTGCATTTTCAGATAGAAGTTGTCTAATGGCCTCTAACGTTTGAGTTTGTGTTGCTTGTTGGGTTTGTATAGCTGCCAGTACTTGTTGTTGAGATACCAAGGATAATTTTAGATCTTCCACAGATCTCTGAATTTGGTCACCAAATGCCTTGAACACTGCATTGGTGAAAAATTCAGAAGAGGTAACTGGTGCATCTCCAACACATGGAGCCCCTTGTCTCTCGCGTTCAGAGAGACCCTCTTTCACACCGGTTTCAACGTTGAGTGTGGAGGGACTTCCAACCTGTCTTTGAGGGCTGTTATTCACAGACACCTCTTCAGTTGTTCTGAAAGGTGCAGCTCCCGATCACCAGAGGATGGGGAGTTGAACACAATGTGCTTACCTTTATGAAGGGTAAACACCCCGGTAAGTGGTGCATCCTGTGGCTGTAACCCCTCTGATAGGATTTCATCAACATCTAAACTAACAGAGGGGCATGGACTACCCTCTGCTTGCCCTAAAACATCGTTGGTCACGGAGACTCGAACGTTTTGTGTGGGTTGTGGTGAGTTCTGGTGCAATGGAACTCTTATATTTTCATCATCACCCTTTTGGGAGGATGATGAAGATGAGGTGGATTCCCCTGTTGTGCGTGATTCGGAGGAAGAAAGAATACCCTGTGATCGGTTTGGCTCTTGGTGGTTTGGACTGGGTTGTCCTTTTTCAATGAGAGTAGATGTGTTGACATTTACCTCAGGAGATGTGGGTACCCGTGGGGAACTTGGAGAGGTTCGCTCAAATGTGTCTTGATGAACATCTTCTGTACTCCCTTGCATTAAGAGTTCTGGATGGGTAGAAACACTCGGGTGGTCACTCAAGTTCTTTTCATGTTCATTCTCGCTTGACCCCTCACTACCTAATTTGGGCTCTAAGTGCTTTGGGGTAGATACTCTCTGTTCTGAGAATATCATAGAGCGTCTATAGGATATTAGAGTAAGAGAGGTTGAAGGAATAAGGTTTAGGATGTACCTGGAGAGTTCGCTGGATGCAGGATAACCATTGTTATCAATTGTTGGCTTGTGGGAGCTCTTTGAAGCAATTTTGCAGAATCTCTGAATCAGAGGAGCTTTCAGAGAACCAATAGCTGGAAAGGTCAATAATGATAGAAAGCGAGGGAACATTAAAGCAGGAAGTGGTTTCCCTTGGTTCTGGAGAGAAACTTTGGTTTGAACAGCAGCCTTCATTTCTTGAAATATAAGGCTCGTGTAGTCCAAAGGTTTGTTGAAAAACATCCTATACATTATGGTGAGAACATTCTTATTGGCTTGGTCTAGAGAACGAATTTTGCAGGTGGCTCTTATTTAGAATGGAGACTAGGACATTCCACATCGGGGGCAGCTTCTTTCTTTTGAACCCAGATAGCCTATTGAGTTGTTCATTGTAGCCTAAGAAACGAATGAAAGCCAGTAGAGCTTCTGGTGTTGGATTAGGTTCTAGGTCAGGGTTGGGGACAGTTTGACCTTCAGCTTCAATATAGGGTTGAGGAAGATGAAAATACCTTGCTATTTTCTTACGTGTGATTGGGATTTGGACGGCATTTTCTGGTTCTGTGGAGTGTCCAAAGCTTCCAAGTAAAGTATTGTCATCCTTGATGAACATAGTCTGCCATACCTCTTGCACATAGATTTCAGGAACATTTGGATTCGTCAGGGTTAGGGTTTGGTTCAGGGAATGGTTTTGCAGGAACTCAATCATGATCCTGAATTCAGACAGATAAGTGTTCGGATCGAGAAGAACCTGAACATTGTTGGGTTTCAACGTTAGTTTGACAACTGGAGCACTGTCAGCCGTTGAAGTGACTAAATTACCGTCGTCGTTTTGGGTATTCGGATTTGCAATTGGAGATGCCTTTGATGAAGGATGCTTGAGAGAGGGTAATACGCCGATTGTGAATGATTCGGAGTCGTGAGGAAGACGATGAAGCACTGGTAAAATCCTAACTCGAGGTTTATATATGAGAGAGAGAGTACTCAAGTGATTTGGGAGTGAGAAGGGTTTTAATTTGGGGACTAACAAAAACGGTTCATGCTTTCGAGTGATGGGTAGGCGTGGCATCATGCACTTAAAACGATTGAGTATCCCCCCCCCCCCCAAAACGAAATGAAAAGGAAATTAATTAAAAGAAAATTACAATTTAAACAACCAGATAAACTGTTGATTAAAAAATAATTTTAAAGTAATTAATTCCTTTTAAAAAAAATTAAAATCAGACATTTGGTTTGAAAACATATTTGTACCAAATGAAAGTTTAATATTCAAAGCCAAGTATTTAATTCAGAAATTAGTGTAGAATAAGAAAATTTTAATTAACCTTGAAGGCAAGAGTTAAATAAAATGGGCTTATTAAAAAGAATTTCAAAAAAAATACAAAGGCAGAGAATATCTGGTCATAGAAAATGATTTTGGACCAAGAATGTCAAAGAACATCTTTTCAGAAGAATTTAAGTTGAATATGTAACATCTTTGTAACCTTGACGGCAAGAGTTAATCAGAAGAAACAGATTCAAAGAAAATTATTAAGTAAAGAGAGGTTCAGAAGACAGCTAACAAATGTTAGACTTGATATGTTTCCCTTCGAACATGTAAGATATGATGCTCCCCCTCAAAAAAATTTCATTCTGCTCCCCCTCAAATATTGCAGTCTGCTTCCCCTTGCAATTGTAAGATATGCACCCTTTTTTATGTTGTCACTTGGAGCACAAATGTAAGATGTATTCAGTATGGAACAGAGGTGTCCAGAGGCTTCTGAGTGCTTCTGAATTAAATCATCAGAAGTGACCAGAGGAAAGAAAGAAAAGATAAAACAAAACAATATGCAGAGAGAAAGAAAGAAAAAAAATGTACAGAAATAAGTAATTTGACATAATTCTAAGAAGATCAAAGAATTAAGTAAAATTACATACTTAACATGCCCAACTTGCTGACTAAGAAATTAAATCGTGTCTCATCCAGAGCTTTTGTGAAAATATCAGCAAGTTGATAATCAGTAAAGACAAAATACATTTCAATTTTGCCTTTCTCTACATGATCTTTAATAAAATGATACCTGACATCGATGTGCTCGGTTTTTGAGTGCTGAACTGGATTTTCAGTAATGGCGATTGCACTCTCTGAGTCACATAGGATAGGGATTTTGTCGTATATTAATCCGTAATCTCTGAGCCGAGTTTTCATCAAGATTACTTGAGAACAGCAACTGGCAGCAACAACATACACAGCTTCTGCTGTTGATGTTGAAACACAGTTTTGCTTCTTGGATGTCCAACTTACAAGTCTGTTACCCAGAAGTTGACAGCTTCTAGAGGTACTTTTTCGATCCAACTTGCATCCTGCATGATCAGAATCTGTATATACCATTAAATCAAATCCAGAATTTTTTGGATACCAGAGACCTAGTGATGGAGATCTCTAAAAATTCTTTTAACAACGGCCAAATGTGATTCTTTAGGATTCGGTTGATAGCGTGCACAGAGGCAAGTGGCAAACATAATATCTGGTCTACTAGCGGTCAGATACAGAATAGATCCAATCATACCTCTATAGCCCGTAACATCCACTGAGTTTCCAGAAGGATCAGGGCTAAGTTTCGTACTAGTAGAGATAGGAGTTTTCATAGGTGAGGAATTTTGAAGATGAAATTTCTTAAGCATGTCAGAAACATACTTAGCTTGATTTATAAAAATGCCAGAGGAATTTTGTTTAACTTGGAGTCCTAGAAAGAACGTTAGTTCTCCCATCATACTCATTTCAAATTCTTGTTCCATCAATTTAGAAAACAAAGCAACTTCTGATTGATGAATAGAACCAAAGATTATGTCATCCACATAAATTTGACAACAATTAGCATACATTTGCCTCTTTTGATGAACAAAGTTGTATCAATTTTACTTTTTTCATAGCCTTTACTGATCAGAAACGTAGATAGGCATTCGTACCAGGCTCTTGGTGCTTGCTTCAAATCGTATAAAGCTTAGTCGAGAAGATAGACATACGCTGGATGTTTAGCATCTTTAAAGCCAACAAGTTGTTCAACATACACTTCTTCTTTGTGATACCCATTCAGAAATGCACATTTAACATTCATTTGATACACCTTAAAGTTTTTGTATGCAGAGAAAGCCAGAAATAGTTGTATTGCTTCAAGTCTTGCTACAGAGGCAAAGGTTTCATCGTAATTGATTCCTTCTTCTTGACAATACCCCTTAGCAACCAGTCGAGCTTTGTTTCTGATCACTATTCCGTCTTCATCTTTCTTATTTCTGAAGACCCACTTAGTACCAATAGCTACTTTGTTCTTTGGTAAAGGTACTAAGTTCCAGATTTTGTTTCGATCAAACTGGAGCAGTTCTTCTTGCATGGCTTCCACCCAGCTAGGTTCTTGCAAGGCTTCATGAACATGCTTTGGTTCGATCATGCTAAGAAAATTTACATAGAAAGCTTCATTTGCAGTAGCAGATCTTGTTTTAACACCTTCAGATGGACTACCAATTATGAGATATGGGGTGTGTGACTTAGTCCATCTCGTCATCCTAGATTGAGTTACTGGTTGAGCGTGAACTTCTGCTTTAGTAGATTGAATTACCTCTTCTGGAAGAGATTCTGAAACTTGAGGAGCATCTACAGTCTCCCTCTCAGATGAAGGCACAGAAGTGACGTCTGGATAGTCACTAGATGAAACATGAATGAAAGAAGGTTCTGATGGGCTCTAAACAGGTGATTCAGGACCAGAAAGTGTAATTCCAGAAGCCTGAAGAACTTTAGGAATGCTTAATGATGGATTGGTTGGTCTTAGCTCTAAAAATATTTCTTCGCCCATGAAATCTTGAAAAATAGCATCTATTTCAGATTCTCTGGTACCTGAAAGATAATCAGATGTTACCGTGTTAAGTTTAAGTTCAGAAGTAGAATACTCAGAAGTTAATTGAGTTTGATCGTCAAAATCGATGTTAATGCTTTCCATTACAGTCTTAGTCCGTAAATTAAAAACTTTTAAAGCTCTTAAATTTAACGAATATCCTAAGAATTAAGCTTCATCTGATTTCTTGTCAAACTTGCCAAGTTTTCCTCTGTCATTTAGAATAAAACACTGCATCCAAAAATGTGAAAGAATTTGACACGGGGTTTTCGATTATTAATAAGCTCATAAAAAGTTTTGAAATGCCTCTTGACAATAATGGAACGATTCTGGGTGAAACACGCAGTGGCTACAGCTTCAGCCCAGAAATGGATGGGAAGTCCAGAAGCTGCAAACATCGTTCTGGCAGCTTCAACCAATGTTCTGTTGTGTCGTTCTTCTACACCATTTTGTTGAGGAGTACGCACAGCAGAGAAGTTCTGTGTAATTCCATTTTCAACAAGGTATGCTTCAAGCTTGGTGTTCTTGAACTCAGTACCGTTATCACTTCTTAGCTGCTGAATTTTTTGGTGTAAAAGAACTTGGATTCTGGTCATCATATTTTGCAAGACAATCAGCACTTCTGATTTCTGTCTAATGAATGCGAGCCCTGTATACCTGGAAAATTCATCAATAAGTACCATATATACTTTTTACCAGATAAACTTTGAATTGCAATGGGACCACAGAGGTCGACATGTAACAATTGCAAAGGTCTAGTACAAGAATGATCACTTTTTGTTTTATGAGATGCTCCTTTTATTTTTCCCGTTTCACATGCAGGGCAGAGGTGATCCTTTTGGAAGTGAACTTCTGGAAGACTAGTTACCAAATCGTGTTTGACTAGCATCTCAAGGTTATCAAAATTTAAGTGAGACATTTTGTGATGCCATAACCATGCAACTTCACTCTTTTTGAAGATAAGACAGAGGGTTTCTTTACCGTCCTTCGATGTGAAGTTCATCATATACAGATTACCTTTTCTGTCCGCTCTCCAGAGTTCTTCACCTGCCTTAGAAAATAAGTAACAATGCTTTTCATCAAATACAACAAGTATTTTAGAATCACAAAGTTGACTTACACTCAGCAGGTTATGTTACAGTCCAGAAACATGAGCTACTTTTGATAAGGTAATATTACCTTCTTGTAAAGTACCGTAGCCTTTTATTTGACCCTTACCATTGTCTCCAAACGTTACAACTCCACCACATTTGTCTTTGAATTGGGAGAGTAAGTTTTTCGATTCAGTCACGTGCCTCGAGCATCAAGAGTCAAGATACCAGATGTGCATACGCTACTTCTGCAATCACAATCAGAGTGTTTTAGGTACCCATCTCATAATGGGTCCTTTAACGTTAGTTTTAGACTTTTCACTCTTTTTATCTTGCACATGATTTGATATAGCAGGATTTAAAGGTTTGGTCTTTTTATTTGCTGTATTTTTGGTTTTCTTTGGTTTAGTCCTGAAGTGTGAGAAATTATCATAAAAACGATCAAAGGGCATCGAGAAAAATTCCTTTAGTTTTAAGAATATAGAAATACATTCAGAATTCTGAGACATAAAAGATTGCATTGAATTTTCATTAGAATAATGATAATTACAATTCTCGTTATTTCTGTCTATACTAGTATCAGTAGTTCTATTGAACTTTTTAGCTAGGCTAGACTTATGCTTAGAATCATAAGTGTTCTTCTGTTGACACTTCCTCCGATAAACCTTCTCATGAGTTTTCTGAATTACTGAAACAAAAGCAGAAAGATTAGATTTCCATTTGCCTTTTTGAGCAGAAGTAAACTTTGGATAACATGATTGTGGTGATATTTGCTGAACAGAAAATTTCTTTTTAAGACTTTCTTTTTTTGCAAGTTTAAGACAAGATTTGGCCTTAAGACACATCCCAATGAAGTTTGGATGAATGGACACCGGTTTTTCTGTGTCCTGTTGGAGGAACAGAGAATATTGGTATTCCACCTGAATGTTATTCAGCATTCAGACCAGAGGCCCTAATTTCCAGAGGTTCATTTGTAAATAAGAAAGGAGCTTCCTCATTCTTAGTTACTTCAGGAACCTTTTTGTACTCAGAAGGTAATTGATTTTCTAAAGTTGAGAGTTATTTTTCTGAGTTAAAGAAATCATCACCTTGATCATCATTTTCCCATGGATATGTAATCTTTTCAAAACTTTCTTGTGATTCAGAAAGATTTAGGTCTACAAATGAACAAAGAAATATCTCTGGATTGTTTGCTGAAGGGATTTTCTGAACATTTTCAAGTTCGAGATTAAGGCATTTATCCAGAGTGGAGAGAATATCATTTTCAAAGTTGAGTCGTAGCTCCTCTTCTACTTGTGAAGGAATAAATACATCTGCCTCTGGATTCAAGGTTATATGAACATTTGAGCCAAATCTGAAAATGCCATCTTTCTTCTAAACTTTATTTAGATCAACGTTTGTTTTTCCAGATGAATATTCAATGTTTTTGAACTTGAGTTTTCGTTGATGACGACCATTTTCAAGTTTTGATTTTTTAAAAATAGATTGTTCATATAAAATTGGAAACACAGGCTTCTGTTCTTGTCCTAGACAGAAAACGGATTTCAGAGTAGATATTTTTTCACTTGTGTAGGGATCCAGATCCTCGAAACCAAGTCCAGATCTTCCTACTTGTGTATTTATCTTGTCATGAAGTTCAATATGTAAAAACTCTCTTTCGTTTTGAAAATAGTTTTTAAGTGCAACATAATTTAATCTATCACTTTCCTTAGCACTAATCTCCTTTTCTTTGTTTTCCAAAAGTTTGTTTAAGTTCAATTTCTCTTCCTTTTGACTTCTGTATTTTTAAATTTTTTGGAAATCTTTTCATTTTCAGCATTGAGTTCCAATTTTTCTTCAGTTAAAAGATCCATTTCTCTTTTGTAAATTTCTCTCTCTCTTTGAGTTAAAGAGAGAGTTTTTTCAAAATGTTTTCGCAGTTTCTTTTCAACTATAAGCTTTTGCTTAAGTTCTTCAAAATCATTTGATAATTGCAGAATGGTGTTCTCAAGTTCAGATGTGTCAGAGAGAGTACATACAGGTGTTTCAGATGGCTGATCTTCTGATTCATTTTTTTTTGCTGTTCCGCAGAACATTGCTTCATCACCACTTGACTCATCTCCTAGCCAGTTTTCTTTTTCTGCAAAATGAGCTCTTTCATCGACATTATACTTGTATTTATTTTTGTAGTACATTTTGTCTTTGTTCAAAGCTCCCCTGCAATCCTTTGAGTAGTGTCCTGGCTTGCCACACCTATAGCACACATCCTTCTTTTTCTTTAATTCTTCTTCTTTCTTCTCTGCCTCTGTCTTCTCAGATCTCTGTATCTCTTGACGAGGTGCATAATTAGGAGTAGGGCAATCAAACTTTTTTACTTCCATGGGAAGATCTATTACCAAACCTCTTTGTGAATTGTTTGGTAATAAGTGCTAGTGAATCAGCAAAAGCTTTGATCTCATCATCAGAGTCAGAATCATCCTCTAGAGTTCCTTCTGACATAAGAGCCTTACTCTTTCCTTTCTTCTCTACTTCCTTACTCCTTTTGACTGATCCTCTGGATTAAAATATTAGAGCCAGAGGTACACCGATAGTGGTGTTCTTCTGAACGACCTCTTTCTTATGAGCTAGTAGGGTACCAAATACATCATGTAGAGACCATTGTTCCAGATCCTGATTGCCTTGCAGAGACATTGAGAGATTTGACCATTCTGGATTTAATCATGTGAGGAAAAAGACGTTATTGTTTTCCTTAGATCTGATGATGTCACATCTTTTGCATAGATTTATCAGAGTGTTAAATCTATGAAAAGTCTGTTCCAGAGATTCTTCAGGAATAGCCTAGAAACTGTTATACTCATTCAGAGCTTGGGCTCTTCTGTTTTTCTTCATTTTTGCACCTCCTTCCAGAATCTTTTCTAGTTGATCCCATAGCTGTTTGGCAGTATCACAGGAATCCAGAGATTGAAAAATCTCATTTGGAATTGCCATGTTTAAGAGACTCTTTGCCTTTCTGGCCAACTCCACCTTTGCCTTCTCTGCATCAGTCCAACTATCCCTTGATTTTGGAACATACCTTGCAGGGATCTCATCAGTAACCGCAGTAGCAGGACCCTTGGAATAGTTGTCATTGGAACGAACGGACCATTTTGAACAATAGGGTAAAGTTCTACATCCAATCCTTCATAGAAGTTGATCATACGGATCTTCCATTGTGGATATTCATCACGTATTAGAGTAGGAGGTTTGGTCAGAGAACCAGAAGAATATACAACATTCAGATTAGAATTACCCATATTATCAGAGACAGAAATTTGAGAATTACTGAAGATTCGTTGAAATTTGGAGCAAATAAATTTCGAATTGATCGAAATAAGACAATATTCTTACAAATCTCAGGTGTAAACCAAAAACACCACAAATTTAGAGAAAATTGTTATGAAATTAACAAAATCTCGTAAAATAGGGTACAATGAAGAACAATAGCTTAAAACTTAAAATTACTGCAACCAGAAGAGGGATTTCTCCAAATGGAAGAGATCTAATAATCAATAGATTGATTATAAGGCTACGATACCAATTGTTGGAACCCATATCCCTTTTCTAACAATAAATCGATGGATCAAACAAGTAAATATGAGCGGAAGCAAATAGATCTATGAGAAACAGTAAGATTATTAAGAACATAATGGAAGAACAATCATTAACCAATAATGAATTACTTGAACGGTAATAACAGTACGCACAATTTAGCTCTCAAAATTTATATATTTTAAATCGTTACTTTTACAAACAACAACTGAGCTATCGATTACAATAAGGAAAGTCAACTATCTAGCCTATTACAACTTGACACGTAAGCTAAGTGAATAACTGATTCAGTTACACACGGAAGATGTGCCTGCCACATCATCTGGGGCGCGTGTGATGCTTCTGTTGGAGTCCAGCGACTCTTTCTTCCTCTGGGCGCTTCTGAGATAGGTTGTTCAGAAGATGACCTTCTGAACTTCTGTACTTGCATTATTTTGATTCATACTTCTTCTAAAATGAGGTCTAACAATATGACTTATGGCAAGAATAGAGGAAGTTGAAGAGGCATCTGACACCTCTTCTTTGGAGTCTTCATCGAATCAGGTACCTATTCTTTTAACTCCTCTAAACCTATACCTGATAGCTTGTCAGCTCTCGATTCTATGACTGTTGACTTTTACAATGCTCTTAATGGAAAAATAAAAGCTGAACAAATAAAGTTAGACCTTTCTGAACAGCTTAAAAATTATCATCTAAAAATCAAAGAACTTACTAAAATCAAAGACGATTTTAAAGACCAAATCTGTTGGTCCCAAAGGAACCTACAAGAGTTCAAGGATATAGAAACAACTTGTAGAAGAGGGGGGGGGGGTTGAATACAAACACACAATTATTAGGTTTTTAAAATTGTTTATATTGCATAAACAAATTGTAGTTGTACGCGGAATTAGAACAAGTAATAAACCTATTATATTACAACTAAGAAGTTCACTAAGATTGATGCACAAGCATGAGAGAGAAAAACAACAAAGGTTTGAGAAATAGAAGGTGGGATGCGTGTAGATGAAGAAGGGTTCTTCATCTATATATACCCTCACAATTAATGCAAAGCAAAAGATATAAGCCACGTGTCAAGTCTCTATTGGAGACTTGTCCTTTGTCAAAAAAGGCAACCATACTTTTGGCCATTTATGAACAGTAACCAAATCAGATTTGATGGGGACTTAAGGAACATTCCGTACGTCCTTTCCTGACAAGGTATAGAGGTCTTGACTTTTGTGCATCGAGGATAAGATCAACATCGATCTTGCTGAGTAGACCCCACTTGATCGCTGAACTAGAATATTCAAGGATGAAGATTCTGAGTATCGCTGAGGCATACAAAAGATTCACATTGTGTAGATAATTATTGCTATTGCTGAACCACTTCAGGTCACTTAGCTAACCACCTTTTTCTTCAGCTTCATTCTTCGACTTTTGTTGAATGGCTCTTTGATGTGAGTGCTGATCTTTAAATCTTCAGAGCTAAGTTATTGTTCCTGACTTTCAGCGATCTCTGAGGGCAATCAGTGTTTGCTATCGCTGAAGATGAACAATCACTTATATATGGAATCTTCACTAAGTATACAAGGAATCATAATTAAATCACAAATAGGAGTTATGATCAACAATCTCCCCATATTTGATTATGATTAAGCAATATAGGAAAACTGCTAATTACTAATCTGTGAGATCTTTTTCAGCTAGTCTACTATCTGAATTGAGTTTCATTTATAAGGATATGAAATCACAATTTTACAAGTGTAAAAGCTATAAAGTACATTAACTGATTAATTACAGAGTATAATGTCAGTGAGTATTGGTTATTTTAAAGAAAATAGAATTCTTATGTTCGTTGTCCCTATTACTGTTTTCACGGATCTTTTCAGTACACAGATGGAGTAGAGTACTTCATTGTATTTCATTTATAATAATCTGAAGAATTACATTGAAAATCAAAATACATTTGTAAGGGTAAAGTACAGTACACTGAAGTAAATTACAAAGGGAAGAAAAACTACAGAGACTAGTCAGAGAGCTTTACTTTTCTTCTTCGTAATTGTTTCTCATAGATCACATTATGAAGGCATTTTTGTCCATCAGTGAATATGCAATTATAGTACATGATCTTGATGAGTTTTGAAGGAGCCTTTTTTATTTCTTTATTTCTGAGAAAGAAGGTTCTTCCATCATTCTCTAGAAAGGCCATTCCTACTTCAGGGAGAGTAGTGACTTCATGTTCTTCATACTTTCACTCTTCAAGCAGGGAGGTATTTAGCATTGAGAGGCCAGGGAGAATGAGGTGGGACAAAAGACCGTCATAGCCGAATTTAGTCTCATGCTCATTTTTGGAAGATTGACCTTCATCAGCGTCAGACTTTGTTCTTCTTTTCTTTGTCTTCTCAAGAAGAGGAGGAACTTTGACATATTGAGAGATCCTTTGCAATAGCTGATCGAGATGTCTTTCTGCTACGCCTTTGAATTGAGATTTGGAGTCATGAATGGCATCTCTGATTTCTAGCGATTCAGAGAAACCATAGAACTTCAGATATTGGGGTTCTTCTTCTTCACTTTTGTTGCCTCTAAACATAGTGATAGTTATCTTCGAACCTCTTCTTCGATTTCGTCCTTGAATAGTTGCACGAGTTATGGTGGCAGAGCGAACACGGAAGTTGACCCTTTTAGTGCACCATTCGAGTTCAACATCCTTAGGTTTTTCATTCTCTCTTTTCAAGGCTTGTAGAATCTTCTCTTGAGCTACCACATGATCAACTCTAAGATTATCTCTGGTCAGCTCCCTCTCAACGAGTTTAGCAGCTACTCGCTTGCCCTTTTCTTCATCTTGTCTCTAACGGTTAATCCTTATAGTTTCTTCCCTTGCAACTTAGCGACCTTGAGACTTTCTTGGGTTTGCTATATATCAAGGTCTCTTAGTCGCTGCGCTTCAAGTGTTTGTGCTCGTTCTTCAGGGGATAAGAAGGAAAATTCATCGAAGACGTTTATTGGGACTAGAGCTTCTGGCTCAGAGGTACGAAAATGAATTTTTACTCTGGCCAACTTGAGATCTCTTATGTAGTTAGCTCGTCTCTGTTCTTCTTCAGGTTCAGGGATCGGCTGTCTATTTACATGTCTTGGAATCAGGCCTTCTTCTTGTCCAGATTCAAATTCAAATAGGTACAAGAACTGATCGTCAGATGAAGGTTCCCTAAAAGATGGAGAGTCCTTTGGGGGACTAGGATCACTGAGAACAGGAGAATCAGAGAGAGGGGCGTCATAGCCGAAATTTGGAGGAGAGAAGGAGGGATAGGTTTGAGGTTTAGAGATTGGAATATAATTAACTAGAGGAAGGCATACCTCAGCAGTGTTCTCCCCTTCAGAGTTTAAAGAAATGGAATCCATGACTTGTTTATTTTTTTCCTGAGGGATCGGATTGCTCCTTAGAAGAAGGTGGTTCGTCCCCAAAAGGGTCTATGAACGCTATTCCAGGGAGAGAGGCGCATGGGCGATTTTGTTGAAACAATTTAGAAAATTGCGGAAGGACATCATCGACGTCATCATCATCATCATTTACCTCATCCTCATCGTCATCTTCTTCTTCTTCTTCATCATCATCATCATCAACGATGGAAGGTTGTTGAGGTTGTTTTTGATTATAGAGAGGAATGGGGTCTCCAGATAGTGTGTCGTTTACTTCCCCAATTACCTCATCAGCGAGCTCTCTGGCGCAATTCTCCCCCTACGCGTTGTCAGCAGGCATACAGTGCACGCCAAGGGTTCGTACGTTGGAGTTGCAGTTTTTAAACTGTTAGTGTGCGTAGTCTGGGTCTGAGAGATCTGACCCAGTGTGCCCCTATCTGCCTTAGAGAAGGATGGCCCTCTTCCAGCAAGACCCTTGCTGAGAAGCATCATATCTTCTTGAGTCTTCTGAATGGCAGTGAGCGTCTTGCCTTGCTCCTCAACCACCTTTGTCAGATTGTCGATGGCTCGGCCATGTGCCATATTATCATCTCCCACTGTTTGGATATTAGTGGAGAGGTTGTTGATGGTAGTCTTTATCCCAGGGACACCGCCAACAGTTGAGAAGATGATCTCAGCGGCCACCTAGAAGGTATCAACCCTTTGCCTTGTCAAGGCACACTTATTTACCAGAAAATCCATGGCAGGGAACGAGGGAGGAGGAAGGGTGATATTGGGAATATCAGCAACCAAGGATGGAAGCTGTTGTGGGAACTTCTCCTTCTTTATTCTTTTGATCTCCTCACCTTTGGAGATCTTTGGTGATTTTCGTCATGGTGGTGGTTGTGAAGTGAAGTAAGGAGCATCAACACCTAATGATAACAAGGATAGAGCAGCCAGAAAGAGCTTTGGGTTAAATGAAATGTGATATGTAGTATTTATTACCTTAAGAGTATCGAGAGTATTACTCTTAGGTATTCCGCGTGCTAGGATAGTGTCCTAAGGATCACTTACCGGTGTATGAGAATGTTTGTGAGAAACATTCTTAGGTCCTGTGTTTATGGCCTTCCATGATTCAGATTGTCGAAACAAAACTGATTCTTGGACAGCGTGCAGTTCAACCTCATCAGAGATAGGGACAACTATCTCTGAATCATGAGTTAATGTGAGGACCAAAGAAGAGGAGGTAGAAGAAGAAGAGATGGTTGTGCAAGTAATACCTGATCCAACTTCAGCTTGGTTGGCTATTACATTTTCAGTGACCAAGGCCGCTGAGAATGGGGGTAGTGCAGATGAAGCGGCGACAGACACATAAACCGTTGTCGTGGCAGAGGTTAAAGAAGGCGTTGGTAGTTCGCCTTTGTCAAAGAGGGTGGTCTTTTGATAGACCATCTTCTTTTGCTTCTTGATGAGGGGCTTGTGAGCGATGGTCTTTTTATAACCATCGGTCGGCTGTTATCTCTTAGGAGGAGAGGAGATGGTGTCGGGGATAATCACTGTGGGGATTGGTAGAGAGCATAACCCATGTCCATGAAATGCCTATTGGCTTAATCTTGAGAGCCAATTTTAGTGCCAAGGCACTGAATGACGTGCGTGAAGATGTATTGCCACTTAGATGGCAATCTCTTCTTTTCCATCTTGGTGATGGAATTCTCAGCAGAGTTTTCCCATTTGTAACTGATCATGTCAAGGAAACTGACGAATTCTTCCTTTGTGGGTGAAGGACCACATTGCTGATTCTTTCCCCTTGCAGAGAGGCAGAGAGCATTCCTGACGATTCCAGTGGTGAAGGAGAAAGTACCAAGAGGAATGGTGAATTCGATTGCAGTGAGCTTTGCTCCTTTGTCAGTGGTGAAGGTGGAGGAGCGAGCAGTATACCAGAAATACTAGAGATGAGATGTAATGCCAATTGGGTTGTGAGTGAAGGCATACATTAGAGGGCATGGCTTGATGAACTTCGCTCCATCATTGAAGTGTGGCTTATCAGTAGGGATATCAACACGAGCGATGTAGTTGCTCGGCTTCACAATGGCTTGTTCAGGGGTGAAAGTAGAAGTAGGAGCACCTTCAAAGTCAGTGACTAGTACAACTCCTTCTTCAGCGTGGATGTTCTTACTGCAGGATGCCATTTCTGTTTCAAAGATAGGCACACCAAAGAGGAAAATCATGGTTTAATAAAACATATAAACCAGATAATTTGGTACATAGAATACCAAATCGATTAGGAAGAACAAGTGTTTTGATGAACATTATCAAAATACTTGTTATTTTTTTGTGGATTTCAAGGATGTTTTTTAAACAACCAAAGTTAGAAATGGTATATATATACCATAAATAGTTTGAGAAAAAGAGTCAAAAGTAAATTTTGGATCAAAGTAGACCGAAATTTCTTCTGTTTTAAGAAGAAACTTGGAACAAGTTTTTTTTTATGGCTTTAGAAGAGATAACTTGTAAAACACAAATCTTTATAAGAAGGAGTTATAGAAGATGGGTAGAAGTTATAAACAACATTCAAGTTGTTGTTTATTCATTACAAAGAAGAAAAAAGTAGGATCAAACCTTGCTTAAACTGGAAACTTGAGAAAAACGTACAAGTGCGTGTTCTTGAGGAAAGCAAAGAAAATTCGAAATTCTTGCTTTGAGAAGGTTTGGGTGCGTAAAGGATGAAGCAAAAACAAGTGTTCCTTTTATAGGACGACTGAGAAGGAGGAGAGAGAAGAATACAAAACGACGGTTTTACCTTTTAGAAAAAGGTAATGATGACCGAGGGCACGTCCCTAGAGATTGGTAGGATAGGGAACGTCAAGGTCCGTCGTGTGCCAGAAAAAGGTCTGACGTGTCCTTTTCTTCATTTTAAAAAAATAATAAGATTATCATTTAAAAATAAATGTTAATTTTCCTCTTTTAAATTCCTCATCATTAACAATAAAGGATTGTAAGTGATGGGTTTTATCTTTTAAGATACATTCTCTGAATAGGTAAACATTCAGAGAGTGTATGGTTTAGAAGTACATACCTGAGTGAGATAGATTTCTATCACTGAGTTAGAGTTCAGGATATGAAAAGGGATTCGAAAACTTTATTTGTTTATCATTGATATTTGTTAATTACTGAAGAATATTTATTCTTCAGCATTTAACATACCAAGTTCGCTGATTAATAGATTGAATCTAGTTTCATCATTAGGCTTGGTGAAAAGATCAGCGACCTGATAATCAGTGGGTACAAAGTGAAGTTCAATTTCACCATTCATAACATGATCTCTAATAAAGTGATATCTGATCTCAATATGCTTGGTTTTCGAATGAAGTACAAGATTATTTGCAATAGCAATAACACTGGTACCATCACAATAAGTAGGGATTTTGGAAAGCTTAAATTCATATTCCCTGAGTTGGTTCCTCATCCAAAGGATTTGGGCACAACAACTTCCAACGGCTACATATTCAGCTTCCGCAGTTGTTGCGCACATTGAGTTTTTCTTTTTGCTTGTCCAACTTATCAACTTACCACCTAGTGGCTGACAGCCACCAATAGTACTCTTCCTATCTATCTTGCATCCTGCAAAATCACTATCAGAGTAACCAATTAGATCGAACCTGCAAAATCACTATCAGAGTAACCAATTAGATCGAACCTGAGCATTTGGGATACCAAAGACCCATATTAGGAGTTCCTTTCAGATATCTAAAGATCCGCTTTACAGCGATTAGGTGTTATTCCTTAAGTTCTGCTTGATATCTTGCACAAAGACAAGTAGAATATATGATATCGAGTCGACTAGAAGTAAGATACCACAAAGAGCCTATCATTCCTCTATAGGCAGTGACATTGACTGTTTCCCATCAGGGTCCTTATTCAAGGTCAGAGGAGGTGCCATAGGAGTCTTCATCGCTGAACATTGAGTCATTTCAAACTTATTCAGCATGTCTTTAACATATTACTCTGGCATATGAAAATACCTTTGTCAGATTGCTTAATCTGCAAACCTAGAAAATATGTTAGTTCACCCATCATACTCATTTTATATTCTTTCTTCATTCTGTTTGCAAAACAAGTACATAATTTATGTCTTGTGGATCCGAAAATAATATCATCAACATATATCTGAGCAAGAATAATATGACCTTTATATTTTCTCAGAAATTGAGTTTGATCAATTTTTCCACGAACAATTTTTTTTATGTAGATATTTAGAATGGGTATCATACCAAGCTCTAAAAGCCTATTTTAACCCGTAAAGAGCTTTTTGAAGTTTGAAAACAAAACCAGGGTGTTTAGGATCAGCGAACCCAAGAGGTTGCTCAACATAAACATACTCTTTGAGTTTACCATTTAGAAAATCACTTTTTACATCCATTTGAAACACTATAAAGTCTTTATGGGCAGCATAAGCTAAGAACAGTCTTATAGATTCTAGTCTAGCTACAGGAGCAAATGTGTCATCATAGTCTTGTTATGACAGTGCCATTTTCATCTAGTTTATTACGAAAAACCCATTTGGTACCTATAATAGTTTTATTAGATGGACGAGGTACTAAATTCCAAACTTTGTTTCTACGAAACTCAGTGAGCTCTTCTGGCATTGCAGAGACCCAACTTGGATCAGTGATAGCATCATATATTTTCTTAGCTTCAATAAGAGAGATACTGTTAACATAAAGACAAATATTACCTGTACCCCTACAGGTTTTAATACCAGCATTTGGATCACTAATAATTTGATCTATTGGATGACTCATGGTCCATCGCTGAGTTGGTAGTTGAGGAGTTTGATCAACTTAAGATTCAACGACTTGTTCTTGTTTAGGGAGAATGGTAGATTCTTCAGCAATAAATTCTATAGCATTCCTTATCATCCTTGGTGTGGATTCAGGGGGTTGATCAACAGAGGATTGACCTTGGTTATTCACTGATGAATCACCGTGTGAAGTATCAGAGGGAGGAATCTGATTTAGAGGAGTAATATCTACCTTGAGGGGGATAGATCATTACTTGAAGTAGGAAAGAGGTTAGGAACTTCATCATAATTATTTTCAGCGTTATGTGGTTCGCTGAAGTAAGTTTCAGTTTCCCATAATGAGATTTCATCCAACTATTCAATTCCTTGTCTTCTTCAGTGATAGGAATGGAATTTGTTGAGCGAGATTCATCAAAGTTCACATGCATGGTTTCTTCAACATGTTGTCTTCTCTTGTTAAAGACTCTGAATGACTTGGATACCAAAGAGTATCCAAGAAATATAACATCATCAGCCTTTGGATCGAATTTTCCTAAATGATCTCTATCATTCAGAATATAACATCTACATTCAAAGATATGTAGGTACTTCAGAGCGGGTCTTCTTCCATGAAATAATTCATAGAAGGTCTTCTTGAATCATTTAACTATCAGAGATCGATTCTGAGTGAAACATGCAGTGTTAACTGCTTCAGCCCAGACTTGCTGAGGAGTTCCCACCGATGAAAAGTTTTGAGTGATTCCTTTTTCTTCAAAGAAAGTAATAAGAGTACTGTTTTTGAATTCAGTACCATGATCACTTCTCATGGAGCGAACTATGAGACTGTTCAATACTTCCATTTTTTGAGAAAGGAGATGATTTCATCAGGTGTATCACTCTTAGATCGAAGAAAAAAATACCCATGTATATCTGGAATATTCATCAACTATCACCAGAGTGTATTTCTTTCCAGACAGAGATTGAACGTTAACTGGTCCAAATAAATCCATATGAAGTAATTGAAGAGGGGTTGTCACTGAGGGGACCTGCTTAGATATGAAAGAAGCTTTTGTCAGCTTTCCTTTTACACATGCTGAACAAAGAGATTCCTTTGTAAAGGCATGTTTAGGGAGATCTCTAACAAGTTCTTTTTGAGATAATTCATTAATCATCTTAAAATTGAGATGAGAAAGTCTTTTGTGCCATAGCTAGTAAATATCAGAGGAGGCTCTAGAAATAAAGCACATGCTTTTAAAGCAAGTTTGTCATTTTTATCAGTCACTGCACATTTGGTCTTTGTGAATAATACTTTGAAATCTTTATCACAGAGTTGACTAATGCTCAATAAATTTTTCTTTCAACACGACTGACTGAGGTTGCTCCATTGGATAGAACGCCATAAATCTTGGTGTATCCTTTGCCAATTCCACCGAAGGTCACTGACGGAACATTTTCTTCCTTGTATTCAGAGAGTAGAGATTTTCTGCCAGTCATGTGCCTTGAGCATCCACTATCGAGATACCAGATACCTTTAGCACTCTGCATAAGACAAGGGGATTAATTTTTCATAGGCGTTAGTGGAAGGTCTGGTGGATATGTTACTAGCTGAAAGATTTTTTTCAGTGGTTATCTTCACCTTGGAAGTTTTACCAAGCTTAGTGGATTTCACTTTTATTGATTTATCAGCTTGAGCTACTTTCTTACCATGAGCCAATTTTTCATCTTTAGTAGCATTAGAGAATTTGTTTGCAATGTGGGTTGTTTCACCACTATGATAACACTTTCTGTATTTAAAGATAGGTTTGGTGCTGGAAACATACAGAGGAGAGGTCGAAACATTTCCATTGTCCTTGGAGGAACTACAAGTTTCTCAGGAACGGATGGAGTTAGGTCAATTTTAATTCTGGGAGTTGATCTCTAAACAAATCCAGGAATCTTCTTTCCAGATTTAGAAGGACTAGCTGAAGGAACTGAAGGATTCTTCTTCAGCTTTTGGAAATTCTTAGGCATGGGAACATGATCAGGGAACGTGTCCTTAATCTTCTTCCTTGAGTCCTTGTTAATGGGTTTATAAGGTCTTTTCTTAGAGATAGAAATATTCTGTGAAGAGGGGCCAGGGATAGAAGAAACAAACATTCCGAATTTTAACATGGAACAGTCAGTGTCGATCTTTTCTTGGTCAGAGGAATATCCTAGACCACTCTTGACCTTTTTAGGGATCTAAGCATTTATAATCTCACTAACTTTATCCGAAGCCTTACACCATCCTTCAATGGTAGCTTTTTCAGCCTTGAGATCAGCGATGGCCTTTTCGCGCTTAGTGATAGCTTGCTGTTTTCCACTACTTATGGTCTGATTTACAATAACTTGGTCCTTAAGATCTTCTTCAATCTTAGTAAGTTCTTTGATTTTCAGATGGCAAGTTTTCAGTTGTTCAGATAAATCAATATTTATTTGTTCAGCTTTAATCTTGCCATTTAGAGCATTATAAATTCGATAGTCATAAAATCGAGAGCCGATAAGCTATCATTTTCAGGTATAGAGGGGTTAGAGGGAATGAATACTTGAGTTGATGGAGACTCTAAAGAAGATGTATCAGATGCCTCTTCAGCTTCTTCAATTCTGGCCATCAGGAAAATGAAGGCAAAATCTTCTTCATCTGATCCTGATTCGTCAGTGCTCTTAGCCCAGTCGTCTTCTTGATCCCAATAAACTTTTTTCAGTGACAAGGCCTTGGCCTTTTTGCTGGTTCTTTTTCAGATTCTAATACTTATCTTTTAATTTTGAATATTTTTCCTTTTTAGATTTATCAGAGGTCTGAGAGGATGTTGGTGCAGCGACTTTCTTAGATCTATGCTCACTTGCAAAGTGACCCTTGCGCTGACAATTATAACAGATTGCTGAAGCCTTTTCAGCAGGAAGAGTCGTCGACTTATCAGAGTCAGTGATAACCGGTGTTTTTTTAAAATTACTCTTTCTAGCGAATCTCCTGAAATTGTTAGTGAGAAGGGGTAGAGAGTCATCAAATTCGGAGATGTCAGCATCCGTGAGTTCTTCTGAGTCAGCTTGATTTAACTCAGTGATAGAGGTTATGGAAGAAGGAATATGTTTAGAAGGTTCTACCTCTGAAGTCACAAGTGCCAAAGAAGTACTTTTGACACTTTTGATGTCTTTATGATGTTTTTTTAAAGCTTGAGATTGCTCATGATTGAGGAACATTACATATAAAGCATTTCAAGACAAAGTTTCAAGATTCTTTGACAATTTAAGACATGTAGTATACACTCCTCATTGTTCATGTCGTGCCTCCATTAATTTTGTCAGTATTTCAGCATTAGAGCACTCTCTATTAATAGTTTTCATGTCAATCAAGAGACAGTTCAATCTTTGGTGAATTTGGGAAAGTGTTTCATTTTTCAGAAACATAAAGCTTTCATATTGTCTCACCAAGTTAATACTACGAGTAATCTGAATTTTGTTAGTTCCTTCATATTGAATACAAAGAGTATCCCACATGGTTTTTGATGTTCTCATTTTCATCACAGAGTGATAAACTTCATCTAGAAGAGACATGGCAATTATAGATCTAGCTTTTGCATCAACAGCTTGCTCTCTTTTGTCTTCATCACTCAATTGATGATATTGGATCTTAGGATCTGACCTTTCTAGGAATAGAGTCATTCTTTCCTTCCATAGTGGGAAATTATCACGGCTAAATCTTGGAGGTTTTGCTAAATATCCATTATCTATGTAGTTGGTGTTTGTGTTAGTCATTTTAAAATAACTCGAAAATAGTTGTTTTAAAGATTAGTAAGCAATAAATACTGCTCTGATACCACTTGTTGGTTCCAAAGGAGTCTACAAAAACAGTTTGTAGAAGAGGGGGGGGGGGGTGAATACAAACACACAATTTTTAGGTTTTTAAATTAGTTTATATTGCATAAACAAATTTACAGTTGTAAGCGGAATTAGAACAAGTAATAAACCTATTCTATTACAACTCAGAAGTTCACTAAGATTGATGCACAAGAATGAGAGAGAAAATCAACAGAGGTTTGAGAAATAGAAGGTGGGATGCATGAAGATGACGAAAGGTTCTTCATCTATTTATACCCATCGCAATTAATGCAAAGCAAAAGGTATAAGTGTAACACTCGGAAAATGTGTATCTAAAAGTTATGAACATGGCCTTGTAATATTACAATTTACGGTTAAATGGAAGGGTTAAAAGTATATTATGTTGGGTTACTTCTGGATCGGAGAAAAACGAATGAAAACGAAGCAAAACGCGCGCGGGACGTCTCGGCTAGGCTGCCAGGCGATGCTGCCAGTGGCAGCATAGCATGGGAGTATCGCCCTTGGCTCAAAATTTGAGTTTTGTGGATATAACCTACGGTACACCCTCGGCTATGCTGCCGGCTATGCTGCCGTGGCAGCATAGCATGGCAGTATCGCCCGTGTGGTCCAGGAGCTCAGTAAAGTGCGATTCTCAGCCCTATTTCTCATTTTTATCAGTTACGAAGTATCATTGTTGGGAGCAAAGGGCAGAGGCGATCTTTAGGGTTCCACTTTCTTCACCAACCTCCTTCCAAGCATTTATTTCTCCATTAAAGAGGAGAGATCAAGTAGAGCTTTGGGGTTAAAAGCTTCAAGTAGTGGTGTTCTTGTTTCCTTTCAGATTTCTTGATCATCTCTATCCTCGTAGGAGCTTTTCTAGAGTTTTGTCAAACTCTAGCTTGTGAGTTCATTCTTACCTTTAAAACTTTATAAATGTCAAAATGAAGTATTTTACCCTAATATGATGTTTAAAATGAGTATTTCTATACTTGGAAGATTTTGGTAAAACTAGGTCAAAATGTATCATTCTGGTTTTCTTTGAAATGTTGAATTGGATGTCAAGAACGGTTTTGGAATACTCTTATGAGTTTTAAATGCAAGAAAAATGATGTATGAACCTAAATGATAATTTGACCTAATTTTGGAAGGAAGGTTCTTGGAAGCACGATGTAATACTTCACAAAAGTTTGTGAAGAGAAGCTAATACACTGGAAACAATTGTATTAAGATGTTAGACTAGTGTAATGGATCCATAGGACATATAGTCAGAAGTACTTGGGGAAGGCACTTGCAAGAGATCCTGGTTTGGGGTTAAGCTTGTGGGGTCGAGCAATCGACCAGATGACGGGTCATTCCCGTAGAAGTTCCCCCCAAGAGAAGTAAAGCGTATCTTTCAGGTGTAAATCGCAGAAGTAAAGAAAAAGAGATGTTTGGGAAAAGGTTTTCGGTTATATGGTTATTTACCGCTTTCTAAGTTTAAATAGTTTTTCTGTATTTTTGAACTGTTTGTTCTCACTAGGCTTTAAGCGTAAGACTTTTTCTTAAAATGACATGTATAACAGATGATCAAGCGGATGGGGCTTGATGGGATGAGAGAAGCTAGGTGCCGGTAGTGGCATTCTTTTGAAGTGCACCTCGTGTGTATAGATGGAGTTGCATAGAAGATTATTTTGAGGATTTTAGTGACACCGGTACTTAATCTATATTTTGAGTTATATAGATTACTAGGTTGTCATTTAACTTTCCTATAGATGTTGTAAACTCGCTCTAACTTTCTCCCCATCTTTATGGGTGATGTTTTATGAAGTAGAAGTTGTTCCGCTTTTTGTTTGGTTTAATTTAACTCCCCTTTTTTTTGGGGTGTTACAATAAGCCACGTGTCAATTCTCTATTGGAGAGTTGTCGTTCGTGCAAAAAAGCAACCATACTTTTGGCCGTTTATAAACAGTAACCAAATCAAATTTGATGGGGACTTAAGGAACAATCTGTTTCCTGACAAGGTATGGAGGGTTTGACTTTTGTGCATCGAGTATCAAATCAACATCGATCTTGCTGAGTATATCCCACTTGATCGTTGAACTAGAATATTCAAGGATGAAGATTTTAAGTATCGTTGAGGCATACGCAAGATTCACATTGTGTAGATAATTATTGCTATCTCTGAACTGCAACCTCTTCAGGTCACTTAGCTAATTACCTTTTTCTTCAGCTTCAGTCTTCGACTTTTGATGAATGGTTCTTTGATGTGAGTGCTGATCTGTGGATCTTCAGAGATAAGTTATTGTTCCTGACTTTCAGCGATCAGTGAGTGCAATCAGTGTTTGCTATCGCTGAATACGAACAATCACTTATTTATGGAATCTTCACTAAGGATACAAGAAATCATGATTAAATCACAGAGAGAAGTTATGATCAATAAAATCTTTGTAAATCAAACAATTAGCATTGAGAAAGAGCAAGCTATCTCGGAGCGCAAAAAAGCCATCACTGATCTTAAAGCTGAAAAAGATAGCATTGAAGGATGGTGTAAGGCTTCTGACAAAGTCAATAAGATAATAAATGCTCAGATCCCTAAAAAGGTCAAGAGTGGTCTAGGATATTCCTCTAACCAGGAAGAAATAGACACAGACCGTTCCATGCTAAAATTTGGAATGTTTGTTTCTTCTATCCATGACCCCTCTTTTCAGAGTGTCTCTATTTCTGAGACAAAACCTTCTAAACCCTTTACCAAGTATTCAGGGAAGGTGATCTAGGACAAGTTCCTTGACCATATTCCTTCGATCAACAACTTCCAAAAACTAAAGAAGAATCCTTCAGTACCTTCAGTGAATCATCCTAAGTCTGGAAAGTAGATCTTTGGTTCAATTCAGAGATCAACTCCCAGAATTAAGATTGGTGTAACTCCATCTAAGCCTGAGAAACTTGTAGTTCCTCCTAGGATGATGGAGAAGGGGATTCTCTGTCCTGGTCCTGAAATTGTTTTGACCTCCTCTCTGAATGCTTCTAGCTCAAAACCTTTTCTTAAATATAGGAAATGCTACCACTGTGGTGAGACTACCCACATTGCTAGTAAATGTTCTAATGTTACTAAAGCTGAAAGATTAGCTCATGGTAAGAAAGTAGCTAAAGCTGAGAAATCAATAAAAGAGAAATCCACTAAGGCTAATAAATCATCCAAGGTGAACAGAACCACTGTAGAGACTCTCTCAGCGAGTAACAAATCCGCCAAACCTGTTGTTTCCACTCACAATGCAGGACCCATAGTTCTATGGGTACGTATGAAAAATTAATTTCCCTATCTTATGTAGAGTGCTCAAGGTATCTGGTATCTCGATAACGGATGCCCAAGGCACATGACAAGCAGAAAATCTCTACTCTCTGAATATAAGGAAGAAACTGGTCCCTCGGCGACCTTTGGTGGAAATGGCAAAGGATACACCAAGGGTTATGGCGTTCTATCCAATGGAGAAACTTCATTCAGTCGAGTTGCCTACGTTGAAAGGACTAAAGCATAATCTATTAAGCATTAGTCAACTCTGTGACAAGATGTGCGGTCACTAATAAAAATGACAAGCTTGCCTTAAAAGGCAAAAGATCAGAGAATGTATATATCATTAATATGGATAACACTCATTCAAAGAATGTATGGTTTCTATCCAAAGCTTCCTGTAATATAAATTGGCTTTGGCATAAGAGACTCTCTCATATGATCTTCAAAATGATTAATGATCTTTCTCGAAAAGAACTTGTCAAAGGTCTCCCTAAATACTCTTTTACAAAGGAATCTTTTTGTTCAGAGTGTGAAAAAGGAAAATTGACAAAAGCTATGTTCAGATCAGAGCAAGTCTCATCAGTTACCACTCCTCTTTACTTACTTCATATGGATCTTTTTGAACCGGTCAACGTCCAATCCATATTTGGAAATAAATATAGTCTAGTAATTGTTGATGAATATTCTAGATATACTAGAGTGATACCCCTGATGAAATTATATTCTTTATTAAAAAGATGGAAGTCCTGAACAATCTCACTGTTCGCTACATGAGAAGTGATCATGGCACTGAATTTAAAAACAGTACATTGGTTAACTTCTTCGATGAAAAAGCAATCACTCGTAATTTCTCATCAGTGAGGACCCCTCAGCAAAACGGTGTTGCTGAATGAAGAAACCAAATGATCATCAAGGCTTCTCGCTCGATACTCAGCGAATCTCATCTACCAACTCAATTTTGGGTTGAAGCAGTTAACAGTGCATGGTGTACTCAGAATTGATCCTTGATAGTCAAAAGATTCAAGAAGACCTCCTATGAATTATTCCATGGAAGGAAACCTTCTCTGAAATACTTACATATCTTCGGATGTAGGTGTTATATCCTGAATGATAGCTCGCTTAGGAAAATTCGATCCAAAAGCTGGCGATAGAATCTTTGTTGGATACTCCTCGGTATCTAAAGCATTTAGAGTCTTCAACAAAACAAGACAACACGTAGAAGAAACCATGCATGGTAAATTTGATGAATCTCGCTCAACTAATTCTATTCCTATCCCTGAAAACGACGAGAAACTGAATAGTTGGATGAAATCTCACCATAGGGAACCTGAATCTTATTTCAGTACACCTCCTATTGCTTAAAATAATGATGATGAAGGTCCTTATTTCATTCCCACTTCAAGTAATACTCCATCCTCCTCAGGGATATATGTTACTCCCTTACATCAGATTCCACCCTCTGATTCCTCCAACGGTGATTCATCAGTGAACAACCAAGTCCCATTCTCAACTCAAGAGAATCTGACTCCCTCAGATTCTCCTCCAGGGATGATAACAAATGTTGAAGAACCTATAGCTGATGCCTCTTCTGCTTTCCCTGAACAAGTCGCTGAATCTATTGTTGATCACGCTCCTCAACCTCCGGCTCAACGATGGACACTAAATCACCCCATTGATCAGATCATTGGTGATCCCTTTACAGGTGTCAGAACCCGTCATGGTCTAGGTGACATTTGTCTCTTTGTAAATGTTGGTCCTTAAAGGGTCTACAAGAGTTCAATAATAAGTAAACAGTTTGTAGAAGGAGGGGTTGAATACAAACACACAGATTTTGGCTTTAAATTAGTTTATATATCATAAACAAATTTACAATTACAAGTGGAATAAGAACAAGTATAAAATCTATTCTATTGTAACTAAGAAACACTAAGTTTGATGCACAAGAAAAAGGAAGAAAGAAATAAAGAGGGTTTAGGTTAGAAGGCAGCATGCATTAAGATGAAGAAGATATCTTCATCTTATTTATACCCGTTTGCATTTAATGCAAGACAAAAGGTATATGCCACATGTCAAGCTTGGATAGGAAGCCTGCCCTTGCTAATAAGACAGCCATGTTTTTGGCTGAATATGAATAGTACCATATCAGATATGATGGGGGACATAAGAGACAATTCGTACGTCATTTTCTGACAAGGTATTAGGTTTGACTTTTGTGCATCGACGATAAGATCAATCTTTAATCTTGTAAAGGAAGCTTCATTTGATCGTTGATTCTGAATCTTCTAGGATGAACTTCAGTATCGCTGAGGCTCCACAAGACTTCACACTTTGATTAGATAATCACTGCTATAGCTGAACCGCTTCAGTTCACTTAGTTGATTATCTCTTTCTTCAGCTATGGTCTTTGACTTTCGCTGAATGATCTTCTTGTGTGATTGCTAATCTTCAGGTCTTCAGAGATAAGCTTTTTGTTCCTTGATCTTCAGCGATCGCTGATGGTAATCAGCGTATGCTATCGCTGAATATTAATAGAGAGGAGTTATGATCAAATCTCCCCGTATTTGATTATGATTAAGCAACATAGGAAAATTGCTTTAAGAGACTAGTAAGGACTTAAGAAAAATTTGAAGTAAATTTTCTAAGTACTAATCTGTATAATCTTTTTCAGCTAGTCTACTATCTGAATCGAGTTTCATTTACAAGGATATGAAAGTACAATTTTTACAAGTAAATAAAAATAAAGTACATTCACTGATTAATTTTTCAAAGTGAAGAATCAGTGAGTAAAGTATAGTTTGAAGAAAATAGAACTCTTATGTTCATTGTCCCTTATATTTTTTTAGGGATCTTTTCAGTACATAGATGGAGTAAAGTACTCTGATTGAATTTCATTAAGTATAATCTGAAAAAATTACAGGGAAATGAAATTACAATAATAAAAGTGAAGTACTTGTACACTGAAGGAATATTACAAAGGAAATAGAAACCTATGACTAATCAGAGATGTTCTCGTTTCTTCTTTGTAGCTCATTCTCATAAATCATTTTCTGTCGATTCATCAGAGGGGTATCTGAACAGCAGCGCCATAGCATGATCTTTATGAGAGAGGATGGGGCCTTGCGAATTTCTTGGTTTCTGAAGAGTCATAAGACCCCTTCATTATCCAAGAATACCATACCAGGTTCAGGTAGTGAGATGATTTCATCTTCTTCGTATCTTCAATCTTGAGGAAGAGAGGTACGTAGCATTGAAATATTAGGGATTTCAAGATGACCAAAAATGCTATGATAATCAAATTTGGTTTCATGCTCATTTTTAGAGCTTGAACCACCTTCAACAGTTGATCTTTTCTTCTTTGATGACTCAGGGAGAGGGGGAACTTGCACGTGTTGTGACATCCATTGCCGCAACTGATCCAGTACTCTTTCCACCACATCCTTGAATTTGGATTTGGAACCCCGAATGGCGTCTCTGATTTCTAACCATTCAGTGTATCCATAAATCCTTAAGAACTTTGCTTCTTCTCTCTCAGTTCTGTTTGTCCTTGTCATTCTTACATATACCTTTCGACCAACTCTGTTGGAGTGTCGCCCTTGAATAGTTACATGAATGATTTTGGCCACAGATCTTCGAAATTTCAGTCTATCAGTGCACCAGTCAACTCCTTGTCTTTCTGAATTGTGGCTTCAACGGATAGTGCACTTAGAATCTTCTGTTGAGCAAGGATTGGATCTACATTCAAGTTTTCCTGTGCAAGTTCTTTCTGTACAAGAGCTTCAGCGACCCTTTCACTCTTTTTCAATTGCTCCTTGGCCGCCTTGTCTTTAGCAGAGTCTTCCCTGAGTAATTTCCTTGCTAAAGCAAGATCATTCTTAGTTTGCTTTGTCTTCTCATCCCTAATACATTGTGCTTCCGATGCTTGTTCTCTCTCTTCGCTAGACAGAAAGTAGAAATCATCTACCATCCTTATTGGTACAGCGTCTATGGGTTTAGCTTGAGGCACCCTTATTCTTCTTGCTTCGAATTCCCTAAGGAATTTTATTCGCCTTTCTTCTTCTTCAGGCTCGCTTATGATCGGCTTTTGAACGCGACGCCTGGGAATAAGGCCCTCTTCTTCTTCAGAGTCAGTTTCTATTATGTACATAAACTGCTCTCAAAAGAAGGTTCCTTCCCTGAAGTGGAGTCCTTTGGGGGACGGGGATCACTAAGGGAAGGAGAGGTGGAAAAAGATTTATCAGAGAGAGTTTTTGTATGTGAAGGAGGTGTGGGGGTTTCAGAGAGAGGTCTAATATAAGGGATAAGACGAAGAGATACCTCATTAGTGGTCTACCCCTCATATAATGGGATAGTGGCATCCATATTTACCACATCTTTTCCTTTGCCTGAGGAACCGGCTTGTCCCTGAGAGGGATGTTGTCCGTCCCCCAAAGGCTCTTGATGAGAGACTCCAGGCCTAGACATTCTGAAGTGCTCTAAGGCAATTCCAATGTCATCGTCATTTTCATCATCATCCATTCCCCCATAATGAGGGATAGGATCTTCTTCTTCTTCATCATCATCTTCCTCAGCATCATCATCATCTTCTTCAGCTTCAGCAGCCAACCCTTCAGGGAGGGAAGTTCCCGTTCGCTGGATGTACGGAGATATCTTTTCACCAGGGAATGTCCGGTTGTGCTCCGCAATGAGTTCATCTGCAAACTCTTTGGCACATCTCTCTCCCTCAATGTTATCAGGAGGTAGACAATGCACCATTAGACTGCGAACATTTGACTGAATGTCCTTGAGCTTCGTATCATTTTCCTGAAGTGTAGTCTGATCAGCAGCAGTGAAGGAGCAACTAGCCTCAGAGAGCTTGGTGAGCATCTGCATCATATCGGATTGAGTCTTTTGAATAGACTCAAGGACGTTTGCCTGAGCAGCAACCTTCTGCTCTAAGTTGGACAGGTTCTGGCCAAGGACCCGGTTGTCTTCCATCAGAGAGAAGACGTCAGAGATAAGGTTGCTGACGTTGGTCTTGATCGCTGGAGTCCCAACGATGCTTCTGAAGATGAGTGCAGCTAACGTCTGAAGATTGTCAACCCTAGCCCTTGTTAGAGCACATTCCCTGACCAGATAGTCAATAGCAGAGAATGTAGGACTGGGAAGGACAATGGGAGGGAGTTTAGTGACTGGAGTGGGAAGCTTGCGAGCTGTCGTCTGTGTTTTGACCTCTCGGAGCTTTGCAGCACTGGGATGGCCCTGAAGAGACTTCCCCATTTCCTTGCTGAGAGGTGGAGCGCTGGTGGTGGTGGTTGTCGTTGTCGCTGAGGAGAAGAGAGGAGCGACACCTGATGATGACATAGATAAAGATGCCAAAAATGCATCTGGATTAGATGATGGATGAAAAAATTTATTTTTCTCCTTGAGAGTATCATGAGGATTACTCTGAGGTCTGAAAGAGACACTCTGAGGTCCTTTTAAATTGGCCTTCCAAAACTCAGATTGTCTAAAAAATATTGAGGTTTGGACTGCGTGCATTTTAGCATTATCAGGGATAGGGACAACTATCGCTGAGTCATGTGCTGAGGTGAGGACCAAAGGAGAGAAGATACAAGGAGTTAAGAAGGCTGTGAGAGTAGTACCTGATCCAGCTTCAGTAGAGCAGGCTATAACACCCTCGGTGACTGAAGTCCCTGATAGTGGAGGTAGTGCTGATGAAGCAACAACGGATGAAGAGACTGTTGAAGTGGTTGTGGCTGCTGTTGGTGTTGGTAGTACACCGAAATCAGAGAGAGTGGTCTTTTGAAAGACCATCTTCTTTGGCTTTTTGGTTGTGATGGTCTTTTTATGACCATGGGTTGGTTGTTTCCTCTTAGCAGCAACAGTTTCCTGGATGCCTGCTGTTGGGATGGGCAGCGAGGTAGAGACTGAAAGAGGGGCTCCAATCACTTTCAGCATGTAAGGCGTGAAAGGAGCATCACCTGGACGTTCCTCTATGTACAGGGACTTCTTCCCCACCATGGAGAAGGAGTGGTCACCGACCTTCGGGTATTCCTCCCCGAAGGCAACTTCCAAGATTGTTGTGAAGAACCATGGGTAGAGGATGACAGGGTGTCTGGTAGCAACGTTGATGCGACTGACCATATCGCTGAAGATATAGTCAGCGTAGTTGACGTTGTGGCGGTGCAGAGAGAGAAGGCGAGATCCTGAAAGTGCTTGCTCGCTTGGTCATGCGAGCCAATCTTTGACCCAAGGCATTGGATCACCTGGGTAAAGACGTATTGCCAGCGAGCAGGCAATCTCTTCTTTTCCAGCTTTGAGCCCACCGTTTTCAGCGATGGATTCTCCCAGGCATAGCCGATAGAGTCCAAGAAGGCGTAGATCTGCATCTTGGTAGGTTCAGCGCCCCATTGCGCATTCTTGGCGCGGGTAGGGAGACGAAGAGCCTTTATCACAAAACCAACAATGAAGGAGAAGTGGCCAAGGTCTGGAATCTTGAAGCCAATAGCAGAGAGCACGGTCTCCTTGTCCGTGGTGAGCGTGGTATAGTGAGCCGTATACCAGAGAGCTTGAAGATGTGAGGAGATGCCCACTGGGTTGTGGACAAATGCGTACATCAGCGGGCAAGCCTTGATGAAGGTAGCTCCTTCATTGAAGTGAGGGCGATCAGCGGGTATGTCAACCAATGCAATATAATTGCATGATTTGAATACAACTTTCTCCATTGGGGAGTGGCAGGTTGGTGCAGCGACCAAGGTGTTGTCAACAGTAGCAGCAGAGGTTTCAGCAGTCTTACTTGCAGAGGCCATTTCTGTAGGAAAAATGGGAACACCAAAGAGATAAATCATGGTTTTGTACATAAATGTATAAACCAGAGTTTGGTATAAAGAGTGCCAAATGTAAGATTCAAAGAAACAAGTATTTTGATGAACAAGATCAAAATGCTTGTGGTAAAAACAATAATATAAAAATATTATTTTAGAAAAAGTAGATGATAATTAAAAATGGATAAAACTTAAGAAGAAAGTCTTTTGTTCTAAGAAAGGAACTTAGAACAGGGTTTTGAAAATAGAAGAATTTTTGAGTTTTAATCCAGATTAAATTTATTTTCTTCCTAAAATATGTTTTTATTGTATTTTAAGAAGATTAAAGATAAGAAGATGTGAAACAAGATGTTTCCAGTTTTAAGTAAAGTTTTAGATCAAACCTTAGTTGTTTTCGAGAAGAAAAACGCACAAGTGCGTGTTCTTGGTGTTCTTGAGAAAGCTTGAAGATTTGAAAGTTCTGTTGCCTTTTGGAGAGTTATGAAAGCGTAAAGAGGCAAATGAGGCAAAAGAATTGATTAAATAGCATGAGGAGAGAGAAAGAAATGAGTGCTAAACGACGGTTTTAGCTTTTTGAAAAAGAAATGATGACCTGGCGCACATTCCAAGAAAGGAGTTGGAAGGGAAACATCGCGGTCCGTCGTGTGTCAAAAAAAGGTCTGACGCGTCCTTTTCTTATTTTTAAAAGATTATAATGATAATTATCCATAAGGAAAGTATCATTATTAATTTAAAATCTTCATCAATGACAATAAAGGATTGTCAGTGATGAGTTTTATTTTCAGAGATTCATTCTTTGATGAGAAAAGATATTAAAGAGATATAAAGATTAGAAGATAATACCTGAGGAGATGGCCCAGATATCACTGAATCAGAGTTCAGCGAATGGAAAGTTTGAAGGCTTTATTTGTATCACTTGTTGTAAGTCACTGAATAAAAAATTATTCAGCGTTCAACATACCAACTTCGCTGATAAGTAGATTGAATCTAGTTTCATCAAGAGGCTTGGTGAAAAGATCAGCGAGCTGATATTCAGTGGGTACAAAATGAAGCTCAACTTCACCATTCATCACATGATCTCTAATAAAGTGATATCGGATCTCAATGTGCTTGGTTTTGGAGTGAAGAACAGGGTTGTTAGCAATGGCAAAAGCACTAGTACTATCACAATAAATAGGAATTTTAGAGAGCTTAAGATCGTAGTCTCTGAGTTGATTTCTCATCTAAAGGATTTGAGCACGACAACTACCAGCGGCTACATATTCAGCTTCAGCGGTGGAGGTGGACACTGAGTTTGTCTTTTTGCTTGTCCAACTGATCAACTTTCCACCTAGTAGCTGACACCCACCAGTGGTGCTCTTTCTATCTATCTTACAACCTGCAAAGTCACTGTCAGAATAACCATTAAGATCAAATCCTGAGCCTTTGGGATACCAAAGACCTATACTTGGAGTTCCTATCAGGTATCTGAAGATTCGCTTTACAATGATTAGATGGGATTCCTTCGGTTCAGCTTGATACCGAGCGCAAAGACATGTAGAATACATGATGTCAGGTCTACTCGCTGTAAGATACAACAGATATCCAATCATCCCTCGATAGGCAGTGACATTGACTGGTTTCCCATTGGGATCTTTGTTCAAAGTTAGAGGAGGTGCCACAGGGGTCTTCATTACTGAGCATTGATTCATGTCGAATTTATTCAGCATGTCTTTAACATAATTGCTTTGACAAATAAAGATTCCTTTGTCATATTGTTTTATCTACAAACCTTGAAAATATGTTAGTTCACCCAGCATACTAATTTTATATTGCTTTTGCATTCTTGCAGCGAAACGAGTATACAATTTGGGTCTTGTGGAACCAAAGATAATGTCATCGACATATATCTGAGCGAGTATGGTATGACCTTTATATTTCCTTAAAAACAAGGTTTGGTCAATTTTTCCACGAACAAATTTTTCTTTAAGAAGAAATTTAGAAAGGGTATCATACCAAGCTCTAGGAGCATGTGTTAACCCGTAAAGAGCTTTTTCAAGTTTAAAAACATAACCAGGATTTTTAGGGTCTGAGAAACCAGGGGGTTGTTCAACATAAACTTCCTCGCTGAGTTTTCCATTTAGAAAAGAACTTTTAACATCCATTTGAAAAACTTTGAAGTCTTTATGGGCACCATAAGCTAAAAAGAGTCTTATGGCTTCTAAGCGAGCAACAGGTGCAAAGGTCTCATCATAGTCAATTCCTTCTTTCTGTCTATAACCTTGAGCAACAAGTCTAGCCTTATTGCGAATTATAGTCCCGTTTTCATCTATCTTACTTATGAAAACCCATTTGGTTCCTATGACAGTTTTATCAGAGGGTCTAGGAACAAGAATCCAAACTTTATTTCTACGAAATTTAGTTAGTTCTTCTTGCATAGCTGAAACCCAGCTAGGATCAGAGATAGCTTGATCTATCTTCTTAGGTTCAGAGAGAGAAATGAAGTTAACATAAAGACAGATATTACCTGTACCTCTACGTGTCTTGATACCTGCATTGGGATCACCAATAATTTAATTTATTGGATGATTTGCAGTCCATTGCTGAGTTGGAGGTTGAGGAGAGATCAAGATCTACAGCAGATTCAGCGACTTGTTCTTCAGTTTCTGGAATTGGACTTGTTGTTTCAGCAACAGGTTCATCATTTAAAATCAATTCAGGGGATTGATTTTTAGACGTAGTTTGGTTGTTCACTAAGGAATTTCCAAGAGAGGAATCAACAATAGGAATCTGATTCAGAGGAGTAACATTCATCCCTGAAGATGGATGATTATCACTTTAAGGATTTATAGGGAATTCGTCATCACATGCTTCAGCAGGAGGTTGATTGCTGAAATACGTTTCAGGTTCCCCATAATGAGATCTCATCCAAGCATTTAATTCTTCATCATTATCATGAGTATGAGAAGTATGAATGGGATGAGATTCATCCAAGTTAACATGCATGGATTCTTCAACATGTTGTCTTCTTTTGTTGAAGACTCTGAAAGACTTAGATACAGAGGAGTATCCAAGAAATATACCATCGTCTGCCTTTGGATCAAACTTACCTGAATGATCTCTGTCATTCAGAATGTAACATCTACATTCAAAAATATGGAAATATTTCTGAGTGGGTCTTCTCCCATGAAACAATTCATAGGGGGTCTTCTTAAATCGCTTTACTATCAGGGATCGATTTTGAGTGAAGCACGCTGTGTTGACTGCTTCAGCCCAGAACTGAGTTGGTAGATGCGATTCGCTGAGCATTGAGCGAGCCGCTTCAATGATAGTTCGATTTCTTCTTTCAGCAACACCGTTTTGCTGAGCAGTTCTCACTCAAAAAAAGTTGTGAGAGATGCCTTTATCTTCAAAGAAATTCACTAGAGTGCTGTTTTTGAATTCAGTACCATGATCACTTCTTATGGAACGAACAATCAGATTGTTCAGAACTTCCAGCCTTTTAGGGGTATCACTTTTGGATCGAAGGAAGAACACACATGTGTATCTGGAGTATTCATCAACAATCACCGAAGTATTTTCTTTCCAGAAATAGATTGGACATTGACAGGTCCAAATAGATCCATATGGAGTAGCTGAAGAGGAGCGGTCACTAAAGAAATTTGCTTTGACCAGAAGGAGGCTTTTGTAAAGGTATGATTTGGGAGGTCTCTGACTAGATCTTTTTGAGACAATTCATTTATTGTCTTAAAGTTGAGGTGGGAGAGTTTTTTATACCATCCAGTTTATGTCAGTGGATGCTTTAGAGATAAAGTACATGTTCTCAGAGTGAGAACTATTCATATTTATGACATACACATTTTCCACTCTTTTGCCTGTTAGGGCAAGCTTATCATTTCCGTCAGTGACAATACATCTATTCTTTGAGAATAGAACTTTGAAGTTTTTGTCACATAACTGACTAACGCTCAAAAGATTGTGCTTTAGTCCCTCAACGTAGGCAACACGAGAAAACGATGTGGCTCCATTGGATAGAATTCCATAACCTTTAGTGTATCCTTTCCCATTTCCACCAAAGGTCACTGATGGACCAGCTTCTTCTTTGTAATCAGAGAGCAGAGATTTTTTGCCAGTCATATGCCTTGAGCATCCGCTATCAAAATACAAGATACCTTTGGCACTCTGCATAAAACAAAAGATTAATTGTTTAAAGGTACCCATACTACTATGGGTCCTGCTTGGTTAGATAAAGGATTGGCGGAGGAGCTACTAGCTGAAGAACTCTATTCAGTGGATAACTTCACCTTTGTGGGTTGTGCAACCTTGGTGGATTTCACTCTCGCTGATTTATCAGCTTGAGCTACTTTCTTTGCATGACCTAGTTTATCAGCTCTGGTAGTGTTAGGACATTTACTTGCAATGTGGGTAGTTTCACCACAGTGATAGCACTTCCTATATTTAAAGGGTTTGGAATTCAGAGAGAAAGGAGGAACTTTTTCAGGGATAAGACCAAGAATTCCTTTATCCATAGTCCTTGGAAGTATGACAACCTTTTCAGGGGTAGGAGTGAGATCTATCTTAATTCTTGGGGTTGGTCTCTGAGAAAAGTTAGAGTCCTTCTTTCCAGATTTAGAATTTCTCTCTGAGGATTTCTTGTTCCTATTCTGAGCGATTTTATCCTTAGGAACTTGGTCAAGAAACTCGTTCTTGATCACCTTCTTAGAATTTATCACGGGAAACTTCTCTTTAATAGAAGAGGAAGAAGTTGAAGAAGAAGGATCAGGGATAGAAGAAACAAACATTCCAAATTTGAGCATGGAACGATCATTCTCTGATTCTTCCTTTTCAGGGTTAAAGCCTAACCCACTTCTTACTTTCATAGGTATTTGGGCATTGATGGTCTTTTTTACTTTTTCAGAAGCTTTACACCATCCTTCGATGGTTGCCTTTTCAGACTTAAGATCAGCAACAACCTTTTTCCAATCAGCAATAGCTTGCTGCTTCTCGATGCTTATGGTTTGATTTGCAAAGACTTGATCCTTGAGAGTTTCCTCAATTTCAGAAAGTTCTTTGATTCTTATATGGCAATTTTTTAATTGCTCAGATAAATCAGTGTTAATTTTCTCGGCCTTAATCTTTCCATTTAAAGCATTATAAAAATTAACAGTCATAGCATCAAGGGCTGACAAGTTATCACTTTCAGAGAGTAAAAAGATAGAGGGAATGGTTACCTGAGTAGAAGGGGACTCAAAGGAAGAAGTTTCAGTAGCTTCTTCAGCGTCCTCTATTCTTGCCATTAGACACAAGAAGGCAAGATCTTCTTCATCAGAGCCAGACTCTTCAGAGGTGATGGCCCAGTCGTCTTCAGCGTCCCAATCAACTTCTTCAGCGATAAGGCTTTTACCTTTTTGCTGATATTTCTTCAGATTCTTGTATTTGTTTTTCAATTTCAAATACTTCCCTTTTTTATAAGAGGTCTGGGAGGTGGTAGGAGCGGCAACTTTCTTTGATCTACATTCACTTCGAAGTGACCTTTTCGTTGACAGTTGAAGCATATAGCTGAGGCTTTCTCAGCAGGCATTGTCTTTTGCTTTTCAGAGTTAGAGAGATTTGAAGGTTTTCGAAAGTTTCTCTTTCTATCGAATCTTTTAAAATTATTTGTTAAGAGAGCTAGAGAGTTATCAAACTCAGAGATGTCAGCATCAGTGAGTTGATCTTCTGAATCAGTTTGACCTAATTCAGTGATGGAGGTAATAGTGGAAGAAGAAGTATTTTTAGGAGGAGTTGCCTCTGAAGTGACAAGTGCCAACGAAGTACTTTTGGCACCTTTGAGTTCATTTATGAGGTTCTTCCTCAGAAGTTGAAATTGTTCCTCATTTAAGAGCATTCCATATAATGCACTTAAGGACAAAGTTTCAAAATTCTTTGACAACTTTAAACATGTAGTGTACACTGCCCATTGATCGGGTAGTGCCTCCATTAATTTGGTAAGTATTTCAGCGTTAGAGTACACTCTGTTCACCTTTATGATACATAAAACTCTCATACTGTCTTACAAGGTTTATGCACCTCGTGACTTGTACTTCAGAGGTTCCTTCATACTGGATACATCGAGTATCCCACATGGCCTTAGAAGTCCTCATCTTCATAACAGAATGATAGACTTCATCTGGTAAAGACATTGCTATTATAGATCTAACTTTTGAATCAATAGCAATTTCTTTTTTATCTTCTTCAGTCTATCGATTAGGAGTTTTAATGATACTCCTTTCAGGGATGGCTGGAGTAGTAGTGGTGGCAGGAACACCAGCTACAATAGTTGTAGGAACAAATGGTCCGTTTTCTAGATAGTAGGGGATCTTTAGGTCAGATTCTTCTAGAAATAGAGACATTCTTTCCTTCCATAATGGAAAATTATCATGGCTAAATCTTGGAGGTTTAGCTAAAGATCCATTATCATTGTAGTTCGTATTAGGGTTTGACATTTTAAAATAGTTTATAAGAAAAATATGTTAAAGATAAAAGAAGCAAACACTGCTCTGATACCACTTGTTGGTCCCTAAAGGGTCTACAAGAGTTCAATAATAAGTAAACAGTTTGTAGAAGGGGGGTTGAATACAAACACACAGATTTTGGTTTTAAATTATTTTATATATCATAAACAAATTTACAGTTATAAGCGGAATAAGAACAAGTTTAAAACCTATTCTATTGTAACTAAGAAACACTAAGTTTGATGCACAAGAAGAAGGGAGAAAGAAATAAAGAGGGTTTAGGTTAGAAGGAAGTATGCATTAAGATGAAGAAGATATCTTCATCTTATTTATACCCGTTTGCATTTAATGCAAGACAAAAGGTATATGCCACGTGTCAAGCTTGAATAGGAAGCCTGTCCTTGCTAATAAGACAGCCATGTTTTTGGCCGAATATGAATAGTACCATATTAGATATGATGGGGACATAAGAGACAATTCGTACGTCCTTTTCTGACAAGGTATTAGGTTGGACTTTTGTGCATCGAGGATAAGATCAATCTTTAATCTTGTAAAGGAAGCTTCATTTGATCGTTGATTCTGAATCTTCAAGGATCAACTTCAGTATCGCTGAGGCTTCACAAGACTTCACATTTTGATTAGATAATCGCTGCTATCGCTGAACCGCTTCAGTTCACTTAGCTGATTATCTCTTTCTTCAGCTAGGGTCTTTGACTTTCGCTGAATGATCTTCTGGTGTGATAGCTGATCTTCAGGTCTTCAAAGATAAGCTTGTTGTTCCTTGATCTTCAGCGATCGCTGACGGTAATCAGCGTATGCTATCGCTGAATATTAACAGAAGCTTATATTCTGGAATTTCACTAAGTATACAAAAGGAATCATATTCAAATCATCGAGAGGAGTTATGATCAACAATGAATTTCATTTCTATAACCGAACCTAAAAAGATCTATGACTCTATCACGTATCCTAGTTGGGTCAGTGCTATGCAAGAAGAACTAACTAAGTTTTGCAGGAACAAAGTTTGGAATCAGGTAAAACTGTTATTGAAACCCAATGGGTTTTTCGCAACAAGTTGAATGAACATGGCACTGTAACTCTCAACAAGGCTATACTTGTTTCTTAGGGATATAGAAAAGAAGAAGGTATTGATTACGATGAAACCTTTGCTCCTGTAGCCAGATTAGAAGCCATAAGACTCTTTTTAGCTTATGCTGCCCATAAAGACTTTAGAGTTTTTCAAATGGATGTTAAAAGTGCTTTTATAAATGGCAAACTTAAAGAGGAAGTTTATGTTGAACAACCTCCTGGTTTCTCTGATCCTAAATACCGTAGCCATGTTTTCAAACTTCAAAAAGCTCTTTACGGGTTAAAACAAGCACCTCGAGCTTCGTATGATACCCTCTGTAAATATCTTCTTAAAGAAAAATTTATACGTGGAAAAATGGACCAGACCCTCTTTCTAAGGAAACAGAAAGGTCATACCATTCTTGCTCAGATATATGTCGATGACATTATATTTGGTTCCACAAATCCCAAACTTTGTACTCGTTTCACTAAACCCATGAAGAAAGAATATAAATTGAATATGATGGATGAACTAACATATTTTCTTGGTTTAAAGATTAAGCAACCTGGGAAAGTCATATTTATATATCAGAGTAAGTATGTTAATGATATGCTAAAACAATTTGATGTAACTCAAAGTTCAGCAATAAAGACTCCAATGATACCTCCTCTGACTTTGAACAAAGACCCTAATGGGAAACTTGTTAATGTCACTAACTACAGAGGAATGATAGGCTCTTTGTTGTATCTTACTGCAAGTTGTCCTGATATTATGTACTATACTTGTCTCTGTGCTAGATATCAAGCTGAATCCAAGTAATCCCATCAGATCGCTGTAAAGCGAATATTCAGATATCTGAAGGGAACTCCTAATCTCGGCCTTTGTTACCCCAAAGGTTTAGGGTTCGATCTAATTGGTTACTCTGATAGTGATTTTGCAGGATGTAAGATTGATAGGAAGAGCACCACTGGAGGATGTCAGTTTCTGGGTGGAACGTTGGTAAGTTGGACAAGCAAAAAGTAAAACTCGGTGTCCACATCAACAGTTGAAGCTGAATATGTATCCGCTGGTAGTTGTTGTGCTGAAAGCCTATGAATGAGGAACAACTCAGAGACTATGATATGATGCTCTCAAATATCCCTATCATTGTGATAGCACAAGTGGTATTGCCATCGCAAATAACCCTATACATCACTCTAAAACCAAGCATATCTAGATCAGATATCACTTTATCAAATATCATGTTATGAATGGTGAAGTTGAACTTCATTTTATACCCACTAAATATCAGCTTGCTGACCTATTCACTAAGTCTCTTGATGAGACTAGATCAATACGTTAATAAGTGAATCTGGTGTGGTAAACGCTGAAAAATGAAAAATTCTCAGTGATTCTATTCAGTGGATACCAAAATATCTTTCAACTCATCAGTCACACCTGAACTCTGACTCTGATACAAGTATCTTGCCTAGGTATGTTCTTCTTTCCCTAACGCTCACTGAATAAATCATAATTTAGAGAATGGATCTTAAAAGAGAAAACCCATCACTTACTATGTTTTTATTATAAATGATGAGGATTTCAATGAATAATGATTAACATTTATTATTTAAATTATAATTTTATCATTTTTCTAAAAGAAAAGGACACTTCAGACCTTTTTCTAGCACACGACCGATCTCAACGTTTCCTATCCCATCAAACCCTAGGAACGTGCAATAGGTCATCATTACCTTTTTCAAAAAGCTAAAATCATCGTTTAGTTTTCTCTCTCTCTACTTTTTCTCTCTCATCCACCTATATAAGGAAATCTAAATTTCTTTTCATTCTTTTCAAAACTTCCAAAGCGAGAACGAATTTGAATTTTCTCTACATTCACCAAGAACACGCACTTGTGCGTTTTTCTTACCTTTCACTTTCAAGGTTTGATCTTACTCTTTTATTTCTTATTTTTGCTTAAAACAACAACCTAAATGTTATTTTTACCTTCTACTCATCATCTATAACATCTTGTTATATTGATTTATGATCTAAAACTGTTTTATAACATCATAACTTCATAAAAACCTATTCTAAGCTTCTTCTACTCATCATCTATAACAAGTATTTTGACTTTTTTCATCTAAACGCTTGTTTTTCTTATTCTTTTGGTATTCTTCGTACAAAACTATCTGGTGTATACTCTTTTGTATTAAGCCATGATTTTATTATTTGGTGTTCCTATCTTTGAAACAGCAATGGCATCATCAAGCAAGAACATCAACATTTACGCTGAAGGTGAAGTTCTCCCTGTTACAACCTTTGTTGGAGCTCCGGAATCCACCTTCACCCCTGAACAAACCATTGTGAAGCCAAGCAACTACATCACTCTGGTGGATATCCCTGAAGACAAACCTCACTTCATTGATGGTGCTTGATTTATCAAGAAATGTCCTATGATGTATGCATTTACCCACGTTTCTGTTGGTATCACTGCTCACCTCCAACAGTTCTGGTATACTGCACATTGCAGCACCGTCACCACTGACAAGGGAAATGAACTCCCTGCTATTGAGTTCACCATCAGCTTCGGAACGTTTGCTTTCACTTGTGGAGTCATCCGAGCTACCCTTCGCCTCCATGCAAGAGGAAAGAATCAACAATGGGTATCCGCACCCTTAAAGGAAGAACTCATCAACTTCCTCAACACGATTGGTTACAGATGGGAAACTGAAGTCAAGACCATAACCACAGTAGAGAAGAAAAGATTGCCAGTGAAGTGGCAATACATCTTCACTCAGGTGATTTAGTGCTTAAGCACTAAGACTAGCTCCCAAGATCAAGCTAGTAGGCAATTTTTGGAGATGGGCTTCGCTCTATGCCATGGTCGTAAGATGAACTTCGCTGACTACATCTTGAGCGAATTATATGGCAGAGTTCAAGCAACCAAAAGGGAAAATACTATCCTTCATCCAATATTCATGGCAATAATCTTGGAATTTCTTTATGAGGGATACTCAAAAGAGGGAAATCATAGCTCTTCTCAGGTTGGAAAGAAATCCCTAGAGATTAATGAAAGTCCTGGCGATGCTCCTTACCTAACTTACGTGTTGAACCTCATCAGGGAATCCAACCCTACAGGTACTTCTACTCCAACTCCTACCACTCAGGTAGAAACTGTGTCCAAATCACTGCCAATCCCACCAGTGATTCACCTCCACACTTCTTTCTCCCCTCCAAAGAGAAAATAGCTAACTGACGGTCACAAAAAGATCGTCTCTCAATAGACAACTCTCTCTGAGTTCGGTGTACTACCAACGCCTCCTATCTCCACATCCACGACAACGGCTTCAGTCCCCGTTGCTGCTTCTTCATCTCTACCCACTTCTTCAACGACCTCGGTCCCTGAAGATGTTATAGCTAGCTCTGCTGAAGCTGGATCAGGTAACACTTACACATCCTTATCTTCTTCTTCCACCTCATATTCTTTGGTCCACATATCAACTCATGATTCAAATATGGTTGTCCCCATAACTGATGAGGTTGAAAAACGTGTTGTCCAAAAATGAAGGCCACTATCTCCAACATCTTCACTGACATTCAAACAGTGAAAGATGATAATGCTACAAATGAAATGGCCATCAACCGTCTCGCTGAACGGGCTGATCATCAGGAGAAGACTCTTGCTGAAATGCAGAAGACTCAGGATGAAATTCTCCGCCTTGTTCAAGGCTTATCTGATAAAGCTCCGTCCTTTACTGAGTCTGACAGAGGGAACCTGGGTTCGATCGCTCAAACTCAGAAGGCACAAGTAGAGGATCTCTCCGTTATAAGCACTAATGTGCGTACTCTGCTGGTGCATGATTTACCTATTGGTAACAAAGAGGGGGAGAAATTTTCTCAAGAGCTCGCTGATGAGCTAATCAGCAAAGCCAATACACTTCTCCATGAAGAAACCCAACAGCACCAACCCCAACAACATCCCATCACTATTGAAGGTGATGATGAAGACGATGAAGAAGAAGATGATGACGATGATGATGATGATGATGATGATGATGAAGAAGACATCCTTCATCAATCATTTGGATATAATGATGATGATGACGATGATGATGATGATGATGATGATATTCCCTACAACCTCTCCAAATTCTTCAAAGTCAACGGTCCAACCTCTGGAATAGTCTTCATTGAACCTTTGGGGGACAGACAACCTCCTAATCAGGAGTAGTCTGATCCCTTAGGGAAGAATAAACAAGTGATGGATTCTGATAATCCCACTTCAATAAACTCAGAGGGGGAGCTCAACCCTGAGTTATGCCTTCCACTAACCTTATACATCCCTCCTTATAAAACTCAACCTCCTAAATCACCCTCTCCTACTCCTGTTTCTGATGAACTCCTCTCTTCCTCTCCTATTCTCAGTGATCCTTGTTTCCCAAAGGAATCTCCAATCCTGAAGGAACCTTCCGCTGAAGATCAATTCTTGTATATATCTGACTCTGAATCTGAAGCCGAAGAAGGACTTATCCAAATGCGTGTACATAAGCAACCAATCTCTAAACCAAAACAAGAAGAGAGAAGCGAAACTTCATAAGAGATCTAGAGATGGCCAGAGTAAAAATTTCTTTTTGTACCTCTGGGTTAGAAGCCCCTGTACCAATAAGAGTCTATGACGTATTCTCGTTCCTATCTCCTAAAGAACGAGCTGAAGCCCTAGAAGATCAGCGACGCAGATATGAAGAAATAAAGCAAGCTCAAGAAAGTCTCAGAGTTGCTCAAAGGATGGGCAGGGAAGACACAATAAAAGCTAAGCGTCAGAGACACGCAGAAGAGCAAAATGAAATACTAGCTGAAAAGCTAGCAGAGAAGGAACTAGCCAGAGACAAGTTAAATGTAAATCTGATTGTAGCCCAAGAGAAGATTTTACAAGCCCTGAATAGAGAAAATTAGGAACCCAAGAATGAAGAATTGGAATGGTGTACTAAGAAAGTCAACTTTCGCCTCTACTTTGGAACAATCACTTGTGCAACTATCGGAGGACGCAACTCAAGAAAAGGTCTGAAGATAAGAGTGACCATGTTCAGAGGAAGTAGAAGTGAAGAAGAAGAACCCCAATTCCCTAAGTTCTATGGATTCTCTGAATGGCTAAAATCAGAGATGCCATTCAGAAATCTAAATCTCAATTCAAAAGCGTAGTAGAAAGATATCTTGATCAGCTGTTGAAAAGGATATCCCAATACGTCATTGTTCCTCCTCTCCCTGAGAAATCCAAATCGAGAAGATCTATGTCCGAAGCTGAAGAAGGTCCATCGTTCATAAATGAACATGAGACTAAATTTGACTTTGATAGTCTTTCCCCACCTCATTACCCTTGACATTTCAATGCTCAATACATCCCTTCCTGAACCAAGAAGATTTGCAGACAATGAAATAATCAGTCAACCTGAGGCAGGTATGGCATTTCTAGAAAATGATGGGCTAATAAAGTTTCTCAGAAACAAGTAGATTGGAAAAGCTCCATCAAAACATCTCAATATCTTGTACTACAACTGTTGGTCAGAGAATGACCCTATTCTCCTTCAAAAGATCTATGAGAATGAATTACGAAGAAGAAAATATAAGCTCTCTGATTAGTCTTTGATGTTTTCTTTTTCCTTTCTATTCTTCTTAAGTGTACTGTACTTTACTCACATGTAATTTCATTCTTCACTTGTAATTCATCAGATTATGTTTCTAATGAAATTCAATGAAGAACTCTACTCCATATGTGTACTAAAAAGCTCCCTGAAAATAGTAAAAGGGACAATGAATATATGAGTTCCATAATTCTTAAAAACTTCTACTTACTCACTGATATTACATTCCGCAATCAATCAGTGAATGTACTTTATAGCCTTTACACTAGTAAAAATTGTGATTTCATATCCTTATAAAGGAAACTTAATTCAGATAGGATATTAGCTGAAAGTCCTTACTAATTTTTCTCAAGCAATTTTCCGATGTTACTTAATCACAATCAAATAAGGGGAGATTGTTGATCCAAACTCCTTTCAGTAATTTGAATATGATTCCTCTTATACTTAGTGAAAATTCCAATTATATGATAGTGTTCAAAAACAGCAATAGCACATACTGACTGTGTTTAGTGATCGTTGATGATCAGGAACAACACTCTATCCCTGAAGATCTGAAGAACAAAACTCACACAATAAAGTCATTCAGCGACAGGCGAAGGCATAGCTAAAGATAGTGTTGATCATAATTCCTCTCGATGATTTGAATATGATTCCTTTTGTATACTTAGTGAAATTCCATTGTATAAGCTTCTGTTAATATTCAGCGATAGCACACGCTGATTACCATCAGCGATCGCTGAAGATCAAGGAACAGCAAGCTTATCTCTAAAGATCAGCTATCACACCAGAAGACCATTCAGCGAAAGTCGAAGACCCTAGCTAAAGAAAGAGATAATCAGCTAAGTGAACTGAAGCGGTTCAGGGATAGCAGCGATTATCTAATCAAAGTGTGAAGTCTTGTGAAGCCTCAGCGATACTGAAGATTCCTCCTTGAAGATTCAGAATCCGCGATCAAATGAAGACTCCCTTTCAAGATTAAAGATTGATCTTATCCTCGATGCACAAAAGTCAAATCTAATACCTTGTCAGAAAAGGACGTATGAATTGTCTCTTATGTCCCCATCATATCTGATACGGTACTGTTCATATTCGGCCAAAAGTATGGCTGTCTTATTTGCAAGGACAAGCTTCCTATCCAAGCTTGACACGTGGCATGTACCTTTTGTCTTGCATCAAATGCAAACGGCTATAAATAAGATGGAGATATGTTCTTCATCTTAATGCATGCTTCTTTCTAGCCTAAACCCTCTTGAGTTCTTCCTTTCTTCTTCTTGTGCATCAAACTTAGTGTTTCTGAGTTACAATAGTATAGGTTTTAAACTTGTTCTTATTCCGCTTATAACTGTAAATTTGTTTATGTTAAATAAACTCATTTAAAAACCAAAATCTGTGTGTTTGTATTCAACCCCTCCCCCCCTTCTACAAACTGTTTACTATTTATTGAACTCTTGTAGACCCTTATTGGGACCAACAAGTGGTATCAGAGAAGTTTTTGCTTCTTAAATCTTTAAAATATTTTTTCTTAAAACTATTTTAAAATGTCAAACCCTAATACGAACTACAATGATAATGGATCTTTAGCTAAACCTCCCAGATTTAGCCATGATAACTTTCCGTTATGGAAGGAAAGAATGCCTCTATTTCTAGAAGGATCTGACCCAAAGATTCCCTACTATCTAGAAAATGGACCATTTGTTCCTACAACCATAGTAGCTAGTGTTCCTGCCACCACTACTACTCCAGCCATCCCTGGAAGGAGTATCGTTAAAACTCCTAACAGATGGAGTGAAGAAGATAAGAAAGAAATTGCTATTGATTCTAAAGCTAGATCTATAACAGCAATGGCTTTACCAGATGAAGTCTATCATTCTGTTATGAAAATGAGGACTTCTAAGGCCATGTGGGATACTCTTTGTATCCAATATGATGGAACTTCTGAGGTTAAAGTCACTAGATGCATAAACCTTGAAAGAAAATATGAGAGCTTTATGTATCAAAAAGGTGAATCTCTTTCTCAAATTCACCAGCGTTTCAACTGTTTGTTGATTGATCTTAAATCAGTCGACAGAGTGTATTCAAACGCTGAAATACTGACAAAATTCATGGAGGCACTACCCGATCAATGGGCAGTGTACACTACGTGTCTAAAGCTGTCAAAGAATCTTGAAACCTTGTCCTTAAGTGCGTTATATGGAATGCTCTTAAATGAGGAACAATCTCAACTTCTAAGGAAGAACTTCATTAATGAACTCAAAGGTGCCAAAAGTACTTCTTTGGAACTTGTGATTTCAGAGGAAACTCCTCATAAATATGTCTCTTCTTCTACTATCACATCCATAACTGAATTAGGTCAATCTGATTCAGAAGATCAACTCACTGATGCTGACATCTCTGAGTTTGATAACTCTCTAGTTCTCTAAACAAATAATTTTAAAATATTTGCTAGAAAGAGCAACTTTCGAAAACCTTCAAATCTCTCTGACTCTGAAAAGCAAAAAACGTTGCCCGCTGAGAAAGCCTCAGCGATATGCTTCAACTGTCACGAAAGGGTCACTTTGCTAGTGAATGCAAGTCAAAGAAAGTTGCAGCTCCCACCACCTTCCAGACCTCTGATAAAAAGGAGAAGTATTTGAAATTGAAAAACAAATACAAGGATCTGAAGAAACACCAGCAAAAAGGCAAAGGCCTTATCGCTGAAGAAGTTGATTGTGACGCTGAAGATGACTAGGCCAAGAACTCTGAAGAGTCTGGTTCAGATGAAGAAGATCTTGCCTTCCTCTGTCTAATGGCAAGAATAGAGGACGCTGAAGAACCAACTGAAACTTCTTCCTCTGAGTCCCCTTCTACTCAGGTAACAACCTCCACTCTCTCTTTACCTTCTGAATGTGACAACTTGTCAGCTCTCGATGCTATGACTGTTGATTTTTATAATGCTTTAAATGGAAAGATTAAGGCTGAGAAAATTAACACTGATCTCTCTGTGCAATTAAAAAATTGCCACATAAGAATCAAAGAACTTTCTAAAATAGAGGAAACTCTTAAGGACCAAGTCTTTGCAAATCAAACCATTAGCATTGAGAAGCAGCAAGCTATCGCTGATAGGGAAAAGGCTATCGGTGATCTCAAGTCTGAAAAGGCAACCATCGAAGGATGGTGTAAGGCTTCTGATAAAGTCAATGAGATCATCAATGCCCAAATACCTATGAAACTAGAAGTGGGTTAGGCTATAACCCTGAAAAGGAAGAATTAGAGAATGATCGTTCCATGCTCAAATTTGGAATGTTCGTTTCTCCCATCCCTGATCCTTCTTCTTCAACTTCTTCCTCTTCTACTAAAGAAAAGTTTCCTGTGATAAATTCTAAGAAGCTGATCAAGAACAAGTTTCTTGACCATGTTCCTAAGAATAAGATCACTCAGAACAGGAACAAGAAACCCTCAGAGAAAAATCCTAAATCTGGGAAGAAGGTCTCTGAATTTTCTCAGAGACCAACCCCCTAGAATTATGGTCGATCTCACTCATGTCCCTGAAAAGGTTCCTATTTTCTCTCTGAATTCCAAATCCTTTAAATATAGGAAGTGTTATTACTATGGTGAAACTACCCACATTGCAAGTAAATGTCCTAATGCTACTAGAGCTGATAAACTAGCTCATGGAAAGAAAGTAGCTCAAGCTGATAAATCAGCGAGAGTGAAATCCACCAAGGTTGCAAAACCACCAAAGGTGAAGATATCCACTGAAGAGAGTTCTTCAGCTAGTAGCTCCTCCGCCAATCCTCTATCTAACCAAGCAGGACCCATAGTAATATGGGTACCTTTAAACAATTAATCTTTTGTTGTATGCAGAGTGCCAAAGGTATCTGGTATCTTGATAACGGATGCTCAAGGCATATGACTGGCAGAAAATCTCTGCTCTCTGATTACAAAGAAGAAGTTGGTCCATCAGTGACCTTTGGTGGAAATGGCAAAGGATACACTAAAGGTTATGGAATTCTATCCAACGGAGCCACATCGTTCTCTCGAGTTGCCTACGTTGAGGGACTAAAGCACAATCTCTTTGAGTGTTAGTCAGTTATGTGACAAAGACTTCAAAGTTCTATTCTTAAAAATTAGATGTGTTGTCACTGACGGAAGTGATAAGCTTTCCCTTACAGGCAAAAGAGTGGAAAATGTATATGTCATAAATATGAATAGTTCTCACTCTGAGAACATGTGCTTTATCTCTAAAGCATCCACTTACATAAACTGGTTATGGCATAAAAGACTCTCTCATCTCAACTTTAAGACAATAAATGAATTGTCTCAAAAAGATCTAGTCAGAGACCTCCCAAATCATACCTTTACAAAGGAATCTCTTTGTTCAGCGTGTGAAAAGGGAACGCTGACAAAAGCCTCCTTCAGGTCGAATCAAATTTCTTCAATGACCGCTCCTCTTCAGCTACTCCATATGGATCTATTTGGACCTGTCAATGTCCAATCTATTTCTGATTGTTGATGAATACTCCAGATACACATGGGTGTTCTTCCGTCGATCCAAAAGTGATACCCCTGAAATGATAATTTCTTTTATCAAAAGAATGGAAGTGTTGAACAATCTAATTGTTCGTTCCATAAGAAGTGATCATGGTACTGGATTCAAAAACAATACTCTGGTAAACTTCTTTGAAGAAAAAGGCATCTCTCACAACTTCTCATCAGTGAGAACTCCTCAGCAAAATGGTGTTGTTGAAAGAAGAAATCGTACTATCATTAAAGCGACTCGCTCAATGCTCAGCGAATCGCATCTACCTACTCAGTTCTGGGCTGAAGCAGTCAGTACAGCGTGCTTCACTCAAAATCGATCCCTAATAGTTAAGCGATTTAAGAAGACCCCCTATGAATTGTTTAATGGGAGAAGACCTACTCTGAAATATTTCCACATTTTTGGATGTAGATGTTACATTCTGAATGACAGAGATCATTTGGGTAAATTTGATCCAAAAGCTGACGATGGTATATTTCTTGGATACTCCTCTGATGTTACATGTTGAAGAATCCATACATGTTAACTTTGATGAATCTCGTCCCATTCATGCTTCTCATTCTCATGAGGATGATGAAGAATTGAATGCCTGGATGAAATCTCATTATGGGGAACCTGAAACATATTTCAGCAATCAACCTCCTGCTGAAGAATGTGATGATGAAATCCCTGTAAATCCTTCAAGTGACAATCATCCATCTTCAGGGATGAATGTTACTCCTCTAAATCAGATTCCTGTTGCTAACTCCTCTCTTGAAAATTCCTCAGTGAACAACCAAACTATATCTGAAAATCAATCCCCTGAATTGATTCTAAATGAAGTACCTGTTGCTGAAACAACAAGTCCTATTCCAGAAACTGAAGAACAAGTTGTTGAATCTACTGTTGATCTCTCTCCTCAACCACCAGCTCAGCGATGGACTGCAAATCATCCAATAAATCAAATTATTGGTGATCCCAATGCAGGTATCAAAACACGTAGAGGCACAGATATACCTTACAGCGAGCAGGCCAGACATCATGTACTCTACATGTCTCTGTGCTCGGTATCAAGCTGAACCGAAGGAATCCCATCTAATCGCTGTAAAGAGAATCTTCAGATATCTGAAAGGAACTCCAAATCTAGGTCTTTGGTATCCCAAAGGCTCAGGATTTGATCTTATTGGTTATTCTGACAGTGATTTTGCAGGCTGTAAGATAGATAGAAAGAGCACCACTGGTGGGTGTCAGCTACTAGGTGGAAAGTTAATTAGTTGGACAAGTAAAAAGAAAAACTCAGTGTCCACCTCCACCGCTGAAGCTGAATATGTAGTCGCTGGTAGTTGTTGTGCTCAAATCCTTTGGATGAGAAATCAACTCAGAGACTATGATCTCAAGCTCTCTAAAATTCCTATCTATTGTGATAGTACTAGTGCTATTGCAATTGCTAACAACCCTGTACTTCACTCCATAACCAAGCACATTGAGATCCGATATCACTTTATCAGAGATCATGTGATGAATGGTGAAGTTGAGCTTCATTTTGTGCCCACTGAATATTAGCTCGCTGATCTTTTCACCAAGCCTCTTGATGAAACTAGATTCAATCTACTTATCAGCGAACTTGGTATGTTGAACGCTGAATAATTTTTTATTCAGTGACTAACAACAAGGGATACAAATAAAGCCTTCAAACTCTCCATTCACTGAACTCTGATTCAGCGATATCTGTGTTATCTCCTCAGGTATTATCTTCTAATCCTTATCAGTCTTTGATAACTTTTCTCATCAAAGAATGAATCTCTAAAAACTAAAACCCTTCACCGACAATCCTTTATTATCAGTGATGAAGATTTTTTTAAATTTAAATTAATAATGATTAACCTTCCTTATGGATAATTATCATTATAATATTTTATCAGACCTTTTTCTGACACACGACGGACCGCAACGTTTCCATATCAACTCCTTTCTTGGAACGTGCGCCAGGTCATCTTTTCTTTTTCAAAAAGCTAAAACCATCGTTTAGCACTCCTTCCTTTCTCTCTCCTCTTGCTATTTAAGCAATTCTTTTGCCTTACTTGATTCCTTCCGCTTTCATAACTCTCCAAAAAGGCAAAAGAACCTTTGAATCTTCAAGTTTTAACCAAGAACACGCACTTGTGTTTTTCCTTCTCAAAATCAACTAAGGTTTGATCTAAACCTTTACTTAAGACTGGAAACTTCTTGTTTCACATTCTCTTCTCCTTAAATCTTCTAATATGGTGTAAAAACATGTTTTATATAAAAGAAAATAAAACTAATCTGGATTAAACGTTAAAAAGTTTTCTATTATCAAAAACCCTGTTCTAAGTTCTTTCCTTAGAACAGAAGACTTTATTCTTAAAAGTTTTATCCATTTTTATTTATCTTCTCATTTTTACTAATCTTCTATTTTTTTTTGCTTTTATAACAAACATTTTGATCTTGTTCATCAAAATACTTGTATCTTTAAATCTTTCATTTGGTACTCTTTATACCAAACCATGGTTTATACATTCATGTATAAAACCATGATTTATCTCTTTGGTGTTCCCATTTTTACTACAGAAATGGCATCTGCAAGTAAGACCGCTGCAACCTCTACTGCTGAAGACAACACTTTGATCGCTGCACCAACCTGCCACTTTCCTATGGAAAAAGCCGTCTTCAAGTCATGCAATTACATTTCATTTGTGGATATCCCTGCTGACCGCCCTCACATCGCTGAAGGAGCTACCTTCATAAAAGCGTACCCGCTGATGTACGCTTTCGTCCACAACCCAGTGGGCATCTCCTCTCATCTCCAAGCTCTCTGGTACACGGCTCACTGTTCCACGCTGACAACGGACAAGGGAACCGAGCTCCCTGCTATTGGTTTCAAGATTCCAGATCTTGGTTTCTTTTCTTTCACTGTTGGGTTTGTCAGGAAGGCTCTTTGTCTCCCTGTACGCGCAAAGAATCATCAATGGGGCGCTGAACCCACCAAGATGCAAATCGACGCATTCTTGAATTCTATTGGATATGCTTGGGAGAATCCTTCTCTGAAGATAGTAGGCTCCAAGGTAGAAAAGAAAAGGCTACCTGCTCGCTGGCAATATATCTTCACCCAGGTGATCCAATGCCTTGGGTCGAAGATCGGCTCGCATGACCAAGGGAGCAAGCACTTTCATGATCTTGCCTATTCCCTCTGCACTGGCCACAACCTCAATTATGCTAACTACATCTTCAGCGACATGGTCAGTCGCATCAGCGCCGCAACCAGACACCCTGTCATCCCCTACCCTCGCTTCTTCGCAACCATTATTGAGGTTGCCTTCGGGGAAGAATACCCGAAGGTCGGCGATCACTCCTTCTCTGTCGTAGGGAAGAAGTCCTTGGACATTGAAGAACGTCCAGGTGATGCCCCTTTCACGCCCTATATGCTGAAAGTGATTGGGGCCCCTCTCTCTGTGTCTACCTCGCTGCCCAACCCAACAGCGAGCATCCCGGACACTGCTGCTGCTGCTGCTACCAAGAGGAAACAACCTTCTGATGGTCATAAAAAGACCATCGCATCCAAGAAGCCAAAGAAGTTGGTCTCTCAAAAGACCACCCTCTTTGATTTCGGTGTACTACCAACACCAACTGCAGCGGCAACCACTTCAACGGTTTTTACATCCGTTGTTGCTTCATCAGCACTACCTCCATCTTCAGGGACTCCGGTCACTGAGGGTGTTATAGCCAGCTCTGCTGAAGCTGGATCAGGTACTACTTTCACAGCCTTCTCATCCTCTTCTATCTCCTCTTCTTTGGTCCTCACCTCAGCACATGACTCAGCGATAGTTATCCCTGTCCCTGACAATGCTGAAATGCATGCAGTCCAAACCTCAATATTGTTTAGGCAATCTGAGTTTTGGAAGGCCAATTTAAAAGGACCTCAGAGTATCTCTCTCAGATACTCTAAGACACTGGTCAGTGATTCTCAAGACACTACCTCTGCAAATGTAGTCCCTGAGAGTGATCCTCATGACACTATCAAGGAGAAAAATAAACTTTTTCATCCATCATCTAATCCAGATGTATTTTTGGCTACTTTGTCTATGTCACATTAGGTGTCGCTCCTCCCTTCTCCTCAGCGACAGCGACAACCACCACCACCAGTGCTCCTCCCATCAGCAAGGACATGGGAAAGTCTCCTCAGGGCCATCCGAGTGCTGCAAAGCTCAGAAAGATCAAGATCGAGATGGCGGCTCCCAAGCTTCCCACTCAAGTCACTGAGCTACCTCCAATTGTCCTTCTCAACCCTACATTTCCTACAGTTGACTATTTGATCAGGGAATGTGCTCTCACTAGGGCTAGGGTGGACAACCTTCAGACGTCCGCTGAACTCATCTTCAAACACATCATTGGGACACCAGCGATCCTGACCAACGTCAGCAACCTCATCACTGACGTTTTCTCTCTGAAGGAAGACAACAGGGCCCTTCATCAGGCCCTATCCAGCTTGGAGCAAAAGGTCACTGCTCAGGCGAACGTTCTTGAGTCTATTCAAAAGACTCAATCCGACATGATGCAGATGCTCACCAAGCTCTCTGAGCCTGGTTCCTCCTTCACTGCTGCTGATCGGACTACGCTTCAGGATAATGATACGAAGCTTAAGGACGTTCAGACCAATGTTCGCACTCTGATGGTGCATTGTCTACCTCGTGATAACATCGAGGGGGTGAGATATGCCAAAGAGTTTGCAGATGAACTCATCTCGGAGCATAACCAGAGGTTCCCTGGAGAGAAGATTTCTCCCTACATCCAGCAGACGAGATCATCCCTCCCTGAAGGGATGACTGCTGAAGATGAAGATGATGATGAAGAAGAAGAAGACGAAGAAGAAGAAGAAGACCCTATCCCTCATTATGAGGGAATGGATGATGATGACGATGATGACATTGGAAGTGCCTTAGAGCACTTCAGATTGTCAAGGCCTGGAGTCGCTCATCAAGAGCCGTTGGTGGACGGACCACATCCCTCTCAGGGACAATCTGGTCCCTCAGGCAAAGGAAAAGAAGTGGTAGATCTGGATGCCACTATCCCAATATCTGAGGGGGAGACCACTCATAAGGTATCTCTTCCTCTTATCCCTTATATAACACCTCTCTCTGAAACCCCCACACCTCCTTCACCTACAAAAACTCTCTCTGACAATTCTTTTTCCTCCTCTCCTTCCCTCAATGATCCCCGTCACCCAAAGGACTCAACTTCATGGAAGGAACCTTCCTCTGAAGAGCAATTTATGTATATAATAGAAATTGACTCTGAAGAAGAAGAGAGCCTCATTCCCAGGCGTCGCGTTCAAAAGCCAATAATAAGCGAGCCTAAAGAAGAAGGAAGGCGAATAAGGGTGCCTCAAGTTGAACCCATTGACGTTGTACCAATAAGGATGGTAGATGAATTCTACTTTCTGTCGAGCGAAGAGAGAGAACAAGCATTGGAAGCACAAAGAATCAAGAATGAGGAAATAAAGCAAACTGAGAATGATATTGGTTTAGCAAGAAAATTGCTCAGGGAAGGCTCTGCAAAAGACAAGGCGGCCAAGGAACAACTGAAAAAGAATGAAAGGGTCGCTGAAGCTCTTGTACAGAGAGAACTTGCACAAGAAAATTTGAATGTAGATCCAATCCTTGCTAAACAGAAGATTCTAAGTGCACTGTCCGCTGAAGCCACAATGCAGAAAGACAAAGAGCTTGACTGGTGCAATGACAGACTGAAATTTCGATGATCTGAAGCGAAAATCATTCATGCAACTATCCAAGGGCGACACTCCAATAGAGGTGGTCCAAAGCTATATGTAAGAATGACAAGGAAGAACAGAACAGAGAGAGAAGAAGCCAAGTTCTTAAGGATTTATGGATACACTGAATGGTTAGAAATCAGAGACGCCATTCAGGGTTCCAAATCCAAATTCAAGGATGTGGTGGACAGAGTATTGGATCAGTTGCTGCAAAGGATGTCACAACATGTTCAAGTTCCCCCTCTCCCTGAATCATCTAAGAAGAAAAGATCAACTGCTGAAGGTAGTTCAAGTTCTAAGAATGCACATGAAACTAAATTTGATTATCAAAGCATTCTTGGTCATCTTGAGCTCCTTGATATATCAATACTTTGTACCTCTCTCCCTCAAGACCGAAGATATGAAGAAGATGAAATCATCTCACTGCCTGAACCTGGTATGGTATTCTTGGATAATGAAGGGTTCTTAGGACTCTTCAGAAACCAAGAGATTCGCAAGGCCCCATCCTCTCTCATAAAAATCATTCTTTGGCGCTGTAGATCAGATACTTCTCTGATGAATCGACAGAAGACGCTTTATGAGAAGGAGTTACAAAGACGAAACGAGAATATCTCTGATTAGTTATAGATTTCTATTTCCTTTGTAATATTTCTTCAGTGTACAAGTACTTTACTTTTATTGTTGTAATTTCATTTCCCTGTAATTTCTTTAGATTATAGTTATTGAAATTCAATCAGAGTACTTTACTCCATCCTAGTACTGAAAAGATCCCTGAAAACAGTAAAAGGGACAACGAACACAAGAGTTCTATTTTCTTTAAACTATCTTCACTCACTGATCTTTCACTCTGAAAATTCAGTCAGTGAATGTACTTTATGCTTATTTACTTGTAAAAATTGTGCTTTCATATCCTTATAAATGAAACTCAATTCAGATAGTAGACTAGCTGAAAAAGACTTTACAAATTAGTACATAGAAAATTTTCTTTAAATGTTTCCTAAGTCCTTACTAGTCTCTTAAAGCAATTTTCCTATGTTGCTTAACCATAATCAAATAGGGGGAGATTGTTGATCATAACTCCTCTAGATGATTTGAATATGATTCCTTTTGTATACTTAATGAAATTCCATTTTATAAGCTTCTATTAATATTCAGTGATAGCACACGCTGATTACCATCAGCGATCGCTGAAGATCAAGGAACAACAATCTTATCTCTGAAGATCTGAAGATCAGCTATCACACCAGAAGACCATTCAGCGTAAGTCGAAGACCCTAGCTGAAGAAAGAGATAATCAGCTAAGTGAACTGAAGCGGTTCGGCGATAACAGCGATTATCTAATCAAAGTGTGAACTCTTGTGAAGCCTCAGCGACACTGAAGATTCATCCTTGAATATTCAGTATCAGCGATCAAATGAAGCTTCCTTTGCAAGATTAAAGATTGATGTTATGTCCCCCATCAAATCTATTTTGGTTACTGTTCATATTCGACCAAAAGCATTGTTGTCTTTTGGACAAAGAACAAGTCTCAAATAGAAACTTGACACGTGTCATATACCTTTTGCTTTGCATTTAATGCAACGGGTATAAGTAGATGAAGATATCTTCTTCATCTTCATGCATGCAATTTTCTTTCCTCAAACCTCTGCATCTATTTCTTCTTATTCTTGTGCATCAAATCTTAGTGATTTCTTTAGTTGTAATAGAATAGGTTTAAATTACTTGTTCTTATTCCGCTTGCAACTATAATTTGTTTATTCAATATAAACTTATTTAAAACACCCCAAAAGTTGTGTTTGTATTCAACCCCCCCCCCTCTACAAATTGTTTCTATCCATTGAACTCTTGTAAACTCCTTTGGGACCAACATCAATCCCTCCGCATCTCCTTGCTTCTCTCTCGTTCCTTTTATTCTATTTTTCCTTCCTCTTACTCGCTGGCTTCGACGTCCATTTCCATCTCTAGTTCTCTTCCTCCCCATTCTCATCATTGACCAACATCCCCCTTCTCTAACAACCCCATCACCGACGACCACCCTCTCTCTCCATCCTAACCCACCATACATTAAAAAATAACCAACCAGTGTGTGTTATCGATGGTGAAATAATTCTAGATTTTTTTTGGGATACAGTGGTCTGAGATGATGTCGTGTTGTCACCGTCTCCGACGGGGGTGTTATCGGTGATGAACGGAGATGGTTGTTCTCGGTGGTGCATGGAACACCAGGGTCACGGTAACGGTTGATATTGTCGTTGGGAGAAAACATGGGATTTAAAGTGGAGGAGGGAACAAATAAGGTTGGGAAACGGCAGGAAAAGGTGACCGGCAACGGGAATGGTGGCCGACGATAAGGAAGGAGATGAAAATGTCGAAGTAACTGGGTAGTTAAAGGGATAATTTTTGTAATTTAAATGGTCTTTCTAAATCCACGTAATATATTTTGTAATTAATAGATTTGCCACGTCAGATTAGGTGACCGGTTACTTACTAAACCGGTTAACGAGACCCCTAAATAAATGAAAAGTTTGTTTCAAACCCTTAAATGATAATTTCAAAAGTTGGTTCCTCAAAATAGGAATCAGGTCAAAGTTTGTTCCATTTTGATATAATTTTTTCCTTTTTTAAAAACTAAAGTACACTCATACGGGTTCATTTTGTTCCTTTTCTTAGGAACTCGATTTAATATATAACAAGTCGTAAATATAGCTTCACCCTAAAATCCATCACTTAATCCTGAGAAAGATAACATAGAGTCTAACAATATGATACTGGGGCCATTTTTGAAAAAAATTAATTAAAGCATCTTGAACAATTTTTCTATAATGTTTTTAAAATGGAGAACTAAAACACAAAGTTTCTAAAAAAATTACATTTATCTCTAACAAATTCTCTATTTTAGATATTTTAACATAAATTATATTATTATAATATTATCTAATTTATTATTTTTTTTAAAAACTTTTTTATAAAAAAATTAATAACTCAATTTCATTGGTTTGAATTTAAAAAAAGTAATCATTTATTTCTCACAAAATCAAGTTTTATAGAATTATCTATATTTAGAGTTTTTTTCAATATTTTTTATTTTATTAAACAAAATAGCAAGGTTGTGGGAGTCTTTTAGGGCATCTCCAACCCAAACACTAAAAAAAAGACACAAAAAATACCAAAAAAGATGGGTCCCTTAAACACTAAAAAAATCATCTCCAACCACACACTAAAAAACAACACTAAAAACACTTTTGATTATAAAATAATATTAATTTATTAAAACATAATAATTATGATATATAATTGATTTTTATAATCAATATATAGTTATCACTTAAAACTGCATAAAACCAGTAAAAAAATTGCAGAAAACCAGTAAAAAAAAAGGATCACAAAACAGCAGAAAACTAGTAAAAAAACAGCAAAACAGCAGCTTTTTAATCTAATTTTTTTACAGCAGAAAAGCAGTAAAAAAACTGCAGAAATTAATTATTCAAATTAGTAAACTATTAATATATATATATATATATAAAATTATAAAATCCAAATAAAATATTAGTATAATTTTTAGAGGTCTACTTTTTTGGACATCAAATATAGAGGCCAACAATTTGTCACTCTATTTTTTTGTGTTTTACACCATCTCCAACCGACCCTTATAAACACAAAAATAAATTGAGGGGCAAAATCTTGGCCTCCATATTTGGAGGTCAAGAAAAAAGTAGGCCACTAAAATTTTTATTAATATTTCATCTAATTTTTCTAATTATATACATACATATATAAATAGTATTATATAAATAGTATAATAATAAATATATATTATTTTATTCTTAAAAGTGTTTTGAATGTTGTTTGTTAGGGTGTGATTGGAGATGAATTTTTTTAGTGTTTAAGGGGTTCACTATTTTTAGTGTTTTTGGTGTTTTTAGTGTGCGATTGGGTTGAAGATGTCTTTAGTGGTGGGTTGGAGAGGAAACCACCTCTATTTTTGTGTTTTAAATGTTTTTGGAGGTAGGTTGGAGATGGTCTTAGAGAACAAAAACTCATTTTTTTTTTCTATTTTAGATTGGAGATGCTCAATATTGACATGGTATATATTAAGAATAATTGCAAGACTGATGTGATGTTTTTGAAAGACAAGTGATATTACATTGGTGAATTGTGTTGTAAAGCCCGAAACGTAAACGTCTCGAGATTAACTGTTCGGATTAATTAAAGAGTTTGTGTTTAATTAGACTTGTGTCAAAATAAGGAAGGATATGCTTAATGTCAATAAGGCAAGTTTATAATGCCTTAAACTCTACTGTCCTTATCTCTTTATGTTTCCTCGCAATATAAATAGGAGTCTTGGGTTGATAATTAGATGACGCATCATTAATTGAGAGTCGATATTATTGTGAGCTTTCATTGTATTCAAATCTACAAGTGAGATATACAACCTACGATATTCCTTATATTCTTCATGTTTTTCGCGTTCTTATACATTATATATGCGTACTTGATATAATCAAGGATCCACAATTTGTATCAGAGACAATCGATCAAGAGTTTTGGACTACTTCTAATTGAAATCATGAATATTCAGGTAAAAATGTCGACTGTTTCTACTTGAATGTTCATCGAGTCATACAGTAATAAGTTCAATCGACATATATTCAACCATCTGTTTGTCTCTGTTTGATAGATTTTTTATCAAGTCTAAACATCATCAGTATCAATCGATAATTGGTTAAAACCCAGTTTCTCTCTATTTTCTTGTGTTTTTATCGAGTCATACCTTAGTTAGTTTGGTCGATTTGTTTCTCTTCGTAATTAGATTAATTTTTTATCGATTGTTTCTTTTATATCTTTATGGTGTTTAGTACATTCGATCTAGTCTGTTATTTTTTTTCCAAGAAATCTGTGTTTAAAGTAGTTATCAAAATTTTTTAGACTTGTCGCACTAGTCTCACTCGATAAGAATTCATACAATTGATCAAGTTGTGTTTTATTTAAAAAAACACTTACTTTCGTTTATTTTGCGTTACTTTTGCTAATCTATAACTACAGAAAACCCAGGATCTTTTGTTAGAGATTCCTCAAGTAAACATCATAAACCTTAGTAATTTTATTTAAAAAATTGGAAACACAAGAACTTAGCTATTCTTTTCTATAAAAAGACTAGATAACTTTTGTTACGCTAGATCTTTTTCAGTCAAGAATCCTTCGTTTTTACTATCTGATCTATCAATTAAAGACAAACAGAATTAGATTTTTTTTAATTCTTATCGAATCCCTTTACACGACATCTTTGAGTTCTATTTTTATCGTCTAAATCAACTTGTTTAATCAAGACGTAGTCATTAGACATCAAATCTTGTCGATTCCCTCTTAGTCGACGTCATCTCTTATCGAGTCATCCTTACCCGACAAACTAACTCCTCGAGTCAACCCTACCCGACATAAGTCTTATCATGTCTAGTATGTCGAGATAAACCTACGTTTCTTGAAAATATAGAATTTTTCCAAAACTCACCGATCGAGATCACATCAATCAAGTACAAATGACTACACATGAAGGTATGGCCATTGGTTCCGAGACAAAACCTGCAATTCTCTTCCGAGTAGAATACTCACAATGGAAAGATCGGTTCCTCGACTTCGTTGATAGGAATGACTTTGCTGAAGAAATCATGCTTTCCATCAACGAAGGTCTGCCACCTGTGTTATACCAAGACTGTCCAGGTATGCCAAACAATACTCCTCCCTTACTAGCAAGACAAGAAATTAAGCCAAAATCCAAGTATACACCTGAAGAAACAAAAAGAGCCAAAGGTGATCAACTTCCCCGATAATACCTAATTATGAGTATCCCTAATGGAATTTACATGAGCATTGATAGCCATTGTAGAACGACTAAAGGAATGCGGGAACAAGTAGAAAAGATCATGCTTGGGAGAAGGATTAATACTCAAATGAAAATCACTAATTGCATCTTGCAATATGAGGAATTCAAGGCTAAGGAAGGAGAAAGTCTTACGGACACGTATGAAAGATTTGTCCATTTGCTAAATGAACTTAGCAAAAACGATATCTGTAAGACGAAAATCAAGAACAATGTGAAATTTGTTAGCAATCTTCAACCTGAATGGGTCGGTTTCCCAATCAAATCAAACATAACAAGTTTCTCGCTGAACTCGATCTTCATAAAGTATATGAAACCTTGAAACAAGACGAATAAGATGTTTTGGAAGTAATGGAAACAAATAACTAGATCAAAAAGGCTTCTGATCCAATTCTGTCACGAAGCATCCAGCAAAATTAATTTTCGGAGATAGAAAACGAAGAATTTGATGATCCCGAGATAGCCTAATTTCAACAACAATTGGTTCTTCTCACTCAATCCTTCCAACGCAAATTCTCTCGTCGTTCCAACCCCAATCAACAAAGATATGCTTCGGGACCAAAGAGCTTTGAGCGAAAAGCAATCTTCGAACAAAAGCAAAGAAAAGAGGAAAACCGCCCACCAAGCAAACCGGAAGATAAGTTTAAAGGAGAAAAGACCTTCTGCAACAACTGGGCAAAACTGGCCATTTTGCACGCGAATTTAGAAAGCCAGTTGTCAAATATGGTAACTACTTTGCCTACAAACTGATGCTTGCTAAACAAGAAGCCGGCAAAGTGCTTATGGCAGAAGATGTACACTGCCTTCATAATGATGATGATGAACCTGATAAGGAAATCCAAGCTCCCTTCAGTCTGATGGCTTATTCTGATACCTCTAGTGAAGATGAATCTTCTCACGCTTCCGACTACTCGCCCGATGTAAGTCATTCTGACTATGATAACTTTGTTGCGCAAACGAATGATTTGATGATACAATTTCATGAACTTCAATCTAAGTTATAAACTGAAAAACATTTGGCTTCTAACTTACAAGCACGTCTAGATTATAATCATAAACAACTTTTGTTTGCAACATCCGAAATTGCCAACTATAAGAGTGATGTTCTAAAATTAGAAACGGAAACGACTTCTTTGACTGGCGAGATTTTAGTTCTAAAACAACAAAATACAGATCTCACGAAACGACTTGACAAATCAGAACGTGAGGCCGAAGATTTTTCATCAAAATGTGTGTTAGGGTTTAATTTAATTGTGTCAAAATAAGGAAAATATGCTTTATTGTAAATATGGCAAGTGTATAATGCCATTCCCTTTATTTCCATATATTGTTTAGCCCTATCATATAAACAGGAGTCTTAGGGTCATTTTAGGTGAGTGCGAAATTGTGAGCTAATCAAAGAGAGAGCCGACGTCTTGATTGTAATCAATATTCAATACAAGTGAGATATCCGACTTCAGATCTTCATCATATTCGTGTGTTCTTTGTGTTCGTTATTTAAATCATACGTACTTGACCATTATCTGGGATTCACAATTGGTATCAGAGCCTCACGATCTGAGTTTTGATCTAATTCTGATCGAGTTCGATAATTAAAAGGTATTAATCTTGATTTCTTTTTTCTAGCCAAACTTGTCGGCACAAGTTTCCCAAAGCCTGGATCGACAAGTCTCTATCCAAAATCTTATCGATCCAAACTTTCATAGTGTGGATCGACAAGAATTTTTATATCGCACCTTTTATTATCAATAAGAATTTTATATCGCATCCCTTTTATCGACAAGTTAATTTTTTCTCGACAATATTTACATCGCCTCTTTCTTATTCGACAAGTTTCGTATTCTCATTCAATTTTTTTAGTTTAATTCGTTGTACTTTAGCTTCACTCTTATCGGAAAACTTAGGGTCACTGACTTCTGCAGCTTTTCTAGTTTAAGAGTTCTCAAGTACACTTCTTAAACTTTAAGTAATTTTTTTTATTTTGATATTGTTGGGGACTCGGGAACTTAGAGCTTCTCTTCCATAAAAAGACATTGTTCTTTTTGTCGATGAAGGCTTCGTTCTTGCTCTTCAATAGTTCAAAATAAAGATAAAAAGAAATTTTGGAATCTTGTTTTAATTGCGTCCTTTAGACCCGATAAGTTTTCTTGTCGCCTCTTTAAGACCTGATATAAAAACTTGTCGGCTTATTTTTACCCGATATAAAAACTTGTCGGTTTCTTTTTACCCGATGTAAATTTTTCTCGAAACCTCTTAACCTGATAGTGTTTCTTATCGCATCCTTTGTTGCCGATAAAACTTTAGCAGTCAAAATCGAGATTTTACTTTAAGTTTTCAAAACTCTTAAAAAAAATTCAAAACTCCTTGATCGAGATCACTCTGTCAAGTAGAAATGACTTAACGCGAAGCAATGTCTATCAGTTCGGACACAAAACCCCCGATTCTGTTTCAAGGCGAATACTCTCAATGGAAGGATAGATTTCTAGACTTCGTTGAACGCAATGATTACGCCGATGAAATCATGTGCTCCATTAAAGAAGGACCTCCACCCATCTTCTATCAAGACTTCCCTGCCGTACCAAATGCTGATCCTCCTGTCGCAGCCCGAAAAGGGGTTAAACCCAAATCCGCCTACGATGACGATGAGAAGAAAATCACAAAAGGTGATCAACTAGCACGCTCATACCTCCTAATGAGCCTCCCAAATGAGATCTACATGAGCATCGACAACCACAAAAGATTTTCCAAAGAGATGTGGGAAGAAATTGAAAAGTTTATGCTAGGAACAAAGATTGGGACTCAACTGAAGATCACCAATTGTATCTCACAGTACGAAGAATTCAAAGCCAAAGAGGGTGAAAGTCTTACGAATACTTACACTCGTTTTGTTCAATTGGTGAACGAGTTATGTAAAAACGATATTCGTAAGACAACGATCGAAAATAACGTGAAATTTGTTAGTAATCTTCAACCAGAAAGGCGTCAATTTGCCAACCAAATCAAACACAACAAATTTCTCGCTGAACTCGATCTTCAGGAAGTATACGAAACCCTACAACAAGACGAGGTGGAAGTACTTGAAGCTATGGGGACCAACAACAAAATCAAAAACACTTCCAATCCAATCGCTCTAGTAGCAAAAGAAAGCTATCCTTTATCCCAAAGCACACCACAAGATGTCTTTCCTGAATTAGAGGACGAAGAGTTCAACTATGATTCGGAGATTGCCAAAGTCCAACAGCATTTGGTTCTGCTCACAAAAACGTTCCAACAAAAGTTCTCTCATCGCTCAAATCCCAATCAATAACAGTATGCTTCGGGACCAAAGAATCATGAGCGTAAAGCTATGTTTGAGCCAAAACCAAGGAGAGAAGAACATCGTCCGCCACCCAAACCGGAAGACAAATTCAAGGGCGAAATGAGCCCGTGCTATAATTGCGGCAAATTCGGCCACTATGCTAGGGAATGCAAAAAGCCAATAGTCAAAGACTCCAACTATTTCACTTACAAGTTGATGTTGGCTAAACAAAAGGAGGCTGGAAAGGTCCTCATGGTGGAAGATGAACACTGGCTCAATCATGGTAATGACGATGATGATACGGAAAACGAGATCCAAGCACACTTCAGTCTGATGGGTTTTTCTGATGATTCCACTTCAAACGCTTCCGACTACACACCCGAGGTAAGCCATTCTGACTATGAGAGTTTTGTTTCTCAAATGCATGACTTTTTGATTCAATTGCAAGAATTACAATGTAAATTGAAAACCGAGAAACTCTTGGTTTCCAACTTAGAAGCACGTCTAGAAAATAATCACAATCTACTGCTAATTGTCCGATCTGAACTTGCTACTTCTCAAAGTATTGCACAAAATTATTAAAAGGACAAAACCACTTTTTAAAACGAAAATTTGAAGTTAAAACAACAAATCTCGGATCTCACAAATCAACTTAACAAATCTAAACGTGAGACCAAAGAATTTTCATCAAAATTTGAGTTTGTCACCATACAAAGGCATGATCTTTTAGAAAAACTCAAAGATTTGGAACTCAAACTGTACAAGATTGGTCAAACTGAACAAACGATTCACTTAAACGCTCCAAAAGATTTAACTTTAAAAGGTGGATTAGGGTTTGAAAATCCAAAACGCTTAGAAAAGGCTATCTACAATACACCGACTATTTATAAATTTGAATATCTAGGCCTTGGTTCGGAATACAAAATTCAATTTATGAAGTCACATCCCAAAGTCGAGAGTAAGGATGATTGGAATAGGAAAAATCAGAATTATCATCAAATTCCTTTCTGCTATCCTAAGCAAGTACAAAAGGAATCTTCAAAAGATTCTCTTCTGAACGACTATTTTCCATCTTATACTAACGAAAAACTTCAAACTCAAACTCCTAAATTTAAACCATATATTCCTACCTTATTTTTAGAAAAGAAAATAGTTCAACTTGAAAAAGTGTTAGAATCTGAATGTTCTTCGTCAGAAAAGGAAAAAGAGACATTAATCACCAAAATTCAAACTTTAGAAAACAAAGCTTTACAAACTCAAAACCCCGAAGTTGATACAACTTCAAATATTTCTTCCTGTAAAGCCTTTGTTAGCTCATGTTTGGATGATTGTGATTTTTCCTACTTCCCGCTTGATCATAACTATTGTCCTCCCAAACAAGAATGTTCCCTCACTCAAGAACAAATAGATAAGGAATTAGATGAACATGAAGAATTGAATTCTCTCGATGACAACCCAAAACTTTCTCAACAAAACTCAACGGGTTGTTCAAATGAATCAATTGACGTTCTTTGTCCTCCTAAAAATCAAACATCTCTCACTCACGACCAAATTGATACGAAATTGGATGACGTTGAGAAATTGATTTTTCAAAACGAAAATTCTAATCTCATACAACTTAAATCCGATGAATGTTTACGTGAATCGATTACTAATTTTGACTTCAATCCTTAACTTCCAAAACCATAAGGAATTTTTAGAAAAGGCAAGAAACCATTGGAAACAATTTCGATTCCGGAGGTTAAGATAGAATGTTCCACTAGTGAAACTAATACCACTCATTCTAACCAAACGAATCAAACTAATTTTTACTCCAAAAGTACTAACCGTGATCCTATTGATGTTTCAACATTTCGTTCTTTATAGTCAAAGCTGGTTTGGGTTGAAAAAGGCAAAAACGCTCCAAAGTCAACATCCCGCAATAAAGACAATTTTACTTTTTTGAATTGTAATGTCAAAAGAACCAATCGTCATTTTCTATTTCCATATACTATTCGTTCGTTTCGACATTTAATTCAAATTTTTCGTAATCAAATTTGTTGCTCAAATTGCGGTGTGCCTGACTTTATGCGCTTTAAACATTTTGATTATGGTTATGATTATTATCCGGACATGCATTATTGTTACAATTTTCATCCTAATCATTTTCCAACTCCACCTATTTATAAATGGGTTCCTAAAAAGACCATTACTAGGGCCCCTGAGTCCCACTTCAAATGGGTACCCAAAGGTGCTAAGTCAACTAAACCCGAAGGACCCATTTACAAATGGGTACCTAAAACTACCTGATTTTATGCAGATCGGCCATGTGTGGTACTTAGATTCTGGATGCTCCAAACACATGACAGGACAAAAGGAGCTGCTTTCCAACTTCAAGGAGAAAAAGGGTGGATATGTACGTTTTGGCAACAATCAGTTAGCACCTATCAAAGTACATGGAGACATTATTCAAAATAACATAACCATTTCTGATGTTTCCTATGTTCAAGGCCTGAGCCATAATTTGCTGAGCCGCATTGGCAAATTCTGTGACAAGCAACTCGAAATCAACTTCCGACCCAAACGATGCTGTGTGCGAACCTTTAAGGAAAAGAATTACTAGCCGGCTCGCACAAATCCAACTTATACACCATCGAACTTTCCCATGTTCAACCTCGGACAAATGTTTGTCTACTATCAAACGTCTATCATCTCGTGAACTGGCTTTGGCATCGATGACTATCTCATCTGAACTTCAAAAATATCAGTCGCCTCTCCATTCACGGATTAGTCACCAGATTAACAATGATTAAGTTTGACAAACATCACTTATGCGACGCATGCGAGATAGGAAAGATGAAGAAAGTTTCACAACACCCAAGGTCGTACATAGCACAACACGACATCTACCGCTCATCCATATGGATCTGTGCGGCCCAATGCGGACACAAAGTGTACATGGCAAGAAATACGTTCTCGTTATGGTGGAGGAATTTTCTCGATTTACATGCGTCTCCACATCCACTACGGAGGCCGAATACATTGCTGCCGCGAGTTGTTGTTCCCAAGTCATGTGGATGCGCACACAAATCAAAGTCGATGGTGACTCCAAAAGCGCAATCGCCACTTCAAGCAATCTGATTCAACATACAAAGAGAAAACACATTGATGTCTAGTATCATTTTAGTAAAGGCTAGTGGAAAGGGGTACGATTAAACTTTACTTTTGTAATACAGAACTTCAACTTGCCGACTTGTTCACAAAAGCATTGGATGAAAAACGCTTCCAATTCCTAGTGTCCAAGTTGGGCATGCATAACCACAAACCCTGATTCACGATCAGTGTTCCTTAAATTAAACAAAAAGCCTACTCAAGTATCAATGCACATTCACCTTTATTTTTGGGTGAATATTCATTATTGTTGAATTCTCCTTTAGTGGATTTTAACTTTTAAAATTAAGTTTTCTGTATTTTCAATTTATTTTTGTCTCGTACAATTTTCGTCATGATTGTGTCTTGTTCTGGTTTAAAATCTGTCTCGATTACACCATTCCACGTGTCATCACTCGATAACCCCACTATTTATACTCGGGTCCCTCCATGACTTGCCCTTCAAGATTCAAAATCTTTTTTCCCTCTTCTATCTCCCAAAACCTCCTCGACATCAACTGTAGCACAAATGTTTTTTGAATCCTCGAGTTTTTGCAGTCGAAAAACACCACCAGTTTCGATTTCTATTCTTAATCAACTTTAATTCTTGCACGTTTTACTTTCATCTATTGCATGATAGTCAATTTTGCCCTTAACTGTTAGGATTACCAAAACCCTTGCAATCCCGATTTTGATCGATTTGCACATGTTTTAGGATAAATAGCACTTAGTCTTAGTTTTGTAAGGGTTAGGAGACGCCCATCGATCATCAATCTAGGCTTAAAACTCTTTAAATCTCAAATTTTTAATCTGATGTGAAAAGTTTGGACTTATCGGACCTCAGAAACCCTTAGAAAATTTTAGTTTATCTTACAAACTTGTCGCGTCCCAATAACCCGACATCTTTTCTTGTCGGGTGATAAAGGCTCGACAAGTTCCTCTTCAAACATGTTCTAAGTGGTTATCTCATGTCTACTTTACCTTGACTTGTTTTGTTCTTTACATGCTAAAATCTCCTAAGTCTTTATGCGGCATGCCTCATACTCAACGTGTTTTATATCGCATCTCACAGGTTTGTTCTCCAAAATTAATCTATGTGTTTTTACCATAGACCCAACATAAATTGGTTTCGACCTTTTGGGACTCAATATTCTTGCTTCAAAATTATTTAGAAAATAAGTGTTTTATTCGCCCCTTTGTACCCGACATACTTTTTTGTCGACTCAACAAAGCCCGACATCCTTCCTTAGTTTTTTCCTTAAACTTTCGGAGTACTTAGTTCGATACCTTGTCACTCGACACACGTTTATATCGAGTCTATGGCACCCGACATCCATACTTGGCAAAAAAAAAAGTTCTCTCTACGTCCTAACTTTTCATTTACGGTTTCCTCGATAATTTCAGTTTCAATGGCGCTCACCAAGATCCTAACATGTCTGATGACGAGAACCCAATGTCGTCTGAGCGTTCCACTGCCCCTAGCATCAACACGATCAATCGAGATGATATCTTACTGCCCCCACATGCAATAAGGGAACTCAGACAGAACAACCATCGTCTTAACTTCGACATGAAACTAGATCACCCCATTATCATGGAGATAATAAGCAACCATCCCCTTCGATTTTCTTTTGCACTCGAACACCGGGTCCCTGTATTCTACTAACAACAGTTTTGGCACACATTGGAATATCACCCAGTGGAAGGCAACCATCATTTTACCGTGCAAATAGATGGGTTTGTTACCAAGTTCACACCGACTAGACTTCGACGTATTCTCCGTCTCCCAGCTAAAGACTCCGTCCCCGGCCTTAACACCTTTGAAGATCCACCAAGCGAGTACGAAATGTGCCATGATTTTCGCGCCCTAGGCTATAACGATAACGATGAACTTACTTCCTTTGGCCAGTTCAAACGGATGTTTCTTCCCCACATATATTTCTCTATCTTTTCCCTAATCAACCGATGTGTCACAGGCAAGCATACAGGAATGGATTGAGCCAGCGCAGCCGTGCGATGCATCTTCCATGGGTACATATACAGTCGTCATTACTACTATGCGTCACTCATTTGGAACGAACTTGTTGCCTTTGCCACTAATAAAGAAAACCGCCGAGCACGTGATTTTGTTCCATTCCAACGATTCTTACAAATAGCCATCCATCGGACAATGAATGCACGTGCGGAAATTCCAATACGCAATGGCGCACCACTCGGACCATTGTACGTTCAAAAGTACTTGAAGCATAGCAACACTCGTTTTCCTTTCACAATGCCTCTACCTGAAACCTTACTATCCCTTGTTGATCAACATGTACCTAGTGTGATAGCTTATAGAGAGAGTATCGGCTTAATGGCTCCCTAACAACCGGGACATCCTGCCCAAGAGCCAAACCGTGAGGAACATCAAAGAATGGGCGAGGGTATTAGATTAGATGAGTAGGTTCAGGATCAAGGGGATCCTGAACAGGGTGTTGAGAGAATAGCGGATGTAAGGGGAACTGAAGTGGGAGGTGCATCTTATCAGCCAATCCCTATTCCTACTACCGTTGCCCCAACAATTCCATCCATTACTCCATCCACCCGCCGATTAAAGATTCACGTTAGTCGGAGTGGAGTTTATCCAGCTTCATCCGAATTTGATACCGAAGCAACCCTTTCCGATGATCTCCAACATAGAATACGCCGTGGCATTAATGCTACGGAAGAAGCTGCCTTACACCGAATTGGCCGATAGCCTTCAGTTCCTGACTTCTCCTCGGATGCCACTACTGACGCCTTTGATTTTGAACAGTTCTCTAAACCTCAATCTGACCCTATTCTTGAGTAGTTATTTGGAGACATAAGGAGAACAAAGGGCGAATTAGTTGAAAATATTGAAGTGCAAGTGAGTGAAGGAGAGGTAAATATAACGGAGAGTGAGATACCAGTCACCTCTACCCGGGTTACCGAGTCCGTTGTTGTCACTCATTCGTTGGGTTCCGACTTTGGACAAGACGTTGTCAGCCCAACAACGCAAATGCACAGCCCTCCTAGCCACTCCGTAAGCTCACGACAGCCTACGGTTTCAGATATGCTTGTGAGTTTAGCTCCTCATCTAGCTTCCCTCTCTTCGGGAGGCATAGCTATTGAAACCAGAAGTAGTATCTCACCTACTTCGACTTCGCTTCTAAGCACATCGAGTCTAGAGCCCTCTAGGGAACACACGTCTGTACACACTGACAGCCTTCGTGGCCCAGTCGGAACTTCCATAGTGATGTCCGTTCCGGACATTCCACGAGGATTGGAAGGAAATCCTACCAGCGCTACATCATTTCTGACAATGAACGTAGATCACACAGTTGATTTAAGTGTGATGTCAACGGGCAATCTAAGTGATCCCGGTGTTTCCATTTCAGGTACTTTCACTCGTACTTTCACTGTCAATCCCGAGACTCAAGCTTACCTTGATGCACAGTACAAAAGAGCTCAAGATGCCTTAAATGCTCACGAAGTTCGTATGAATGCTCAGATGAACGATTTTGTTAAAGACGTACTTGCAGCTGGTCGCTCCCAACACACAGACCCAAATCAAGCTAGCTCTTCACGCCCAAGCTCCAATCGCTCTTCCCCTCCACCACAACGAGACTCCACTCCGAATCTAGATCCTCATAACCATCCTCCATCCCCTCAACGGTATGAATACAATAATGACGAACTCATGTCAATGCTTTTTGCCAATCTTCATGTTGAAGCTATGGCTCGAGGTTTACCTGAGGATACTTTGATGGGTCTTCTTCATCGCAACCTTGAGATTCCTAGTGTCACTCTCTATGAGTTCGATTTGTTCCAAGCTGATATCGAGTCACAGCTTCTTGATATGGCGACCAAACAAAAGCAATCTTCTGATGAGATTCTTGGAGCCATCACTGCTCTTCGCACTGAGATTCAACAATCTTGTTGTCCCGTCACGTCTGTTCCCCATCGTCGACCTGATCAGGATGATCTGGCCTCTGGTCCAAATTGCCCTGAGGGGGAGACAAGCCGCCGGATTACAAGAGCACAGGCTCAAACCCGACCCTCTGCTGCTACAACTACAGGTCCATCTTCTACAGCTCCATCTTCTAGACAACAACAAACTGCTCCACTTCCCACACAACAACAAATAAATCCACCAACGTTTGAAAAGCCCACGGTAGATTTTGAAATTTGGAGTGGATCACAATCTGTTGATTCGGAAAATGAAGAAGAAGTAAATGTTCCACATTTGAGAGATTTGTCAGGAACTAGTTTAGAGATCCATTTGAAAGGGGATTATCGCCAACTACATTGGAAAACATGGCGGATCTGTGCGCTTCGGGAACAATCATTTTTCACCAATTCGAGGATACGGAGACATTATCAGCAATAATCTCACAATCAACAAAGTTTCATATGTTCAAGGCCTTAGTCACAATCTACTAAGTATTGGACAATTCTGTGACAAAGAACTTGAAGTGAACTTTTGTTCGAAAGATGCTGCATTAGAACCTACGAAGGAAGTGAGGTATTAGCTGGATCACGCAAGTCAAATCTCTACACCATCGACCTGTCAAAAGCTGATCCACCAACCGATGTGTGTCTCGTCTCAAACGTCTCAAATGACAAAACTTGGTTATGGCATCGCCGACTCTCCCACCTGAACCTCAAAAATATCAATCGACTCGCAAGTGGAGGGTTGGTCACCGGTTTGCCGAAAATTAGATACGAGAAGACTCACTTATGTGGAGCTTGCGAGATGGGCGATATTAAGAAAGTTTCACACAAGCCAAAAGTGGAACACAACACGACCCGTCCTCTTCAACTTAATCATATGGATATGTGCGGCCCCATGAGAACTCAAAGTATTCACGGCAAGAAGTACGTTCTTGTTACGGTGGATGACTATTCTCGCTATACATGGGTTAATTTTCTTCACACAGAGGACGAAGCTCCCAAGATCATCATTCAATTCTTGAAAAATATTCAAGTTAAACTGGAGCTCTCCGTCCAAACCATTTGCACGGATAATGAAACTGAGTTCAAGAACCGCACACTCGACTCATTTCTCACATCAGTTAGTATCAATCATACATTTTCTGCAGCTCGAACCCCACAACAAAATGGTGTGGTCGAACGACGTAACCGTACGTTGGTCGAAGCTGCTTGCACCATGCTCGCTTATTCCAAACTACCACATTATCTTTGGGCGGAAGCCATCAATACCGCTTGCCACAATCAAAATCGTTCAATTATCAACAAGCGGTTTACCAAAATCCCGTATGAGCTGATCAACAAACGTGTTCCTTCCATTCATCACTTTCCTACGCTTGGAAGTCGGTTCTTTATTCGGAAAGATAATGAAGATCATGGCAAACTTCATGTCAAAGCTGACGAAGCATACTTTCTCGGATATTCTCCAAACGCATCTGCTTATCGGGTCTATATGAAGAATGCATGATGTGTCACCGAAAGCGTCAATGTTCAATTTTATACAAAGGTCGAAATGGCTCCCGAACCTATCAGTTTCGAACCCGCACTCACTGGCGTGTTAGCTTCCGAATACCTCCGTCTGGAACCTATTCCTAACCCATCTAATCCAAATCAAGCCTCCACGTCCAAAAACGCCTCTTCTGATTTGGATGATTTATTCGAGTATTTCTACTCAGATTACTTCGGTCCTTACACTGAAATGCCGAAAACCATCTCTGTCCCTATCTTGGAAGTAACCGAGACCACGACTCCTTCTGGACCGCCCTTATCTATGGAAACTGTCTCACCATCTGCTACATCAAATACATCTACCATACCTGCAACCACAATCCCTACTCCTACGAATCCGGAATCATCATCCTCTCCCTCACCAACGAATCCTACTCAAAAGGATGTTTCAAGTTTCGCTTGTCATTCCGAAGTGGCTCCAGCCTTAGGATGCATTCAAAATATTACACTTGGCACGTATGTGGACGACCATCCCGAACTCCTGCCGCTATAATCGCTTCCTCACTCTCGTAAGTGGATCCGATCTCACCCACCCGAACAAATTATTGGAGATCCTTCAACACCGGTCAAAATGAGATTTGCCTCGGCCAACGATTGCATGTTCTCTTCCTTTCTAAGCAAAATCGAACCCAAAACTATTAATGAAGCCATGTCTGATCCAGATTGGATTGTGGCCATGCAGGAAGAACTCAATCAGTTTGAAAGCCTAAAAGTATGGCGCCTCGTTCCCCGACCAAAGAACAAGACCATCATTGGCCCCAAATGGATCTTCAAGAATAAACAAGACGAGGATGGAATTGTCATACCCAACAAAGCACGACTTGTTGCAAAAGGCTATCGTCAGCAAGAAGGCATAGACTATGACGAAACGTTCGCAATAGTTGCTCGAATTGAAGCCATTCGCATTCTCTTGGCATATGCGGCTAACAAAAACTTTGTTGTTTTTCAAATGGATGTCAAGACTGCTTTCCTGAATGGTATGCTACGAGAAGAAGTATATGTCTGTGAGCCTGACGGATTTGTCGATTCTGCAAAACCAAATAATGTCTACATACTCGACAAAGCTCTTTATACCCTTAAACAAGCCACTCGCGCCTGGTATGACAGTCTATCTGCTTATTTGGTCAAAAACGAGTACTCCAAAGGTAAGATCGATCCTACACTTTTCATTAAAAAGGAAGATGGTGATATCATGCTTATTCAGATTTATGTAGACGACATTTTCTTTGGTTCGGCTTACCCACAGCAATGCAAAAACTTCTCCGAGCTCATGATTGCCAAGTTCAATATGAGCATGATGGGAGTGATGAATCTTTTCCTCGGTCTTCAAGTAAAACAATTTTCAACGGGAATATTCATTAGCCAGTCGAAATACATCTCGAATATGTTACATAAATATAACATGACGACCTATCCTTCGATTGGCATTCCCATGTCTCCAGGTTCAAAATTACACGCTGATCCTTTGGGGAAAGCGGTTGATTCTAAATCCTATCGGGGAATGGTTGGATCGTTAATGTACTTAACGGCTAGTCGACCGGACATAATGTTTGCTACATGCCTATGTGTTACATATCAAGCCTCTCCCAAAGAATCCCACCTTAGTGCTATTAAAAGGATTTTTCGTTATTTAAAAGGTACTACTGATCTTGGCCTATGGTATCCTAAGGATACGAGCTTCGAGTTAACTGCTTTTTCAGATGTTAATCATGTCCGCTTCATGCTTGATTAAAAGAGCACGGCGGGCCATATTCAGTTCTTGGGAGATAAACTAGTCAGCTGGTCTTCAAAGAAACAAACGTGCGTCTCTACATCCACTGCGGAAGCCGAATACATCGTTGCCGCAAGTTGCTGCTCACAAGTCATTTGGATGCCCACGTAACTCAAAGACTATGGCTTTTGGTTCGACAAGATTCCAATATATTGTGATTCAAAGAGCGCAATTGCATATCCAGCAATCCGGTCCAACACACCAAGATAAAACACATCGATGTACGATACCATTTCAATAAAGACCATGTCGAAAAAGCTACAATCGAATTATACTTTGTGAATACGGAACTTCAGCTTGCCGACTTGTTCACAAAGGCATGGATGAGAAACGCTTCCAATTCCTAGTGTCTAAATTGGGCATGCTAAATCTGAAAACCTGATTCTAAATCAGTATATTTGAAACTTCACAAAAAGCCCATTCAAGTATATATGCACATTCACCCTTTAGCGTGAATCTTCATGATATTTGAATTCTCGTTTTGCGAAATTTTAAATCTCTTTAGAAATGTTCTGTATTTTCATAGTCTTTTCGTACCTGTACAACTTTCGACATGTGTGTCTTTTTATCTTTTAGATATTTTTGATATTTGTTTTTCTAATAAATTCAGTTTTCGAGGCAGAGCGGTAAGGTAAGTTTTTTCTTAACTCGCATCAATCTAGGGGGAGCTAAATTTTTCTTATCTTAGGCACGATTCAAGGGGGAGCACTAAATTTTTTCCAAAGTTTCTCTCATATCGCACCCTAAAGGCACGACATTCCAAGTTTGTAGGCTCCATAGGACTCGACATCTTAGGATGTCGAGTTACTAAGGCTCGACAAGTGGACCTTCAGTGGTCCTCGGCCTAATGTATTCATGCCACGTGTCCCTGCCCCACTATTTTAACATGAGGACCCCACGTGCACTATTCATTCTCAAGTTTTTTTCCCCTCTTTTTTTCTCTCTAAACCACTCGAGCAACCAGCCTTCAAAAGAATTTTTTTCAAATCTTCTAAATTTTCCAATCCGAACATACCACCAGGTTCGTAATCTCATCTTGAACATTTTTAATTTATGATAATCTCTGTTTGTTGACCGACTATTCCGTTCACAAAACCCTTGGGGTTTCCAATTTTCATGCTTTGTAGTGTTTCTGGATCAAATCTGGCCCTAGGATGAGTGTTAGATAAGTTAGGCGAAGCCCATTGACCTTAGATCTAGGCTTAAAACTCACTATTTTGCACTTTTGAAATCTGGGTAGTTAACTGGACATCGACTCTTTGAACACTTAGAATTTTTTTTAATGAATCTTCGAAGTTTTGTAGAGTCCCAAAGAATCGACATGTTTTCTTATCGAGTCCCAAAGGATCGACATTCAGGCCTAAGGGTTTATTTCGCGTCACAAAGAATCGACATGTTTTTTGTCTCGTCCCAAAGGATGGACATCTTTGACTAAGTATTTTTGTCACGTCTCTTTTGTTGGACATACTTACTTAACCTTCCTTAGAAAATCACAAGACTTGATATCGACCCAATTAGACTCAACATAAATTTATATCGCATCTTTGATGCTCGACATGTCTCCTTAAAAGTTTCTTAGACAATCTAAAGTTTGTATCTTGCCTTTAATAGACTCGACATACTTTTATGTCGACTCCTATAGACTCGATATACTCACTTAATTTGTCTTGGCAAATTTTTAAGTTAAATATATCGATCAAACTTAGCTCGACATCTATTTATATCGACTCTACAAGCCTCGATATCTTTTCACTACCTGTTCTTAACTATTTAACTCTTGTCGACTCCTTGGTACTTGACAACATTGTGTCCTTGATAGCAATTCACTCGGCATCTTTTAATATCAAGTCTCACTTCATCTTCATGGTCCGATATTCATACTTAGCATTTTTTTTTCTTGCTTATTCCATTTAACACTTCAAACTGATCTGCTTTCTATGGTTTGCTAACAATGTACTTTCAGTTTCCATGGCGGCTATTAATGATCCCAATGTCTCAGATGACGAGCACCCCATGCTTTCGGAATGGTCTACTGCCCCAAGCATAAATGTTGCAAACCGAGACGACGTGTTAATGCCCCCACTTGAAAAGAAGAAGCTCGAAAAACACAACCATCGCCTTGACCTAAGTATGACTCTGGAACATAAAGTAATAATGGAGATTCTGAAGAAACATCCTCTGCGGTTTGCTTTCTCCTTGGAGCATCGAGTTCCTGCCTTCTATTTGCAACACTTATGGTACACAATGCAATACCATCTGGAAGAAGACAACCATCACTTCACCGTGCAAATTGAGGACTATGTGACCCGACTGACTCCATCTCGCATTCGCCACGTCCTACGATTCCATGTATCAGATACCTATGTAGACCCCGTTTCTGAAGAAGAATTGTGTAGAGACATACACACTTTAGGATTTAGTGATGAACTCACAGGTGTTGGATAATTCAAAAGAATGTACCTGCCCCAGATACGGTTCACATTGTTTTCCCTTGTTAATCGTTGCCTAACGGGAAAACATACTGGAATTGACAAAGCTAGTACGGCGGTACTTCGAATTTTTCATGGCATCATATATAGTCGTAACTACGACTATGCATCCCTTATCTGGACTTACTTGGTGGAATATGTCTCACAGAAAGGATCCGGTAGAGAACGATAATTCTTACCCTATCAGCGGTTCTTCAACTATTCATCTATTCCATGATCCGCTCACGCCCGAAGATTTCCCAAAGAGCCAGCACACCAATCGGACCATCCTTCACCCAAACGTACATAAAGCTTAATGACAAATGTTTCCAATACTATCCCTGAAGCCCTGTTAGCACTTGCTGATCAGAATGCACCTAGTATGATAGCTTATAGGAGCGACTCGGCTTAATGGCTCCTCAAATTCCGGTGGAGCTTGCCCAAGAGCCTATAAAAGAGGAAAATATTGAGTTAGGAGAGGGTCCAATATTTGAGGAGCAGGTTTAGGATCAAGGGGATTCTGAACAGGGCGTTGAGAGAATAGACGAGGTAACGAGAATTGACGAGGGAGGTGCGTCTGATCAGCTGATCCCTAATACTTCTGAATCCACCATCCCTATTCCACCCCAACCTCATGCGACCACTTCTATCCGCATCCCAAGGATGAAATTACTTGTTAACATCAGTTGTATTACTCGCCAACCGGAAACTAACACCGAAACCGACGAGTCACTTGAACTACACGACAATTATGAGGATCTCCGGCCAAGACGTCGCCGAAAAATTGCTACTGAAGATGATGCTCTTAAACGAATCGGTCGGCAACCATCCATTCAAGAATCATCAACCGAGGCAACCGACTCGGACACTATTGATGAAACATTCCACCAAATTGAACCCTTGACACATCCCATATTTGAACATGATTCTGAGCCAACTATTGGAGAAATAAGGAGAACGGAGGGAGATCCAGTTGAAAATGTTGACGTCAGAATGAGTGAAGGGAAGATAAATATGCATGACAGTGAGATTCCAATCCCCACTATCCGGGTAACCAAGTGGGTACCAACATTGGACAAGACGTTGTAGACCCAGAAACGCAATTGCACGCCTCAACCGTCCACTCCGTAACCTCACAACAGGCTACGGTTTCATCACTTGCTGCGGGTTTAGCTCCCCTCCTTTTGGGAGTGTTGGTCCCAATAAGGGTCTACAAGAGTTCAATCAAGAGAGAACAGTTTGTAGAAGGGGGGGGGGGTTGAATACAAACACACAGATTTTTTTGTTTTTAAATGAGTTTATTAGAATAAACAAATTTACAGTTACAAGCAGAATTAGAACAAGTTTAAAACCTATTCTATTGTAACTAAGAAACACGAAGTATGATGCACAAGAAGATGAAAGAAAGAATAAAGAGGGTATAAGTTAGATAGAAGCATGCATTAAGATGAAGAAGATATCTTCATCTTATTTATACCCGTTTGTCCTTGAAACAAGACAAAAGGTACATGCCACGTGTCAAGATTGGATAGGAATCTTGTCCTTGTTAATAAGACAACCATGCTTCTGGCCGAATATGAACAGTACCATATCAGATATGATGGGGACATAAGAGACAAGTTGTACGTCTTTTTCTAACATGGTTCTAGGTTTGACTTTTGTGCATCGAGGATAAGATCAATCTTTAATCTTGCAAAGGAAGCTTTATTTGATCGCTGATACTGAATATTCAAGGATGAATCTTCAGTGTCGCTGAGGCTTCACAAGACTTCACTCTTTGAGTAGATAATCGCTGCTATCGCAGAACCGCTTCAATTCACTTAGCTGATTATCTCTTTCTTCAACTAGAGTCTTCGACCGTCGCTGAATGGTGTTTTTGTGTGATAACTGATCTTTGGGTCTTCAGTGATAAGCTCGTAGTTCCTTGACCTTCAGCGATCGCTGATAGCAATCAGCGTGTGCTATCGCTGAATTTGAACATAAGCTTAACTATGGAATTTCACTAAGTATAGTAAAGGAATCATATTCAAATCATTGAGAGGAGTTATGATCAACAATCTCCCCCTTTTTGATTATGATTAAGCAACATAGGAAAATTGCTTTAAGAGATTAGTAAAGGACTTAGGAAATATTAAAAAAAATTCTAAGTGCTAATCTGTAAAGTCTTTTTCAGCTAGTCTATTATCTGAATTGAGTTTCATTTATAAGGATATGAAAGCACAATTTTTTACAAGTAGATAAGCTTAAAGTACATTCGCTGATTGGATTTTCAGAGTGAAAGATCAGTGAGTAAAAGATAGTGTAACGAAAATAGAACTCTTATGTTCATTGTCCCTTTTACTATTTTCAGGGATCTTTTCAGTACTAGGATGGAGTAAAGTACTTTGAATTTCATCAATTATAATCTGAAGAATTACAGCGAAAATAAATTACAAATATAAAGGTAAAGTACTTGTACACTGAAGAAATATTACAAAGGAAGTAGAAAACTATGACTAGTCAGAGATATTCTCATTTCTTCTTTGTAGCTCATTCTCATAAAGCGTCTTCTATCGATTCATCAGAGGAGTATCTGACCAGCAACGCCAAAGCATAATCTTTATGAGAGAGGATGGGGCCTTGTGAATTTCTTGGTTTCTGAAGAATCCTAAGAATCCTTCATTATCCAAGAATATCATACCAGGTTCAGGCAGTGAGATGATTTCGTCTTCTTCATATCTTCGGTCTTGAGGGAGAGAGGTACAAAGCATTGATATATCAGGGAGCTCAAGATGACCAAGAATGCTTTGATAGTCAAACTTAGTTTCATGCTCATTTCTAGCACTTGAACTTCCTTCAGCGTTTGATCTTTTCTTTTTGGAAGATTCAGGGAGAGGGGGAACTTGCAGATGTTGTGACATTCTTTGCAGCAACTGATTCAGCACACTGTCCACCACGTCCTTGAATTTGGATTTAGAACCCTGAGTGGCGTCTCTGATTTCTAGCCATTTAGTGTATCCATAAATTCCTAAGAATTTGGCTTCTTCTCTCTCTGTCCTGTTCGTCCTTGTCATTCTTACATATACCTTTGGACCACCTCTGTTGGAGTGTCGCCCTTGGATAGTTGCGTGAATGATTTTGGCTTCAGATCTTCTAAATTTCAGCCTGTCAGTGCACCAATGAAGCTCTTTGTCTTTCTGCTGAGTGGCTTCAGAGGTTAGTGCACTTAGGATCTTCTGTTGAGCTAGAATTGGGTCTACATTTATGTGCTCTTGTGCAAGTTATTTTTGTACGAGAGCTTCAGTGACCCTTTCACTCTTTTTCAATTGTTCTTGAGTCGCCTTATCTCTTGTAGAATCTTCTCTGAGCAATTTTCTTGCTAAAGCAAGATCATTCTCAGTTTGCTTTATTTCCTCATCCCTGATTCTTTGTGCTTCCAATGCTTGTTCTCTCTCTTCTCTGGACAAGAAATAGAATTCATCCACCATCCTTATTGGTACGGCTTCAATGGGTTCAGCTTCAGGCACCCTTATTCTTCTTGCTTCGAATTCCCTAAGGAATTTTATTCGCCTTTCTTCTTCTTCAGGCTCGCTTATAATCGGCTTTTGAACGCGACGCCTGGGAATGAGGCCTTCTTCTTCTTCAGAGTCAGTTTCAATTATGTACATAAATTGCTCTTCAGAGGAAGGTTCCCTCCTTGAAGTTGAGTCCTTTGGGGGACGGGGATCACTGAGGGAAGGAGAGGAGGAAATAGTATTGTCAGAGGGAGTTTTTGTGGGTGATGAGAAGATTATGGGAGTTTCAGGGAGAGGTGCAGAGAAAGGGATAAGAGGAAGAGATACCTCAATTGTGGTCTCCCCCTCAGATATAGGGATAGTGACATCCAGATCTACCACTTCCTTTCCTTTGCCTGAGGGACCGGATTGTTCCTGAGAAGGTTGCGGTCCCTCCCCCAAGGGCTCTTGATGAGCGACACCAGGTCTTGACAGTCTGAAGTGCTCTAATGCACTTCCAATGTCGTCATCATCTTCATCATCATCTATCCCCCCATAGTGAGGGATAGGTTCTTCATCGTCTTCTTCATACTCATCTTCTTCTTCTTCTTCATCATCTTCATCAACAGCTTGACCTTTAGGCCGCTAAATGTAAGGAGCGATTCTCTCTTCAAGGAACCTCTTGTTATGCTCGGAGATGAGTTCATCAGCGAACTCTTTGGCACATCTCTCCCCCTCAATGTTATCAAGAGGTAGACAATGCACCATAAGAGTGCGAACGTTGGTCTGAACGTCCTTCAGCTTCTCGTCAGCTCCTTGAAGCATGGTCCGATCAGCAACGTTGAAAGACGAGGAACTTGCCTCAGAGAGCTATGTAAGCATCTGCATCATGTCGGACTGAGTCTTTTGAATAGACTCAAGGACGGTTGCTTGAGCATTAACTTTCTGCTCCAAGCTTGTCGGGGTCTGATGGAAGGCCCTTTTATCTTCCTTCAGGCCGTAAACATCAGATATTAGGTTGCTGACATTCGTCTTGATCGCTGGGGTACCAATGATCCGTCTGAAGATAAGCTCGGCTGATGTCTGAAGGTTGTCCACACTTGCCCTTGTGAGAGCACATTCTTTGACCAGATAGTCAATTGCAGGGAATGTGGGGTTGGGAAGGACAATGGGAGGCAGGTCGACGACTGTAGGAAGCTTGGGAGCAACTATCTCTTGCTTAATCTCTCTAAGCTTTGCGGCAGAGGGATGGCCCTGAGGAGATTTTCCCTTATCCTTGCTGATGGGAGGAGCGCTGGTGGTGGTGGTTGTCGTCGCTGAGGTAGGAATAGAAGCGACACCTGATCCAGCTTCAGCAGAGTTGGCTAAGACACTTTCAGTGACCGGAGCCGCTGTTGATGTAGGTAGAGCTGAAGAAGCAACAACGGATGTAAAGACCGTTGAAGTGGTTGTGGCTGCAGTTGGTGTTGGTAGAACACCGAAATCAGAGAGGGTGGTCTTTTGAGAGACCAACTTCTTTGGCTTCTTTCCTTTGGTTGCGATGGTCTTTTTATGACCATCAGTTGGTTGTTTCCTCTTAATACTAGCAGTGTCTGGGTTGCTCGCTGTTGGGTTTGACAGCGAGGTGGACACTGGAAGAGGTGCGCCAATCACCTGCAGCATGTAAGGTGTGAAGGGAGCATCACCTGGACGTTCCTCAATGTCCAGGGACTTCTTCCCTACGATAGAGAAGGAGTGATCGCCGACCTTCGGGTATTCTTCTCCGAAGGCCACTTCCATTATGGTCGCGAAGAAGCGAGGATAAGGAATGACAGGATGTCTGGTGGCGGCATTGATGCGACTGACCATGTCGCTGAAGATGTAATCCGCGTAGTTCAGGTTGTGGCCGGTGCAGAGAGAGTAAGCAAGGTCTTGAAAGTGCTTGCTTGCCTGATCATGAGAGCCAATCTTCGACCCTAGGCACTGGATCACCTGAGTGAAGATATACTGCCAGCGAGCAGGGAGCCTTTTCTTCTCTAACTTGGATCCCACCGTCTTCAGCGAGGGATTCTCCCAAGAGTATCCAATGGAGTCCACAAATTCATCAATTTGCATTTTAGTCGGTTCAGTGCCCCACTGTTGGTTCTTAGGGCGTACAGGGAGACGCAGAGCCTTCCTGAGAAATCCATCGGTGAAAGAGAAGCACCCTAGTTCTGGAATTTTGAACCCAATAGAAGGGAGTTGGGTTCCTTTGTCAGTTGTCAGCATGGTACAGTGAGCCGTGTACCACAAGGCTTGAAGATGGGAAGAGATGCCGACAAGGTTGTGAACAAACGCACGCATCAGAGGGCATGCCTTGATGAAAGCAGCTCCTTCAGTGAATTGGGGGCGGTCTGCAGGGATTTCTACCAATGCCATGTAGTTGCAGGACTTGAAGACTGCCCTTTCCAGAGGGAAGTGACATGTTGGTGCAGCGACCAGAGTCGTGTCTTCAGCAGCAGAGGAGGTTGCAGCAGTTTTACTTGCAGATGCCATTGTTGTGGGAAAGATAGGAACACCAAAGAGGTAAATCATGGTTTTATAGATAAATGTATAAACCAGAGTTTGGTATAAAGAATACCAAATGTAAGATCAAAGAGAACAAATATTTTGATGAACAATATCAAAATGTTTGTTATAAACAATAATAAAAAGCTAAGGTAAATGGATTAAAGTTTTAAAAAAATGGTCTTCTGTTCTAAGGAAAGAACTTAGAACAGGGTTTTTATAGAGGAAAAACTTTTTAATTTTTGATCCAGATTATCTTTATTTTTATTTTTAGAGTGTTAAGGAGAAGAAGAGGTGAAACAAGATGTTTCCAGTCATAATATAAGGTTTAGATCAAACCTTAGTTGAGTTCTTAGAAGAAAAACACACACAAACGTGTTCTTGGTGTTCTTGAGAAAACCTTGAAGATTCGAAGAATTTCTTTTTGCCTTGAGGATTGTTATGAAAGCAGAAGGAGCAAAGTAAGGCAGAAAGAATGCTTAAATAGCAAGAGGAGAGAGAAAGAAAGGAGTGCTAAACGACGGTTTTAGCTTTTTGAAAAAGAAATGATGACCTGGCGCACGTTCCAAGAAAGGAGTTGGAATGGAAACGTCGCGGTCCGTCGTGTGTCAGAAAAAGGTCTGACGTGTCCTTTTCTTTATTTTAAAAGATAATAATGATAATTATCCATAAGGAAAGTTTATCATTTATAATTTTAGAAAAATCTTCATCACTAATAATAAAGGATTGTTAGTGAGGAGTTTTAATTTTAAGAGAGACGTTCTTTGATGAGAAAAGATATCAAAGAGTGTTAAAAATTAGAAGATAATACCTGAGGAGATGGCCTAGATATCGCTGAATCAGAGTTCAGAGAATGGAAAGTTTGAAAGCTTTATTTGTAATCCTTTGTTGGTCGCTGATTAATAAATTATTCAGCGTTCAACATACCAAGTTCTCTGATGAGTAGATTGAATCTAGTTTCATCAAGAGGCTTGGCGAAAAGATCAGCGAGCTAATATTCAGTAGAAACAAAATGGAGCTAAACTTCACCATTCATCACATGATCTCTGATAAAGTGATATCGGATCTCAATGTGCTTGGTTTTGGAGTGAAGTACAGGGTTGTTGGCGATTGCAATAGCACTTGTGCTATCACAATAGATAGGAATCTTAGAGAGCTTGAGATTGTAGTCTCTTAGTTGATTTCTCATCCAAAGGATTTGAGCACAACAACTACCAGCGGTTACATACTCAGCTTCAGCGGTGGAAGTGGACACTGAGTTTTGCTTTTTACTTCTCCAACTTATTAACTTTCCACCTAGTAGCTGACACCCACCAGTGGTGCTCTTTCTGTCTATCTTACAACCTGCAAAGTCACTGTCAGAGTAACCAATAAGATCAAATCCTGAGCCTTTGGGATACCAGAGACCAAGATTTGGAGTTCCTTTCAGGTATTTGAAGATTCGCTTTACAACGATTAGATGGGATTCCTTCGGTTCAACTTGATACCGAGCACAGAGACAGGTAGCGTACTTGATGTCTGGTCTACTTGCTGTAAGATACAGCAGAGACCCAATCATTCCTCGATAGGCAGTGACATTGACTAGTTTCCCATTGGGATCCTTGTTTAATGTCAGAGGAGGCACCATAGGAGTCTTCATCGCTGAGCATTGATTCATGTCGAATTTATTCAGCATGTCTTTAACATATTTGCTTTGACAAATAAAAATTCCTTTGTCAGATTGCTTAATCTGCAAGCCTAGAAAATATGTTAGTTCACCCATCATACTCATTTTATATTGTTTTTGCATTCTTGCAGCGAAACGAGTGCAAAGTTTGAGTCTTGTGGAACCAAAGATAATGTCTTCAACATATATCTGAGCGAAAATAGTATGACCTTTGTATTTTCTTAAAAACAGAGTTTGGTCAATTTTACCAGGGGGTTGTTCAACATAAACTTCCTCGCTGAGTTTTCCATTTAGAAAAGCACTTTTAACATCCATTTGAAAAACTTTGAAGTCTTTATGGGCAGCATAAGCTAAAAAGAGTCTTATGGCTTCTAAACGAGCAACAGGTGCAAAGGTTTCATCATTGTCAATCCCTTCTTCCTGTCTATAACCTTGAGCAACAAGTCTAGCCTTATTGCGAATTATAGTCCCGTTTTCATCTAGCTTATTTATGAAAACCCATTTTGTTCTTATGACAGTTTTACCAGAGGGTCTAAGAACAAGATTCCAAACTTTATTTCTACGAAATTCAGTTAGTTCTTCTTGCATAGCTGAAACCCAGCTAGGATTAGAGATAGCTTGATCTATCTTCTTAGGTTCAGAGAGAGAGAGATGAAGTTAACATAAAGACACATATTATCTGTACCTCTACGTGTTTTGATACCTGCAGTGGGATCACCAATAATCTAATTTATTGGATGATTTGCAGTCCATCGCTGAGCTGGTGGTTGAGGAGATAGATCAACAATAGATTCAGCGACCTGTTCTTCAGATTCTGGAATAGGACTTGTTTCAGCAACATCTACTTCATTTAGAATCAATTCAGGGGATTGATTTTCAGAAGTGGTTTGGTTGTTCATAGAGGAATTTCCAAGAGAGGAATCAGCAACAGGAATCTGATTTAGAGGAGTAACATTCATCCCTGAAGATGGATGATTATTACTTGTTGGGTTTACAGGGATTTCATCATCACTTGCTTCAGCTGGAGTTTGATTGCTGAAGTATGTATCAGGTTCCCCATAATGAGATCACATCCAGGCATTCATTTCTTCATCATCATCATGAGACTGTGTAGTATGAATGGGACGAGATTCATCAAAGTTAACGTGCATGAATTCTTCAACATGTTGTCTTCTTTTGTTGAAGACTCTGAAGGATTTAGATATAGAGGAGTATCCAAAAATGTGGAAATAATTCAGAATAGGTCTTCTCCCATGAAATAATTCATAGGGGGTTTTCTTAAATCGTTTAACTATCAGGGATCGATTTTGAGTGAAGCATGTTGTATTAACCGTCAAATTTCGGAACCGAGTTGGAAGATGCGATTCACTGAGCATTGAGCGAGCCGCTTCAATGATAGTACGATTTCTTCTTTCAGCAACACCATTTTGCTGAGGAGTTCTTACTGAGGAGAAGTTGTGAGAGATGCCTCTTCCTTCAAAGAAATTATCCAGAGTACTGTTTTTGAATTCAGTGCCATGATCACTTCTTATGGAACGAACAATTAGATTGTTCAAAACTTCCATCTTTTTGATAAAAGAGATTATCATTTCAGGGGTATCACTTTTGGATCGAAGGAAGAACACCCATGTGTATCTGGAGTATTCATCAACAATCACTAAATTGTATTTCTTTCCAGAGATCGATTGGACATTGCCAGGTCCGAATAGATCCATGTGAAGTAGCTGAAGAGGAGTGGTCACTGAAGAAATTTGCTTTGACCTGAAGGAGGCTTTTGTCAGCTTTCCCTTCTCACATGCTAAACAAAGAGATTCCTTTGTAAAGGTATGATTTGGGAGGTCTCTGACTAAATCTTTATTGTCTTAAAGTTAAGATGAGAGAGTCTTTTGTGCCATAACCAGTTTATGTCAGTGGATGCTTTAGAGATAAAGCACATGTTCTCAGAGTGAGAACTATTCGTATTTATAACATATACATTTTCCACTCTTTTGCCTGTAAGGGCAAGCTTATCATTTCCGTCAGTGACAACACATCTATTCTTTAAGAATAGAACTTTGAAGTCTTTGTCACATAACTGACTAACGCTTAAGAGATTGTGCTTTAGTCCCTCAACGTAAGCAACACGAGAAAATGATGTGGCTCCGTTGGACAGAATTCCATAATCTTTAGTGTATCCTTTGCCATTTCCCACCAAAGGTCATTGATGGACCAGTTTCTTCTTTGTAATCAGAGAGCAGAGACTTTCTGACTGTCATATGCCTTGAGCATCCGTTATCAAGTTACCAGATACCTTTGGCACTCTAAGTAGAAGGAGACTCAGAGGAAGAAGTCTTAGTGACTTCTTCAGCGTCTTCAATTCTTGCCATCAGACAGAGGAAGGCAAGATCTTCTTCATCTGAACCAGGCTCTTCAGAGGTCTTGGCCCAGTCATCTTCAGCATCCCAGTCAACTTCTTCAGCGACAAGTTCTTTGCCTTTTTGCTGGTTTTTCTTCATATCTTTGTATTTGTTTTTCAGTTTCAAATACTTCTCCTTTTTATCAGAGGTATGAGAGGTAGTGAGAGCAGCAACTTTCTTCGACCTGCATTCACTTGCGAAATGACCCTTTCGCTGACAGTTGAGAGGTAGTGGGAGCAGGCAACGTTGTCTGCTTTTCAGAGTCAGAGAGGTTCGAAGGTTTTCGAAAATTGCTCTTTCTAGCAAATCTTTTAAAGTTATTAGTTAAAAGGGCTAGAGAGTTATCAAACTCAGAGATGTCGGCATCAGTGAGTTGATCTTCTGAATCAGTTTGACTTAATTCAGTAATGGAGGTGATAGTAGAAGAAGGAGCATTTTTGGAAGAAGTTCCCTTAGAAGTCACAAGTGCTAAAGAAGTACTTTTAGCACCTTTGAGTTCATTAATTAGGTTCTTCCTTAGAAGCTGGGATTGTTCCTCATTGAAGAGCATACCATATAATGCACTTAAGGACAAGGTTTCAAGATTCTTTGACAGTTTTATACATGTAGTGTACACTGCCCATTGATCGGGCAATGCCTCCATGAACTTTGTCAGAATTTCAGCGTTTGAATAAACTCTATCGACTGATTTAAGATCAATCAGCAGACAGTTAAATCGCTGGTGAATTTGAGAAAGAGATTCACCCTTTTGATACATAAAACTCTCATATTTTCTTACGAGGTTTATGCATCTAGTTACTTTAACTTCAGAAGTTCCTTCATATTGGATACATAATGTATCCCACATGGCTTTTGAAGTCCTCATTTTCATTACAGAATGATAGACCTCATCAGGTAAAGCCATTGCTATTATTGATCTAGCTTTAGAGTCAATAGCAATTTCTTTCTTGTCTTCTTCGATCCATACGTTAGGAGTTTTAACAATACTCCTCTCAGGAATGGCTGGAGTAGTAGTGGTGGCAGGAACACTAGCTACTATAGTTGTAGGAACAAATGGTCCATTTTCCAGATAGTAGGGAATCTTGGGGTCAGATCCCTCTAGAAATAGAGACATTCTTTCCTTCCATAATGGAAAGTTATCATGGCTAAATCTAGGTGGTTTAGCTAAAGATCCATTATCGTTATAGTTTGTATTAGGGTTTGACATTTTAAAATAATTTTTAGAGAAAATATTTTAAAGAGTTAAGAAGCAAACACTGTTCTGATACCACTTGTTGGTCCCAATAAGGGTCTACAAGAGTTCAATCAAGAGAGAACAGTTTGTAGAAGGCGGGGGGGGGGGGGGGTTGAATACAAACACACAGATTTTTTTGTTTGTTAATGAGTTTATTAGAATAAACAAATTTACAGTTACAAGCGGAATTAGAACAAGTTTAAAACCTATTCTATTGTAACTAAGAAACACGAAGTATGATGCACAAGAAGATGAAAGAAAGAATAAAGAGGGTATAAGTTAGATAGAAGAATGCATTAAGATGAAAAAGATATCTTCATCATATTTATACCCGTTTGTCCTTGAAACAAGACAAAAGGTACATGCCACGTGTCAAGCTTGGATAGGAAGCTTGTCCTTGTTAATAAGACAACCATACTTTTGGCCGAATATGAACAGTACCATATCAGATATGATGGGGACATAAGAGACAAGTCGTACGTCTTTTTCTGACATGGTTCTAGGTTTGACTTTTGTGCATCGAAGATAAGATCAATCTTAAATCTTGCAAAGGAAGCTTCATTTGATCGCTGATACTGAATATTCAAGGATGAATCTTCAGTGTCACTGAGGCTTCACAAGACTTCACACTTTGAGTAGACAATCGCTGCTATCGCTTAACCACTTCAGTTCACTTAGCTGATTATCCCTTTCTTCAGCTAGAGTCTTCGACTGTCGCTGGATGGTCTTTTTGTGTGATAACTGATCTTCAGGTCTTCAGTAATAAGCTCGTAGTTCCTTGACCTTCAGCGATCGCTGATAGCAATCAGCGTGTGCTATCGCTGAATTTGAACAGAAGCTTAACTATGGAATTTTACTAAGTATAGTAAAGGAATCATAGTCAAATCACTGAGAGGAGTTATGATCAACAGGGAGGCATAGCTATTGAAACCAGATATAGTATCCTGCCTACTTCGACTTCATTTCAAATCACAACGAATCTAGAGCCCCCTAGGATACTTGAGTCATTACACACCGTGGATCTTCGTGATCCGGTCGGAACTTCCATAGCGATGTCATCTACTGACATTCCACGAGGATTGGAAAGAAATGTACCAGTGCTACCATCATGCCAACACTGAACGTAGGTCCCACGGTTGGTTCAACTGTGGTGTCAACAGGTGCTCTAGGTGACCCCGATGTTACCTTACAGGTCCTGCTTCACAGCCTTTTGTTGTTCATCCTTCTATGCAAGCATATGTTGATGCCACTTTCAACGAGCATAGGAATCTATGGCTGCACATGAGGAACGCATGCATCAATTCTTTGCCTCATTAGGTTCCGCTACAAGACCCGGTCAAGCTTCATATGCCAGTACTTCTCACCCGAGTACTAGTCACTCTCCGCTCATGATTCGCCACTTGATTCGTCTTTTGAGTCCGAACCTCGATCCGAATCCGAACCCCTAACTATGACACATTTCCCACGCCAAACTCAGTTCAATAATAGTGACTGATGTCTATGATATTGGCCAACTTACTCGCCGAAGCTGAAGCCCAGGGTCTCCCTGAAGATGAATGACTGACCTTCTTCGCCGAAATCTCATAATTCCAACGTGTTGGTCCCAAAGCGCTCTACAAGAGTTCAAATATATTGAACAATTTGTAGAAGGGGGGGGGGGGTTGAATACAAACACAATAGATTTTGGTTTTTAAATTAGTTTATGTAAATAAATAAATTTACAGTTACAAGCGGAACAAGAACAAGTATAAAACCTATTCTATTGTAACTAAAGAAATCACTAAGTTGATGCACAAGGAAAGAAAGAAATAACAACAGTGACTTTTGTGCATCGAGGATAAGATCAACAATAATCTTGTTGATAGCTTCATTTGATCGCTGACCCGAAGATTACAAGGATGAAGTCATTGAGGTATTGCTGAGTCTATACAAGATTTCACACTTTTGTTTAGATGAGCTTTGCTATCATTGAAGCGCTTCAGATCACTAGCTATCTATCTCTATCTTCAGCTTGGTCTTTGACTGTTGCTGACTGGACTTGTGTTGTGACTGTTGTTCTTCAGATCTTCAGGGACCAGGTTAGAGTTCCTGATGTTCAGCGTTCGCTGAGTGAAATCAGCGTGTGCTATCGTCTACCTGAACTAAAACGTATACATGGAATAGACGAGGTAACGGGAATTGACGAGGAGGGTGCGTCTGATCAGCCGAACCCTAATACTTCTGAACCCACCATCCCTATTCCACCCCAACCTCATGCGACCACTTCTATCCGCATCCCAAGGATGAAATTACTTGCTAACATCAGTCGCATTACTCGCCAACCTGAAACTGACATCGAAAATGACGAGTCACTTGAACTACACGACAATTATGAGGATCTCCGGCAATGACGTCTCCGAAAAATTGCTACTGAAGATGATGCTCTTAAACGAATCAGTCGGCAACCATCCATTCAAGAATCATCAACCGTGGCAACCGACTCAGACACTATTGATGAAACATTCCACCAAACTGAACCATTAACCGATCTCATATTTGAACAAGATTCTGAGCCAACCGTTGGAGAAATAAGGAGAGCGGAGGGAGATCCAGTTGAAAATGTTGACGTCAGAATGAGTGAAGGGGAGAAAAATATGCATGAGAGAGAGATGCCAATCCTCTCTATCCGGGTAACCAAGTCCTTTGTTGATACTCATCCGTTGGGTACCAAAATTGAACAAGACGTTGTAGACCTAGAAACGCAAGTGCACGCCTCAACCGTCCACGCCGTAACATCACAACAGGCCACGGTTTCATCACTTGCTGCGGGTTTAGCTCCCCTCCTTTTGGGAGGCATAGCTATTGAAACCAGAAATAGTATCCTGCCTGCTTCGACTTCATTTCAAAGCATAACGAGTCTAGAGCCCCCTAGGATACTTGAGTCATTGCACACTGTGGATCTTCGTGATCCGGTCGGAACTTCCATAGCGATGTCATCTACTGAGTATTGGAAAGAAATGTACCAGTGCTACCATCATGCCAACACTGAACGTAAGTCCCACAGTTGGTTCAACTGTGGTGTCAACAAGTGCTCTAGGTGACCCCGGTGTTACCTTACAGGTCCTGCTTCACAGCCCTCTACTGACTGGACTTGCGTTGTGACTGTTGTTCTTCAGATCTTTAGGGACAAGGTTAGAGTTCCTGATGTTCAGCGTTCGCTGAGTGTAATCAGCGTGTGCTATCGGTAAACCTGAACTAAAACTTATACATGGAATTTTCACTAAGTAGAGAGGAATCATATTCAAATCATCGAAAGCAGTTTTGGATCAACAATCTCCCCCTATTTGACTATGATTAAGCAACATAGGAAAATTTCTTGAACTGATTAGTAAAGACTTAGAAAATTTTAATGTCAAGAATTCTAAGTACTAATCTGTGAAATCTTTTCAGCTAATCTACTTACAAAAATGAGTTTCATTTATAAGGATATCAAGTCACTAATTTACAAGTTTAAAAGCTATAAAGTTCATTCACTGATTTAATTATAGAGTGTAATATCAGTGAGTGAAGTTGTTTTAACGAAGATAGAACTCTTATGTTCATTGTCCCATCTACTATTTTCAGGGATTTTTCCAATACACAGACGGAGTAGAGTACTTCAATTAGTTTAATTGATAATATGAATAATTACTTGAAACTGAAATTACAATGATAAGGTAAAGTACAATACACTGAAAAAATATTACAAAGGAAAAGAAACTACTGACTAATTAGAGAGTTTCTCTTTTCTTCTCATAGCTCATTCTCATAGATCTTCTTCTGTAGTAGAACAGGGTCATTGGTAGACCAGCAACTATAGTACATGATCTTGAGGAGTTTTGATGGAGATTTCCTTATTTCTTTGTTTCTGAGAAACCTCAATAATCCTTGGTTATCAAGAAAGACCATTCCAGCTTTAGGGATTGTGATGATTTCATGCTCAGTGAATCTTCTGGCTTCAGGAAGAGAGTGTTGAGCATATAGATGACAGGGATTTCAAGGTGATCAAGAACACTTTCAAAACTAAATTTTGGTTTATGGTCATTTCTTGAGGAGGGGCCTTCTTCAGCATCTGATCTTGACTTTTTTTTTTTTTCTGATTACAGAGAGGAGGAACTTGGACGTGTTGCGACATCCTTTGCAGCAGCTGATCAAGAATTCTTTCTACGACATCTCTGAATTTGGATTTTGATTGCTGAATGGCGTCTCTGATTTCCAGCCATTCAGAGTATCCATAAAACTTCAGAAACTTGGCTTCTTCTCGTTTACTCCATGAATGTCTGTACATTCGTACGAATACCTTAAGACCCTTCTTTTTGGAAGTATATCCTTCGATTGTAGCACAAGTGATGGTTGAATCAGACATACGGTGTTTGAACCTTTCAGTACACCATATCAGTTCCTCGCTCCATTGTTCTTGAGTTTCTTTATTCAGAGCATGTAGAATTCTTTCTTGAGCTATGATCGGATTCACTTTCAGGATGTCCCTTGTGAGTTCCTTCTGTGCTAGAGCTTCAGCGACCTTTATACTTTCTTCATTTTTCCTCTTGGCCGCTTCTTCTCTTAGATTTTCCTCTCTGATCATCGGACGTGCAATCCTTAGTCTTTTTCAGTTTGCTTCATCTCTTCATCCCTTCGTCTCTGAGCTTCAAGTGCTTCTGCTCTTTCTTCTTTTGAAAAAAGGAGAATTCATCAAACACCCTGATTGGAACAGGGGTTTCTAGCTCAGATGAAAGAAGAGGGATCTGAACTCTGGTTGCTTCCATGGCTCTGATGAAGTTTATTCTTCTTTCTTCTTCTTCAGGCTCCGTCATTTTTTCTTTATGTACACACCTTTGAACAAGGCCTTCTTCTTCCTCAGGTACAAGAACTGATCATCAGAAAAAAGGTTCATCCAGGAATGAAGAACCCTTTGGGAACAGGGATCACTGAGAGGAGAAGAGGATAGATATTCATCAGCATTGAGATTTTGAGGAGGAGTTTGAGCTTCAGAAGGGAAGTTGTAAAGGACGAGAGGAAGGCATACCTCAGTATTGAGCTCCCCCTCTGAATTAACAGGAGTAGAATCAAGCTCTACTACTTCTTTATTCTTCCCTGAGGGACCTGCTTGATCCTTTTCATGATTTTGCCTGTCCCCCAAAGGGCTTCTGAATACGACTCCCCCTCTTTGTATTGTCCCTAGTCAGTAGGCAGATCAGAAATCGTCATCATCATCATTATCCTTGAGGGAGTAATGATGGACGTCAGAGGTGGGGGGTTGTTGATGAGGTTGCTGAGATTGAGGTGGTGGTTGGTTCTCCATGAGCTATTTAGAAAGCTCCCGGGTGAACTTATCCCCCTCTTTGTTGTCGACAGGGAGAGAGTGCACAAGAATAATGTGCACATTAGAGTTGAGCTTGGAAAGATCCTCAGCCTGAGAAGCTTGAGTTTGAGCAAGCAAACTCAGGTGTGATCTGTCAGTATCAGAGAATGAAGGAGCTTTCTCTGTCAAAGGTGGGGGTTGTTGATGAGGTTAAGGTGGTCGTTGGTTCTCCATGAGCTATTCAGAGACCTCTCGGGCGGACTTCTCCCCCTCATTGTTGTCGACAAGGAGATATTGCACAAGAAGAGTGTGCATATTAGAGTTGAGCTTGGAAATATCCTCAGCCTGATAAGCTTGAGTTTGAGCAAGCGAACTCAGTTGTGATCTGTTAGTATCAGAGAATGAAGGAGCTTTCTCTGATATGGCTTTAACGAGGCGCATAATCTCAGCTTGATTCTGCTTTATTTCAGCAATGGCCTTGTCCTGACTTTCAGCCCTTTTAGAAAGAGATTTTACTTGGCTCTCAATGGAGCACTGATCATCCCTCAATGTTGCAAGATCAGTGGTGAAGTTGCTGATAGCCACCCTCATGGCAGGGACCCCAACCACTTTCTGGTAGATCTTCTCTGAGGCAAACCACGGTTTTTCTACTCGGTGCCTTGTGATTGCACACTCGTGCACCAGAAAATCGATTGTTGGGAATGCGGGAGGTGCTAGAGAGATCTGAGGTATATCCACAGGAAGAGTGGGCAACAGGGGAAGGCCCTTTTCTTTTTTCACGTCCCTGAGATCAACAGTAAAGGGTGCCTTTGAGGAAGGAGGCGTGCTGATGGGAGTACATGTGGTAGTGACGTTGGTTGCTGAAGTGAAGTGAGAAGCAGCGACACCTGTTGATAATAAAGAAAGATGAGCTAAAAAACAACCCAGGGTTAGCAGAAAGATGAGGGGAGGTAAAGTGTTTACATAAAGGTTCCTTGATTGTATCTGAAGGATTACTCTTAGGGATGTTACTTGTGATGGTAGTGTTCTGAGGATCACTAACCTGTTTCTAAGAATGTTTGAGAGAAACATTTTCAGTTCATGTGCGCGTTGCTTTCCAGAGATCAGATTGTCGAAACAAAACTGATGTCTGAATAGCACGTTGCTCAATATCATCAGGGATGGGGACAACCATACCTGAATCATGGATTGATGTGAGGACCAAATAAGATGAGATAGAAGAAGAAGATAAGGCAGTGCATGTGATACCTGATACAGCCTCAGTGTGGCTGACTAAAACAGTTTCAGTGACCAAGGTCACTGGAAAAGGTGGTAGTGCTGATGAAGCGGCAACAGAGACAGAAGTTGTTGTCGTAGTTGTAGGGAGAGGTGTTGTGGTGTAGGTAGGTAGAATCCTGAAGTCAGAGAGAATGCTCTTTTGAGTAACATCCTTCTTGGCTTTCTTGGAAGCTGGCTTTTGGGCGATAGATTTTTTGTGTCTACGGTTGGTTGTTTTCGCTTTTCAGCGAGAGGGGAGATGCCTTGGCTAGTCACTGAGGGGTATGGCAGTGACATAGGCATGGTGTCTACCTGAGAGGTAGAGTCAGCAATATCACCAGTAGCTCCCTGAATAACCTGGAGCATGTATGGAGTGTAGGGAGCATCTCCATCTTTTTCATCTACTTCAATACCTTCTTCCCAATGTGAGAGAAATTTTGGTTTCCCTCAGTGGGGTATCCCTCGTATACCATTGAAAAAATGATGGCAACAAATATGGGAAAAGCAATTGCTTTGTCCCTTTTCTGGGCTTTGACTCTGTTGTACAATTCGTTGAAAATGATCTCAGCGAAGTCCAGCTTGCGGCCGGTGCAGAAAGCCACCGCAATTTATTGGGCGGGCTTGTGGGCCTGATCCTGTGATCCGAATTTGGACCTCAGGCACCGAATGATGCGAGTCCAAATGTATTGCCATCTCGCTGGCATGCGCTTCTTCTCCACCTTAGTGATGGATTTGACGACCTGGGTCGTGTATTTATCAACTGGCCAAGCATAGCAGTGGCATCCCAAAAGGCTTGAATTTCTTCAGTGGTAAGAGCGTCAGCCTATCGTTCACTTCTCTCATTTGTTTGAAGATGGAGAGCATTCCTTAAAACCCCAGCAGTGATAGTGACGGTGCCGAGAGTAGTTGTGAACTCAATAGCAGGAAACTTCCTTCCCTTGTCATTAGAGAGGGTGGTGCAGTGAACTGTGTGCCTGTATTGCTGAAGATGAGCGGTTATCCGTGCAGAAACATGGACAAATGCGTACTTCAGAAGGCACTTCTTGATGAAGTTGACATCATACTTCAGATAGCCGCGTTCAGTGGGGATGTCAGTAATAGCAACAAAGTTGCTTTTTTTCACAATGGCTTGCTCAGGAGGGAAACTTGCTTCTGGTGCTGCAACAAAGGTAGTGATAGGGACGACTTCTTGTTCAGAGACGGAGACGTTGCTTGGAGTTGCCATTTCTGTTTCAAAAATGGGAACACCAAATAGAAAAGTCATAGCTTAATACAACAATATGTATAAACCAGAGTTTTTTGGTACAAACGATACCAAATAGAAAGTATAAGGAAAACAAGTGTTTTGATGAACAAAACCAAAATACTTGTTATTTGGTTGAGTTAAAAAAATTTAAGCAAAAAGGCCAAATATTAGTGATTTTGGTAAAGAAGGTATACCAAAAACAAGTATTGGAGGGTTTTTAAAAGAAATTTTGGACTAAACTTTACAATAAATCTTCTGTTCTAAGAAGAAAAGACTTGGAACAGGTTTTCGTGTTTTTGGATTTTAATCCAGAGTTAAAGAAGAATAACAAGGTGTTATAAAATATTTAAGATAGAGATAAACAACATTCCTGTTGTTTTTAGGAAAGAAAAAGGATTAGATCAAACCTTAAAAGTGAGAATCGGAGAAAAACGCACAAGTGCGTGTTCTTGGTGTTCTTCAGAAGGCTTGAACATTCAAAAGAGTTCTTGCTTTTGAAAGATTTGAGCGCGTAAAGAGTGAAATGAAATATGTTTTACTATAGGAGAAGGCGATACGGAGTAGAAAGAGACGAATCGACGGTTTTAGCTTTTTGATAAAAAGGTAATAATGACCTACGACACGTTCCTAGGGTTTGATTGGATAAGAGACACTGAAGCCGTCGTGTCTTAGAAAAAGTTTTGACGTGTCCTTTTCGAAAAATAAAACTTATCATTAAACTATTGTTAATCATTATCCTTAAATTTCTCCTATCATTGGGAACAAAAGTATTTTCAATGAAGGGTTTTCTTTTTAGAATTCATTCTCTAAATAGAAATACATTCAGAGAGTATAAGACATTCGAAGTCATGCCTGAGTGATATTCTTTTAGAGTTCATCGAATGACTGAAAATTTTGAAATTCATTTTTATAATCACTAAAAGTGTAAATCACTGAAGAAGTTATTCTTCCAGGTTTAACATTTCTAGTTCACTGATTAACATGTTAAATCTTGATTCCTCAAGAGGTTCTGTAAAAAGATCAGTGAGCTGAAAATCAGTGGGAATAAAATGATGTTCAATTTCACCATTCATAATGTGATCTCTGATAAAATGATATCTGATCTCGATGTGTTTGGTCTTAGAGTGAAGTACAGGGTTGTTTGCAATTGCGATAGCACTAGTGCTGTCACAATATATAGAAACTTCTGATGGCTGAATATCATAATCAGCGAGTTGATTTCTCATCCAAAGAATTTGGCCACAACAACTCCCTGTTGCGACATATTCAGCTTCAGTTGTTGATATGGACACTAAATTTTGCTTTTTACTTGTCCAACTTATCAACTTTCCCCCAATGAGCTGACACCCACCAGTGGTGCTTTTCCTTTCAATTTTGGATCTTGCAAAATCACTATATGAATAACTCATTAGATCGAACCCTGAGTCTCTTGGATACCAGAGACCAAGATTAGGAGTCCCTTTCAGATACCTGAAGATTCACTTTACAGCGATAAGATGGGATTCTTTGGGTTCAGATTGATATCTAGCGCATATAAACAGGTGGCATACATATTATCACGCCTACTAGTAGTTAGATAAAGTAAGGATCCTATCATTCCTCTATATGAAGTGACAATAACAGGTTTACCATCAGGGTCCTTATTTAAAGTCAGAGGAGGGGCCATAAGAGTTTTCATTGAAGAGCTTTGAGTCAAATCAAATTTCTTCAGCATATCTTTAACATATTTACTTGAAGATTGCCTTTATCAGATTGCTTCACTTGAAGACTAAGAAAATATGTTAGTTCACCCATCATACTCATTTTATATTCCTTTTTCATACGTTTGGCAAAAATGAGTGCAAAGTTTCGGATTCGTAGAACCAAAGATAATGTCATCTACATATATTTGAGCAAGAATGATATGTCCCTTACGTTTTCTAAGAAAGAGGGTTTGATCAATCTTACCACGAATAAACTTTTCCGCGAAAAGGTATTTAGAAAGAGTGTCATACCATGCAATGGGAGCTTGTTTCAACTCGTAGAGTGCCTTGTCTAGCTTATAGACGTATCTGGGATGTCTTGCATCAGCGATGCCAGGAGGTTGTTCGACATAGACTTCTTCCTTCAATTTGTCGTTCAGGAAGGCACTCTTGACGTCCATCTGATAGATATTGAAAATTTTATGGGCAACGAAAGCTAGAAACAATCTGATATCTTCTAACCTTGCTATAGGAGCCAAAATTTCATCATAGTCTATCCCTTCCTCTTGTTTGTATCCCTGAGCAACGAGTCGAGCCTTGTTGCGAGTTGCAGTGCCGTTTTCGTCTAACTTGTTACAAAACACCCATTTGGTGCCTATAACGGTTTTATCAGAGGGTCTTGTTTTCGTTTAAACTCAGAGAGTTCTTCTTGCATAGCGATAATCCAATCTTGATCAAGTATAGCTTCATCAATCTTCTTAGGTTCTATAACAGAAATAAAGTTTACATAGAGACATATGTTAGCCATACTTCTTCTTGTTTGAACACCTATACAGGGATCACCAATTATTTGATCGATGGGGTGATTTAGAGTCTATCTTTGAGCTGGTAGCTTAGGATTTGGATCAATTGATGATTCAGCGCCCTATTCAGGAGAAGATGTTAGAACAACGTGATGTTCTTCATTTTCTCTAATCATCTCAGGAGGAGATCCTGAAGGAATTTCATTTCTTGGAGAAGAGGAAGATGTTTGATTACTCACTGAAGAATTATCGATAGAGGGACTGGATGGAGGAATCTGATTAAATGGAATAACATTCATCCTTGATGATGATTTGTTACTATTCAGCAATGTGGGAATAAAAACATGACCATCATCATCATTATTTTCAGTGACAGGAGGTGTACTAAAATAAGATTCAGGTTCCTCATAGTGAGATTTCATCAAGTTATTTAGTTCTTCGTCTTCTTCAGGGATGGGAGTGGAATTTGAAGGTCTAGATTCATCAAAGTTGACATTGAAGGTTTCTTCGACATGTTGTCTTCGTTTATTGAAGACCCTGAAGGCCTTGGATACTGAAGAGTACCCAAGAAATATACCATCATCAGCTTTGGAATCGAACTTTCCCAAATGATCTATGTAATTTAGAATGTAACAATTACATCCGAGGATATGTAAGTGTTCTATTAAAGGTGTCTTCTCATGAAATAATTCATAAGCATTTTTCTTCAATCTCTTTACAATCAGGGATCGATTCTGAGTGTAACAGGCAGTATTGACTGCTTCAGCCCAGAATTGAGTTGGAAGATGAGATTCGCTGAGCATTGAGCGAGTTGCTTCGATAATAGTTCGATTTCTTCATTCAGCAACACCATTTTGCTGAGGGGTCCTAACTAAAGAAAAATTATGAGTAATGCCTTTTTCTTCAAAGAAATTTACCATGGTACTAATTTTGAATTCAGTACCATGATCACTTCTTATGGACCGAACTGGAACGTTGTTCAGCAACTCAATCTTCTTGATGAAAGAAATTATTTCATTAGAGGTATCACTCTTAGATCTTAGAAATAATACCCAAGTATATCTGGAATATTCATCTACTATCACAAGAGTATATTTCTTCCCTGATATGGATTGAATATTGACAGGTCCAAAAAGATCCATATGAAGTAAGTGAAGAGGAGTGGTTATTGAGGATACTTGCTTAGATCCGAACGTGCCCTTGTGAGCTTGCCTTTTTCACATGCTGAGCAAAGAGATTCTTTTGCAAAGCCATGTTTAGGTAGGCCTCTAACAAGTTCCTTTCTTGATAAATGATTTATCGTTTTGAAGTTAAGATGAGAGAGTCTCTTATGCCAAAGACAGTTGACATCAGAGGAGGCTCTTCATAGAAAAGCACACATTTTCAGAGTGAGTGCTGTCCATATTAATAACACATACGTTCTCTGATCTTTTGCCTTTTAAAGCAATCATATCAATTTTATCAGTGACCGCACATCTAGTCTTTGTGAACAAAACTTTAAAGTCTTTATCACATAGTTGACTAACGCTCAATAAATTGTACTTTAGTCCCTCAACATATGCAACTCGAGAGAAGGAAGTTGCTCCGTTGGATAGAATGCCATAACCTCTGGTGTATCCTTTTCCATTTCCACCAAAGGTCACTAAAGGACCATTTTCCTCCTTATATTCAGTGAGCAGAGATTTTATGCCTGTCATGTGTCTTGAGCATCTGCTATCTAGATACCAGATACCTTTAACACTCTGCAAAAATAAGGGAATCAAATTTTCATAGGTACCCATACTACTATGGGTCCTGCATTGTTAGTGGAAATAATAGGACTAGAGGATGTACTAGCTAAAACTTTATCCTTCATGGTCTTCCCTAACTTAGTTGTTTTATTAACTTTGACAGTTTTATCCTTTGCTGATTTCGCAGCTTGGGCTATTTTCTTTCCATGGGATAATTTTTCAGTTTTAGTGGCATTAGGACACTTGCTAGCAATGTGGGTGATCTCTCAACAGTGATAGCACTTCCTATACTTAAAAATAAATTTTAAACTTAAAGCATGCTGAGTGGAGGTCATGTTTTCAGGACAGGATCTAAGAATTCCTTTTTCCATAGACCTGGGAGGAACCGCTGGTTTCTCAGGCTTAGGTGAATTCAAATTAATCTTAATCCTTGGAGTTGGTCTCTGAGAGAAGTCAGGGACCTTTTTCTTAGATTTAGAAGTTTGACTTACTGAAGGAAAAAAGGATTTTTCTTCAGTGAAGGGAGTTTCTTGTCCTTGGGAACTTGACTAATGAACTTGTTTTTAGTCACTTTACTTGAATCCTTAGGAATAGGTTCAGAAGGTCTTGTCTCTGAGATAGAAGCACTCTGAGACGAGGGGTCAGGGATAGAAGAAACAAACATTCCAAATTTCAGCATGGAACGGTCAGTATCAATTTCTTCTTGGTAAAAGGAATATCCAAGACCACTTTTGACCTTAGCAGGAATCTGAGCTTTTTATGATCTTACTTATCTTATCAAAAGATTTACACCATCCTTCAATGGTGGCTTTCTCAGCCTTAAGATCAGCGATGGCCTTTTCGCTCTCAGTGATAGCTTGTTGTCTTTCAATACTTATGGTCTGATTTACAAAGATTTGGTCTTTAAGATCTTCTTCAATCTTAGTAAGTTCTTTGATTTGTAGATGACAATTCTTTAGTTGTTCAGATAGATCAATGTTAATTTGTTCAGCTTTGATCTTGTCATTTAAAGCATTGTAAAATTCAACAGTCATAGAGTCGAGAGCCGACAAGCTATCATTTTCAATTATAGAGGAGTTAGAATAAGTGAGTACCTGTGTTGATGCACATTCTGAAGAAGATGTGTGAGATGCCTCTTCAGCTTCTTCAATTCTGACCATAAGACATATTAGGGCTATGTCTTCTTCATCTAATTCAGATTCATCAGTGGTATTTGCCCAAACGCCTTCCTGATCCCAATCTGCCTCTTCAGCGACAAGGCCTTTTCCTTTTCGCTGGTTATTTCTTAGATTCTAATATTTTTCTTTTGTTGGGGCAACGGCTTGCTTGGATCTACACTCACTTGCGAAGTGACTTTTACGCTGACAATTATAGCAGATTGCTTAAGCTTTATCAGAAGGAAGAGTCTTCGACTTATCAGAGTCAGTAATAGTCGGAGTTTTTATAAACTTACTCTTTCTAGAAGATCTCCTAAAATTGTTAGTGGGAAGTGCCAGAGGGTCATCAAATTCAGAGATATCAGCATCAGTGAATTCTTTAGAGTCATCCTGATCTAACTCAGTGATAAAGGTGATGGAAGAAGAAACCTGTTTAGAAGGTTCTGCCTCTGAGGTCACAACTGCCAAAGAAATACTTTTGGAACTTTTAATGTCCTTTATGAGATTTCTTTTAATGCCTGAGATTGCTCATGATTTAGCAGCATCCCATATAAATAACTTAAAGACACAGTTTCAATATTCTCTGAGAGTTTAAGACATGTAGTGTACACTTCCCATTGTTCAGATAGTGCCTCCATTAATTTTGTCAGTATTTCAGTATTAGAATATTCTTTGTTGATAGTTTTCATGTTAATCAGGAGACAGTTAAATATTTGGTGAATTTGAGAAAGTGTTTCATTTTTCAGAAACATAAAGCTTTCATATTGTCTTACCAAATTAATGCTACGAGTTATCCGAACTTCATCAGTTCCTTCATATTAAATACAGAGAGTATCCCACATGGTTTTTGAAGTTCTCATTTTCATTACAAAGTGATTAACTTCATCAGGGAGAGACATGACAATTATAGATCTAGCTTTTAAATCAATAGCTATTTCTCTTTTGTCTTCATCACTCCATTCAACTGGAGTTTTGACAATTCGTCTCTCAGGGATAGCTGGAGAGGTAGCAGTGGCAGGTACTGCAGAAGCTAGGACTGTAGGAACAAATGGTCCATTCTCTAGATAATAGGGGATCTTAGGATCTGACCCTTCTAGGAATAGAGCCATTCTTCTTTCCATAGAAGGAAATTATCACGGCTAAATCTTGAAGGTTTAGCTAAATATCCATTATCTATGTAGTTGGTGTTTGTGTTAGCCATTTTAAAATACTTTGATTAAAAAGTTGTTTTAAAGATTAGTAAGCAGAAAACACTGCTCTGATACCACTTGTTGGTCCCAAAGGGCTCTACAAGAGTTCAAAGATATAGAACAGTTTGTAGAAGGGGGTTGAATACAAACACAAGTAGATTTTGGTTTTTAAATTAGTTTATATAAATAAACAAATTTACAGTTACAAGCGGAACAAGGACAAGTATAAAACATATTCTATTGTAACTAAAGAAATCAGTAAGTTGATGCAAAAGGAAATCTAGAAGTAGCAATAGAGGTTTTGGGAGAGAATAGCATGTATGAAGATGGAAAAGGATTTCCCATCTATTTATACCCATTTGCATTTAATGCAAGAGAAAAGGTATATGCTAGGTGTCAAACATGTGGAGGATGTTTGTCCTTTGGTTAATAGGATGACCATGCTTTTAGCCATCTATGAACAGTACCAAATCAGATTTGATGGGAACATAAGAGACAATCCGTACGTCCTTTTCTGACAAGGTGTTGAGGTTTTGACTTTTATGCATCGAGGATAAGATCAACAATAATCTTGTTGATAGCTTTAGTTGATCGATGGCCCGGAGACTACAAAGATGAAGTCACTGAGGTATTGCTGAGTCTATACAAGATTTCACACTTTTGTTTAGATGAGTTTTGCTATCACCAAACCGCTTCAGATCACTAGTTGTTCATCTCTATCTTCAGCTTGGTCTTTGACTATCGCTGAATGGACTTGTGGTGTGATTGTTGTTCTTCAGATCTTCAGGGTTAAGGTTAGAGTTCCTGATGTTCAGCGATCGCTGAGTGTAATCAGCGTGTGCTATCGCTGAACCTGAACTAAAACTTATACATGGAATTTTCACTAAGTAGAGAGGAATCATATTCAAACCACTGAAAGGAGTTTTGGATCAACACAACGGTCACTAGACATGAGTTTGATGGATTCAAAGCGCAAGTTGACAACAGACTTGATTCCATTCAAACTCAAATCAAGAAAAGTGAAGAGACCGTACTAGGCGCAATTGAAGCTCTTCGCCTAGAGATCAAAGAGTCATGTCTGCTTGCTGAAACGCTTTAAGCGCCATCGACCTGATCAGGACGATCCGGATTCCGGTCCTAATCACCCTGAGGTGGAGATACGTCGCCGGGTTACAAGAGCTCAACCTCCAGTAACACAAGCATCTTCTAAAGCTCCTGGTACATCATCATCTGCTCCACCAACCCGGCAACAAGCTCAATCTCCTCCCACGCAACAACAAGCAGGTCAGCCAACGGTTGAAAGGCCCACGGTCGATTTTGACTATGGAAGCATCTCTCGTGCTGTAGAACCAGACTCCATAAATGATGAACTCGTAGATGTTCAGAATCTACGAACTCAAGTAAAAAATTGGTTCAAGGATCCATATGCTCCGATTTTAAGTGAAGAAGATTACGTGCACCTACAACATACAAGCCTGAACTATCAACCAGAATCGAATATCACTACAGGGTTACTGCCTCATCAAATACGGTGGGAAAGAATGCTTAAAAGTTGTAACTCAAGATGGGTAAATCAGCAAATCAAAGTGCCCTATCTTGAAGAAACCATGCATAAGATATTCTTCGAAAGGAAGAACCCGGATGATCTTTCTCACATTCATCTCGTCACTGAGATGAATGTTGAACAAGTAAGGAATATGTATAGCTGTTTAAAATGAAAGCATTGAAACCGGAGGAAGTCATGTCAAGACACAAGATTATAGGCATCAAAGAAATAAGCTATGACAAGGTTTCAAGTAATGTTTCCTACTTTCAGTGTGTTGCGAGAAAATGGCAAGGAGTACTACTTTACTGAAGCTGACTTTGCTAACATCGATGTGATTAACAAGGAGAAATTATATATTGAGCTGCGAGATAAACAAAGGAGGTCATTTGATGAACAAAGAGCTTTAAGAGTGATCGTAAGACATGTTCAGAAAGAACAAAGATTCAGCTATCTCCACGACTTACAAAGAGGTCTAGAAAGTAAGCAAAAGAAGGTGTACTTGGCGAAACCGAATCAATCTGTCCCCCACCTGGAAAAGTTAAGCGTGCTAACCTTTCTCACTATGCCTGCTCGCGGTATGGTCTACATGAAAAACACTGGGGAGAAAAGATTTCTAAGATTCTCCGAGGTTGTTGCTTACACGGATGGAACTTTATGTGGGATTCGAAGGAGATTGACTACAGAGATAAATTCAGAAATAAAGAAACACACGAAGTTAAAGCCTGATCAACAGGAGAACATTTTGGATGCTATGGATATCATCAATAAACGCCTGATTTATCGCCAGACTTTACGAAGGTTTGAAGGCATGTTCGAGCTGAGGAGATGAACGCTTATTTTGACCTAAAGGGGGAGATTGTTAGGATTAATTATAGAGTTTGTGTTTAATTAGACTTGTGTCAAAATAAGGAAGGGTGTGCTTAATGTAAATAAGACAAGTTTATAATGCCTTCAACTCTACTTTCCTTATCTCGTTATGTTTCCTAGCAATATAAATAGGAGTCTTGGGTTGATAATTAGATAACGCATCATTAAGAGAGAGTCGATATTATTGTAAGCTTTCATTGTATTCAAATCTACAAGTGAGATATACAACCTACGATTTTCCTTATAATCTTCATGTTTTTCGCATTCTTATACATTATATATGCGTACTTGATATAATCTGGGATCCACATTAACCCAAAACCAACGCTCTAAATAAGAACCGTATCGATTAAGCGAAAACGAAAATTATATACCGTAAACTTCGACGAACAAAATAAACCCAAGAGAGATCGAGAATCGATCACACACAAGTATATAATTGTAGAAAATAAACGAGGAAGAAAATGACACCGAATTTACGTGGAAAACCCAAATCGGGAAAAACCAGGTAAATTCGGTATTGTTTTCTTCCTCATTTATTTTCTTCAATTATATACTTGTGTGTGTGTTCGATTCTCGATCTCTCTTGGGTTTATTTTGTTCGTCAAAGTTTACGATATATAATTTCTGGTTCCGCTTAATCGATACAGTCTATATTTGGAGCGTTGGTTTTGGGTTAATCTCGAGACGTTTACGTTTCGGGTTTTACAACAATTGGTATTAGAGCTTCCAGGTTTGAGTATTGATTTTTGAAGTTATTTATCGTTGCTTTACATGATGACTTCGGTAAAGTCCGATATTCCAAGGCTTGATCGGAATACTCGATTTCCACTCTGGCAAGTGCAGATGAGGGACGTTCTAATTCAGTTGGAACTCGATGAGGCACTCTTAGGCTTTGAGAGAATGTCGGTGGCTTGGACCGACGACGAGAAGAGAAGAAAGGATTTGAAGGCTCAATCTCAAATCCGTTTGCATCTATCTCATGATGTACTTCAAGATGTGTTGAAGGAGACTTCGGCTGCGGCTTTATGGTTGAAGTTGCAGTAGTTACTATTGACAAAAAAGTCTACCGAACAAGTTAAACTTGAAGCAACGTTTGTTTTATCTCAAGAGGGTTGAACGTAGTTCATTTTCTACCCATTTGTCCACATTCAAAGAATTGGTCGGCAATTTAGAGAATATGGACGTGAAGTATGAAGACAATGACTTGGCCTTGTTCTTGTTATCATCACTGTCTGATTCTTATAATCACTTTCGTGACACGATCATGTATAGTCGTGACACACTTGTGTTGAATGATGTGATTACGGCTTTCGACTCAAAAGAGAAGATGAAACAAATCACGAATGGTGGTTCTGAAATTAAAGAATGTTACAAATTGAAGAACAAAGAGAAGGAAAAGGCGGCCGCAAAAGGTAAGCAGGTTTCCGATTCCGGTGAAGCTGACGTGGCCGAGGTTGCTGATGGAGAACTTCTTACTATATCTGGAAGTGGATCACCATTTTAGATGATTGGATTCTTGATTCCGGATGCACGTTCCACATGTGTTCCAATATAAATCGGTTCTATACATATGAGGACGTTGACCGTGGCTCGGTTTTGATGGGCAATGACGCCTCGTGTCTTATTAGAGGACTGGGCACGGTTAAAATTCGGATGTTCGATGGAGTTGTCAGAACTTTGGGGAATGTCAGGCATGTTCCCAATCTCAGAAGAAATCTTATATCCCTTAGTACTCTTGAAGAAAAGGGTTATAAATTCATTGGCGAGAATGGCTCACTCCGGGTGTTCAAAGGAGATACAAGTATTATGAAGGCAAATCGTAAGACCTCAAATATCTACATCTTGGATGGTCAGACGGTTATCGGTGATGCAACGGGTGTTTCGAAGAGTTCTTTGGATACTGATCAATCGTGTTTATGGAATCTTCGACTCGGCCATATGAGTTTTCAAGGCATGTCTGAATTGAGTCGAAGAAGTGTACTTGGAGGAGATAAAGTTGTTGAGCTAGAATTTTGTGAAGAATGTGTTTATGGCAAGCAAAAGCGGGTGAGATTTATGAGTGGCAAACACAAGACAAAAGGTCCACTCGACTACATCCACTCGGATCTATGGGGACCGACTCGGGTTACTTCCGTTGGTGGAGCTTCCTATATGCTTACGATCATTGATGACTATTCTAGAGGTTTGGTCTTTCTTTCTAAAGCATAAAGGAGATGTATTTTCATCTTTTAAAGACTGGAAGGTGATGATTGAGAAGCAGTCGGGTAAGGAGATAAAGTACTTGCGCACTGACAATGGTCTTGAGTTTTGCTCGGAGGATTTCAATGCCTACTGTCGAAAGGAAGGCATTACACGACACCGCACGGTGGTTCACACTCCGCAGCAAAAGGGTGTGGCAGAGAGGATGAACCGCACGATTCTGAGAAGGTAAGGTGTATGCTCTCTCATTCTAAGCTACCAAAGTTCTTTTGGGCGGAGGCGGCTGCCACTATGTTATGTGATCAATCGGTCACCTTCTCGAGCCACTGAGAAGAAAACGCCATTTGAGCTATGGTCCGTTCCGATTGCCGATTATACAAAATGGTTGTCCGACGTATGCACGAGTTGACAACAGGAAACTAGAGCCGAGAGCATTGAAGTGTGTGTTTCTTGGATATAAACCGGGTGAGAAAGGCTACAAGTTATGGATTTCTGAGCTAAAGAAGGTTATCATTTCAAAAGATGTGACTTTTGATGAAACTTCCATTATTCATTGAGCTACTAGCTCGACATCTACTATTGAGAAACCATCGGAGGCACGTAAGAAGACATCTCAAGTTCAGGTGCAATTAACGGCGTCTTCTACCGTTCCACTAGTTTCTTCACCGGTTTATTGATCATAACTCCTCTCAATGATTTGAATATGATTCCTTTTTACACTTAGTGAAACTCCTTGTTTAAGTTTAAGTTCAAATTCAGCGATAAGCATACGCTGACTGCCATCAGTGATCGCTGAAGATCAAGGAACCTTAAGCTTATCTCTAAAGATATGAAGATCAACAATCACACAAAATAACCATTCAGCAAAAGTCGAATACCAAGCTGAAGAAAGAGATAATCAGCTACATGACCTGAAGCGGTTCAGCGATAGCAAAGATTATCTATCCAAGTGTGAAGTCTTGTGAAGCCTCAGCGATAATGAAAGTTCATCCTTGAAGATTCAGTCTCAGCAATCAAGTGAAGCTTCTCATACAAGATTAACGTTGACCTTATCCTCGATGCACAAAAGACAAACCCTATACTGTTTCAGAAAAGGACGTACGAATTGTCTCTTATGTCCCCATTATATCTAATGTGTTACTGTTCAAATGCGGCCAAAAACATGGCTGTATTTTGAGCAAAGGACAAGTCTCCTATGGATGCTTGCCACGTAGCATATACCTTTTGTCTTGCATTAAATGCAAATGGGTATAAATAAGATGAAGATATCTTCTTCATCTGTGTGCATGCTACTTTCTTTCTTCAACCTTCTGTATTCCATCTTACTTCTTTCTTGTGCATCAATCTTAATGATTTCTTAGTTACAATAGAATAGGTTAAAACTTGTTCTAATTCCGCTTGTAACTATAAATTTGTTTATGCAATATAAACTCATTAAAAACTAAAAATCTGTACGTTTGTATTCAACCCCCCCCCTTTCTACAAACTGTTTCTATATCCAAGAACTCTTGTAGACTTCTTAGGGACCAACAAGTGGTATCAGAGCAGTGTGTTTTCTATCTTTAAAATATTTTCTTTCTAAACTATTTTTAAGATGTCAAATCCTAATACAAACTATAATGACAATGGATCTTTAGCTAAACCTCCAAGATTTAGCCATGATAATTTCCCATTGTGGAAGGAAAGAAAGTCTCTGTTTCTAGAAGGATCAGACCCAAAGATCTCTTACTATATAGAAAATGGACCATTTGTTCCTACAACTATAGTAGTCGGTGTTCCTGCCACCACTACTACTCTAGCCATCCCTAAAAGGAGTATCATTAAAACTCCTAATCGATGGACTGAAGAAGATAAGAAAGAAGTTGCTATTGACTCAAAAGCCAGATCCATAATAGCAATGTCCCTCCCTGATGAAGTCTATCACTCAGTAATGAAAACGAGGACTTCTAAAGCCATGTGGGATACTTTAAGTTCATGGAGGCACTACCCGAACAATGGGCAGTGTATACTACATGTCTGAAATTGTCAAAGAATCTTGAAACTATTTCTTTAAGTGCTTTGTGTGGAATGCTCTTAAATGAAGAGCAATCCCAAGTTTTAAGGAAAACCCTCATCAATGAACTCAAGGGTGCCAAAAGTACTTCTTTGGCACTCGTGTCTTCAGAGGTAAATCCTTTAAAAAATACTTCCTCTTCCACTATTACTTCTATCACTGAATTAGGTCAAACTGATTCAGAAGATCAACTCACTGATGCTGACATCTGTGAGTTCGATAACTCTCTGGATCTGTTAACTAATAACTTTAAAAGATTCGCCAGAAAGAGCAACTATCGAAGAACACCGACTCTCGCTGACTCTGATAAATTTAAGACTATGCCTGCTGAGAAAGCCTCAGCCATATGCTACAATTGTCAGCGAAAGGGTCACTTCTCTAGTGAATGTAGATCCAAGAAAGTTGCAGCCCCCAATACCTCGCAGACCTCTGATAAGAAAGAGAAGTATTTGAAATTAAAAAACAAATACAAAGATCTGAAGAAAAACCAGGCAATAGGTAAAGGTCTTGTCGCTGAAGAAGTTGATTGCGATGATGAAGGTGACTGGGCCAAGACCTCTGATGAGTCAAGCACAAATGAAGAAGATCTTGCCTTCTTATGTCTTATGGAAAGAATAGAAGACGCTGAAAAAGTATATGAAACTTCTTCCTTTGAGTCTCCTTCTACTCAGAGTGCTAAAGGTATCTGGTATCTTGATAGCGGATGCTCAAGGCACATGAGAGGCAGAAAATCTCTGCTCTCTGACTACAAAGAAGAAGTTGGTCCATCAGTGACCTTTGGTGGAAATGGTAAAGGATACACTAAAGGCTATGGAATCTTGTCTAACGGAGCCACCTGGTTTAGTCGAGTTGCCTACGTTGAAGGACTATATCACAATCTCTTAAGCGTTAGTCAGCTATGTGACAAAGATTTCAAAGTTCTATTTCTAAGAAATAGATGTGCTGTCACAGACTGCAATGACAAGCTTGCCTTAACGGGCAAAAGAGTTGAAAATGTATATGTAATCAATATGAATAGTTCTCACTCTGAGAATATGTGCTTTATCTCTAAAGCATCCTCTGATGTCAATTGGTTATGGCATAAAAGACTCTCTTATCTTAACTTTAAGACAATTAATGAACTGTCTCAAAAGGAACTTGTCAGAGACCTCCCAAATCACAGCATTGCAAAGGAATCTCTTTGCTCAACGTACGAAAAGAGAAAGCTGACAAAAGCATCTTTCAGATCTAAACATGTTTCTTCAGTAACCTCACCTCTTCAGCTACTCCATATGGATCTCTTTGGACCTGTCAATGTCCAATCTATATCTGGAAAAAATACACTCTTGTGATTGTTGATTAATATTCCAGATACACATGGGTATTCTTTCTTCGATCCAAAAGTGACACCCCTGATATGATAATCTCTTTTATCAAAAGGATGGAAGTTTTGAACAATCTAACTGTTCGTTCCAAGAGAAGTGATCATGGTACTGAATTCAAGAACAGTACTCTAATAAATTTCTTTGCGAAAAAGGTATCTCTCACAACTTGTCTTCAGTAAGAACTCGTCAGCAAAACGGTGTTGCTGAAAGAAGAAACCGAACTATCATTGAAGCAGCTCACTCAATGCTGAGCGAATCACGTGTTCCAACTCAATTCTGGGCCGAAGCTGTCAATACAGCATGCTTTACTCAGAATTGATCTCTGATTGTAAAACGATTCAAGAAAACCCCTTATGAATTATTTCATGGAAGAAAACCTACTCTGAAGTATCCTCACATCTTTGGATGCAAATGCTACATTCTGAATGACAGAGATCATTTGGGAAAGTTCGATCCAAAATCTGATGAAGGAATATTTCTTGGATACTCCTCTGTATCTAAATCCTTCAGAATCTTCAACAAACGAAGACAACATGTTGAAGAATCCATCCACGTCAATTTTGATGAATCACGTACTACCCTTACTTCTCTTATCCCTGAAGAAAATGAAGAATTGAATGCATCGATGAAGTCTCATTATGGGGAACCTGAAACTTATTTCAACAATCAATCTCATGCTGAATTAAGTGATGATGGAATCTCTGAAATACCCACTAGCAATGATCCATATTCAGGGATCAGTGTTACTCCTCTCAATCAGATTCCTCCTTCTGATGCCTCTCTTGGAAATTCCTCAGTAAATAATCAAGCTTCATCCTCTGCAAATCAATCCCCTAAGTCTCCTCAATTGATTTTAAACGATGAAGTACCTATTACTGAAACAACAAGTATTATCCCTGAAGTAGAAGAACAAGTCGTTGAATCTGCCGTTGATCTTTCTCCTCAACCACCAGCTCAGCGATGGACTGCAAATCATCCAATAAATCAGATTATTGGTGATCCTAATGCGGGTATCAAAACACGTAGAGGTACAGGTAATATATGTCTCTATGTTAACTCATCTCTCTCTCTCTGAACCTAAAAAGATAGATCAAGCTATCTCTGATCCTAGCTGGATTTCAGCTATGCAGAAGAACTAACTGAGTTTCGTAGAACAAAGTTTGGAATCTTGTTCCTAGACCCTCTGGTAAAGTAGTGATTGAAACCAAATGGGTGTTTAGAAATAAGCTAGATGAAAACGGGATTGTTATTCGCAATAAGGCTAGACTTCTCGCTCAAGGATACAGACAGGAAGAAGGCATTGATTACGATGAAACCTTTGCACCTATAGCTCGCTTAGAAGCTATAAGACTTTTCTTAGCTTATGCTGCCCATAAAGACTTCAAGTTTTTCAAATGGATGTTAAAAGTGCTTTTCTAAATGGGAAGTTTATGTTGAACAACCCCCTGGTTTCTCAGACCCTAACCATCCTATATCTTGGTATGATACTCTTTCTAAATTTCTTCTTAAAGAAAAATTCATTCATGGAAAAATTGACCAAACTCTCTTCTTAAGAGAATATATAGGTCATACTATACTCGCTCAAATATATGTCGATGACATCATCTTTGGTTCCACAAGACCCAAATTATGTACTCGTTTCGCTGCAAGAATGCAAAAACAATATAAAATGAGTATGATGGGTGAACTAACGTATTTTCTAGGTTTGCAAATAAAACAATCTGACAAAGGAATCTTTATTTGTCAAAGTAAATACGTTAAAGATATGTTGAACAAGTTTGATATGAATCAATGCTCAGCGATGAAGACTCCTATGGCACCTCCTCTAACTCTGAATAAGGACCCTAATGGGAAACCTGTAAATGTCACCGCCTATCAAGGGATGATTGGGTCTCTGCTATATCTTACGACAAGTAGACCTGATATCATGTATTCTACATGTCTCTATGCTCGGTATCAAGCTGAACCGAAGGAATCTCATCTCATCGCTGTAAAGCGAATCTTCAGATACCTAAAAGGCATTCCTAATCTGGGTCTTTGGTAACCCAAAGGCTCAGGATTTGATCTAATTGGTTACTCTGATAGTGATTTTGCAGGTTGCAAGATAGATAGAAAGAGCACCACTGGTGGGTGTCAGCTGCTAGGTGGTAAATTGATTAGTTGGACAAGTAAAAAGCAAAATTTTGTGTCCACCTCCACCGCTGAAGCTGAATACTAGCCGCTGGAAGTTGTTGTGCTCAAATCATTTGGATGGGAAATCAACTCAAAGACTATGATCTCATGCTCTCCAAGATCCCTATTTATTGTGATAGCACAAGTGCTATTGCAATTGCCAAGAATCTCGTACTTCACTCTAAAACCAAGCACATTGAGATTCGATATCACTTTATTAGAGATCATGTGATGAATGGTGAAATTGAGCTTCATTTTGTACCCACTGAATATCAGCTCGTTGATCTTTTCACCAAGCCTCTTGATGAAACTAGATTCAATCTACTCATCAGCGAACTTGGTATGTTGAACGCTGAATAATCTTTACTCAGCTAACAACAAATAGTGATACAAATAAAGTCTTCTATTACCATTCGCTGAACTCTGATTCAGAAATATCTATACTTTCTCACTCAGGTATTATCTTCTAAACCTTATAGCTCCCTGATTTTTCCTTAAACATGGAATGAATCTGAAAAGATAAAACTCATCACTAATAATCCTTAATTGTTTTTTATGAAGATTTTTAAAGATATTGATTAATCCTTCCTAATGGATAATTATCATTATATTTTTAGAAAAAATAAGAAAAGGCAAGGATTCTCTCTCCTCATGCTATTTAAGCAAATCATTGCCTCCTTTCTTTCTTTACGCTCTCATAACTTCCAAAAGGCAAGGATTCTCTCTTGATTCTCAAAGCTTTCTCAACAACACCAAGAACACGCACTTGTGCGTTTTTCTTCTCGAACTTCACTAAGGTTTGATCTAACCTTACACATTAATCTGGAAACATCTTGTTTCACTTCTCCTTACTATTCTTATATTCAAAACAAAAAATCTAGGGTAAATAAAATAAAAATATGGATTAAACTTCAAAACCTATCAAAACCCTGTTCTAAGTTTTCCTTAAGAACAGAAGACCTTTTTTTTTTGTTTAGTCCATCTTTTATATTCTATACCTAAAATTTTTATATGTACCAAACTTTTAGAACATTTGGTATTTTATTTGTTTTTCTACCACAAGTATTTTGATCTTGTTCATCGAAACACTTGTTTCTTTTCTCCTTAAATTTGGTATTCTTTATACCAAACTCTGGTTTATACATTTTGTATTAAACCATGATTTTTCTATTTGGTGTTCCCATCTATGCAACAGAAATGGCCTCATCAAGCAAAGTTGTTGAAACTACCCACGTCGTTGATACTCAAGTAGCTGCTGCGGTTTGCCACTTTCCACTGGAACAAGCCACATTCAAGCCCTGCAACTATCTTGCCCTGGTGGACATCCCTGCTGAACGTCCACAATTCGCTAAGGGTGCAACATTCGTCAAGGCTTGCCCGCTGATGTATGCCTTTGTTCACAACCCTATTGGCATCTCTTCTCACCTACAAGCCCTATGGTACACGGCTCACTGTACCACCTGCACTACTGATAAGGGCAAAGAACTCCTTGCAATTGGTTTTTCCATCCCCACTCTCGGCCACTTCGCCTTCACCTATGGATTCTTGAGGCAGGCTCTTCGCCTCCCTGCTCGTGGCAAGAATGAAAAGTGGGCCGCTAAACCTTCAAAGCAGCATATCGACTCCTTCTTAGACTCCATTGGCTACGCATGGGAAAACAACTCTCTGAAGACCGTCGGTTCCAAGCTGGAAAAGAAGCGCTTACCTGCTCGCTGGCAATATATCTTCACTCAGGTCATTCAGTGCCTGGGATCCAAGATTGGCTCGCATGATCAGGCCAGCAAGCACTTTCAAGACATGGGCTTCGCTCTCTGCGCGGGCTACAAGCTGAATTTTGCGGATTATATCTTCAGTGATATGTTCAACAGGGTGAAAGCTGCAAATAGGCACTCCGTCATCCTATACCCAAGATTCTTTGTAACCATCTTGGAGCATGCCTTCGGGGATGAGTATCCCAAGACGGCCAACCACTCTATCTCAATGGTGGGAAAGAAATCCCTGGACATTGAGGAATGTCCAGGTGCTCCCTTTACCCCGTACATGCTGACGATCATTGGAGCCGCTGCTTCAGTGTCTAGCTCACTGAGAAACCCATCAGTGAGTATCCCTGACACTTCTGCCCCCAAAAGAAAACAACCAACCGATGTCACAAAAAGACCATCGCAACCAAACCAAAGAAACCAAGGGTGGTGGTCTCTCAAAAGACTACTCTCTCTCATTCTGGTATACTACCAACACCATCAGCGGCCCCAGCTACTTCAACGGTTTTCTCTTCCGTTGTTGCTTCTTCAGCGCTACCACCGCATTCAGCGACTACGGTCACTAAAAGTGTATTAGTCAGCTCCGCTGAAGCTGTATCAGGTAATACTTTCACAGCCTTCTACTCTTCTTCTATCCCCTCTTCTTCGGTCCTCACATCAACAAATGATTCAGAGATAGTTTTCCCTATCTCTGATGATGCTGAAATGCACGCAGTCCAAACCTCAGTGTTGTTTAGACACTCTGAGTTTTGGAAGGCCAGTATCACAGGACCTCAACATGTCTCTCACAGGCATTTTAAGACACTGGCTAGTGATCCTCATGACACCACCTCTGCACAAGTGGACCCTGAGAGTAATCCTCATGATGCTCTCAAGGTTTATAATATGCCTACTCATCCGTCATCTAACCCAAAGCTCTTTTTGGCTGCTCTGTCTCTGTTGTCACCAGGTGCCCCTCCTCTCTTCACTACAGCGACAAGAACAACTACCACGAAGGCTGCTGCTACTCCTCTCAGCAAGGACAAAGGGAAATCTCCTCAGCAACCACGGACTTCTGCCAAGCTCATGGAAGTCAAAACGGAGAAGGGTGCTCCCAAACTCCCTCCCTGCCTTTCTGAGCTTCCCCCCATTGTTCTTCCTAGTGCTACATTCTCTGCCATTGACTTTCTAGTCAAGGAATGTGCTCTTACCAGGGCTAAGGTAGAGCATTTACAGAAGTCTGCCGAATTCATCTTCCGAACCATGGTTGGAACTCCAGGGATCAAGACCTCTGTCAGCAATATCCTCACTAACATCGAGTCCCTGAAGGAGGACAATCGGACACATGGTCAGTCCATTGCCCGTCTGGAGAAGAAGGTGGATGATCAGAATCCGGTGCTTGAGTCTATTCAGAAGACTCAATCCGACATGATGCAGATGCTGACAAAGCTCTCTAAGTCTGGCTCCTCTTTCTCCACTGCTGATCGGACATCCTTGGATTCGGTCCTTCAGCAACTAGAATGCCATGAAACCAAGCTGGAGGACATTCAAGCGAATGTACGTATGCTGATGGTGCATTGTCTCCCCGCTGACAACATCGAGGGGGAGAGATGTGCCAAAGAGTTCACTGATGACATCATTGCAGAGCATAATGAGACCTCCTCTGCAGATAAAATTTCTCCCTACATCAAGCATGCAGAACCTTCCCTCACTGAAGGTTTAGTGGAAGAAGAAGAAGAAGAAGAAGAAGATGATGATGATGGTGATGATGATGATGATGATGATGATGATGATGAAGATGATGACATCCCTCACTATGGGGGAGCAAATGATGATGAAGATGATATTGGAACTGCTTTGGAGCACTTCAAAATGTCAAGGCCAGAAGTCTTTCATCAGGAGCCTTTGGGGGACGGACAACCTCCCTCTCAGGGATAGTCCGATCCCTCAGGCAAAGGAAATGACGTAGCAGATCCTGATGCCACTATCCCTATATCTGAGGGGGGACCACTGTCGAGGTATCTCTTCCTCTCATTCTCCTCTCTGCTCCAATCTCTAAACCACCCACGTATCCCTCTTTTTCACCACCAAACTTTGGCTCTGACAAATCTCCTTCTCCCTCTCCTTCTCTCAGTGAGCCCAGTTCCCCAAAGGACTCCACTTTTTGGAAGGAACCTTCATCTGAAGAGCAGTTTGTGTACATATATGACTCTGACTCTGAAGATGAAGAAGGCCTCATTCCTAGACGCCGCGCTCAGAGACCCCTAATAAGCGAGCCTGAAGAGGAAGAAAGGCGAATAAACTTCTTAAATGAACTCGAAGCCAAAAGAATAAAGTTTCCCTCTGCATGGTGGATGACTTCTATTTTCTATCGAAGGAGGAGAGAGCACAAGCACTTGAAGCTCAAAGAATAAGGGATGAAAAGATGAAGCAAACAGAGAGTGATCTAGAGCTTGCAAGAAGAATACTCAGGGAGGATGCTGCTAAAGACAAGGCGAATAAGGCGTTGATCGACAAAAGCCAAAGAATTGCTGAAGCTCTAGCACAAAATGAAGTTAATGAAGAAAATATCAAAGTGAATCCCATCCTCGCTCAAGAGAAGATCCTAAATGCTCTAACCAATGAAGAACCAAGCCACAAAGAAAAAGAACTGCGCTGGTGCACTGAAAGATTTAATTATTGGAGGTCTGATTCAAAAATCATTCGAGCAACGATCGAAGGACGTCCTTCCAAAAGGTATGGAATGAAGGTATTTGTTCGAATGTACAAACATGCGAATGCTGAAAAAGAAGAAGCCAAGTTCTTAAAGTTCTATGGATACTCTGAATGGTTAGAAATCAGAGATGCCATTCAGGGTTCCAAATCAAAGTTTAAAGATATGGTGGAAAAAGCGTTGGATCAGCTTCTTCAGAGGATTTCACAACATGTACAAGTCCCGCCTCTCCCTGAGCCTACACGAAAGAGAAGATCTAATTCTGATGGAGGTTCATCTTCCAAAAGTGATCATGAAAACAAATTCAACTACGAAATCATTCTCGGTCATCTGGAAATTCCTAACATCTCAATGCTGAAAGTCTCTCTCCCTCAAGACAGAAAATATGAAGAAAATGAAATCATCACCTTCCCTGAACCTGACATGGTTTTCTTAGATAATGATGGTTTCCTAGGGCTCTTCAGAAACAGCGAAGTCAACAAAGCTCCATCCGCCTTCATCAAGATCATGCATCACTACTGCTGGTCAGATGATCCGTTAATGAATCGACAGAAGAGGCTCTATGAAAATGAAATACGAAGAAGACATGAAATTCTCTGATTAATATATAGTTGTCTTTTCTTTGTATTATTCTTCAGTGTATTGTACTTCTCTTTGCTTACAAATTTGTAATTTCATTGTTCATGTAATATCTTCAGATTATTAATAAATCTCAAATGAAGTACTCTACTCCAACTGTGTACTGAAAAGATCCCTGAAAACAATAAATGGGACAATGAACATAAGAGTTCTAACTTCTTTACATATCTCCTTACTCACTAATATTTCTCTCTGAAATTTAAATCAGTGAATGTACTTAAGACATCTACTTGTAAAAAATTGTGTTTTCATATCCTTATAAATGAAACTCAATGGATATAATAGATTAGCTGAAAAAGATCTCACAGATTGGTACTTAGAAATTTTTTCTTAATCATTTCTTAAGTCCTTACTAATCCATTCAAGTAATTTTCTCATATTACTTAATCATAATCAAATAGGGGAGATTGTTGATCATATCTCCTCTCAGTGATTTGAATACGATTCCTTTTTACACTTAGTGAAATTCCTTGTTTAAGTTTAAGTTCAAATTCAGCGATAAGCATACGCTGACTGCCATCAGCGATCGCTGAAGATCAAGGAACCTTAAGCTTATCTCTGAAGAGATCTGAAGATCAACAATCACACCAAATGACCATTCAGCGAAATTCGAAGACGAAGCTGAAGAAAGAGATAATCAGCTACATGACCTGAAGCGGTTCAGCGATAGAAAAGATTATCTATCCAAGTGTGAAGTCTTGTGAAGCCTCAGCGATACTGAAAGTTCATCCTTGAAGATTCAGTCTCAGCAATCAAGTGAAGCTTCTCATACAAGATTGACGTTGACCTTATCCTCGATGCACAAAAGACAAACCTATACTATGTCAGAAAAGGACGTACGAATTGTCTCTTATGTCCCCATCATATCTGATATGGTATTGTTCAAATGCGGCCAAAAACATGGCTGTATTCTGAGCAAAGGACAAGTCTCCTATGGATGCTTGCCACGTAGCATATACCTTTTGTTTTGCATTAAATGCAAACGGGTATAAATAAGATGAAGATATCTTCTTCACCTGTGTGTATGCTACTTTCTTTCTTCAACCTTCTGTATTCCATCTTACTTCTTTCTTGTGCATCAATATTAGTGATTTCTTAGTTACAATAGAATAGGTTAAAGCTTGTTATAATTCCGCTTGTAACTGTAAATTTGTTTATGCAATATAAACTCATTTAAAAACTAAAAATATGTGTGTTTGTATTCAAACCCCCACTCTTCTACAAACTGTTTCTATATCCAAGAACTCTTGTAGATTCCTTAGGGACCAACAAGGTTCCTACACCGGTCATTAGTGGTCAGTCTATACCTGCTTCGACCGACGAACAAGTGGATAGTGAGACTTCCTCACCATCTTCACCACTTGCTTCTAGTCCGTCTATTGCAAGAGACAGGCCAAGGAGAAATATAGTACCTCCTAGGAGGTATACTCATCCCGATTGTGTCGCTTACGCTCTTACGGTTGCTGAAGATATCGAGTCTATGCTAGAGCCTTCATGTTATGATGGGGCTATTTCGGTTGCCGACTGAAAGACCCAGATTTACATAGATAAAACCAAAAGTTACCCTATTTAGACCATAATAAAACAAACGGAATATTATAATTTAGAGTTTCAAATTCGAAATGTCCGCTTGGTTTACAGGACGTTTCCATAATCACTTGTTTTCCAAAATATTCCAAAACGGACAATTCTAAAGTAATAACTTTGCGGAGACCTAAACTATATACAAGACGAAGGACATTAGCTACCCATTAACTAGATACTTGAAGTTACAACCAAAAGACGACTAATAATTTACAAGCTAAAATTGTATTCGACTAAATACTTAATAACAAAAGAGTTGGTCTACCGGAATCCCCAAAAGAAAGTATCTCAATCTACTCGAGCTTGTTCTTCGCCTTATCCACAGAACCGGTAAATATGTGAACAACTAAAGGAGTAAGCACAAAATGCTTAGTGAGTAAACGGGAATTACTAACCACTAAAGCTTCACAGATGTAATCCATGGAAATCAATGATCACGAAGAAATAAATAATGTAACAAGTAATCATCATTCGGGAATCAACTATTTAAATATTACAGTATGCAACAAATATATCATGTGGAAGTCAATAGTAGATATGTACTACCACCGAGCTATCCCGGACGTGGCAAGTACAACAATGTATCATAAATATCATACCACCCGAGCTAACCCGGCCAGTGGAACGATTTTCCCGCCCGAGCTATCCCGGACAGCGGGGAAAACGACCGGACTCTAACACGGTCAAACACATCATACTCGAGTAATCCCAACCGATATGAGCTTAAGTGTGCCCTCCCCGGGTGAAACACGAAGTAACCACCGGGTAGCACGTATAGAAAGGCGGGGTACAATAACTAATAATCATTTGAAATCGGTAAGAAGACATAACATGGATGAGCATGGAAGAAAGTAGAAAATATATAACACATGTTTAGCAAATAGTAAGTTAGGTAGTACCATAAACTCACAGTTTTTTTTTTTTGATATTTAAAATCGTGCAAGTTAGGCTACAAGTCCATATATGCCTAAACGTCCTCCAACGGTCACCACAAAAAGGCCAAGTTGTCTTACTTAACACCTGTAATATGCATCCAAAGTTTCATAAAGATCTGACAACAATAACTTAACCAAACTTAATTTAAACTCATTTTAGTTACTTAAATTTTCAGCACAAAATTCACTTTTTATCAATTTTGAGAGGCAATTCTAACCAACTTATAAGCCTTATTTCTAAAAAGTGTCTAAAGGACAGGTTTAGAGCTACATATAGGCTTTCCGAAATGTCCAGAATCATAGCAATCCGAGCTACGATGAATTAGTTATCGCCCTTTCAAAACAGCCTCTTGGTAAATTTGGTGCTGTCAAATTTACTAAGAAAATAGGCTAAAATCCATATTTTGAATTTAATCTTCATTCCAACAATCAAAATACCTTCTAACCATGTTTATATTGTTGTTTACAAGATCAAAACCCAAAGATTTCACCAACATAGCCATTAATGAAGAAAATCAAAGTTCAACTTGTGTTCTTCATTTTCAAAAGGTATAATTCATGAATCAAGCATCATAACAACTTAGTTAGGCTATAACCAAGCTAAATACATCATAATACTAACATCATTCAGATTAGGGTTCATAGACCCAAATCCTAGTATCACCAATTTCACCTATAACTAGCTTCAATTCATGAAATTAACCAAGGCATTAGGTTTACCTTACTTTGTAGATGATTTTGGTGCAATGATCAAGGAAAACTCTTTGTAATTCATCCCCTAAGAAGAAATATCGTTCATGGAAGAGAGAAGAAGCTTAGAAACTGTTTTATTGGGTGAAAATGGAGGGAAAGTCGTGTATATTACCGACTTTTACGAGTTGGGCCCGAGTTGACTCGGTTGGAAACTCGGTTTGACCCACTAATCACTAAAAATCACATAACTTTTCGCTCGGACCTCCGTTTTTGACGCGGTTTTCGCTCACGCGTTCGTCAAAAGATAATCTACAACTTACAATAAAAAGATTCCAGAAAATATTTATCGAAAAATAATCAGTTTTAAACCACGAGCTTTCAATTTAAAACCTTTCAATCATCGACTAACACTTAATTCTACTTTAATTCCTCAAACACATACTCTATCATGTTTTGGTCACTAAAACATGTAAAAAAGAAGATAATTACAACGTATTTGAAGAAGTGGATGTTACACCACCTCGGATAGTTGGATGGTGGCTATGCACAGTGAGATGGAACCCTTGCACAAGAATGGCACTTGAGATCTTGTCCCATCTCCGAAAAAGAAGAAGCCAGTCAAGTGCAAGTGGGTATATAAGTTCAAGGAGGCCGTTAAACCGGGTGACAAGCCAAGGTACAAAGCTCGTTTGGTTGCTAAGGGCTATAGTCAAATGCCAGGTATCGACTATACTGATATTTACTCACCTGTTGTTAAACATACATCTATTCGTGCGTTGTTGCTTCTAAGGATTATGAACTAGAGCAACTAGATGTTACTACAACATTCTTAAATGGTGAGCTTGAGGAAGAGATCTTTATGCAACAACCGAAAGGGTTTGTAGTCCCGGGTAAGGAGGACTAAGTATGCAAGTTGAAGAAATCTCTCTACAGTCTCAAGCAATCTCCGAGACAATGGTATAAGAGGTTTGACTCTTTTATGACCGGTCACGAGCTGAAAAGGTGCACCTATGACAATTGCGTTTATTACAAGATTTGTGATGATGGGTCAAGGGTCTATTTACTAATATACGTGGATGACATGTTAATCGCAGCGAAAGATATGAATGAGATTGAAGTAATAAAAGATCAGTTAAATGTAGAATTCGATATCAAGGACTTAGGGGCTGCCATGAAAATTTTAGGGATGGAAATTATGCGTGATAGAAGTACGAGGACCTTGTTCCTTTCTCAAAAGAGCTATATCGAGAAAGTCCTACGCCGGTTCAATATGCATGATGCAAAACCGGTCACCACACCCTAGCGGCTCACTTTAAGCTATCTTCCGCTCAAAGTCCTACTTCTGAGACTGATTGTCTTACATGGCACGTATACCATATTCTAGTGCCGTTGGTTCTTTAATGTATGCGATGATCTGCACATGCCATGATCTGGCTTATGCAGTCAGTGTGGTTAGTACATATATGGCGAATCCGGGCAAAGAACATTAGTTGTCCAATGGGTTTTTCGTTATCTCCGAGGTACGTCATGTTTGTGTTTAAAATTTGGCAAGAATGACGATGGTGTATTTGGTTACGTTGATTCAGATTATGCCGAAGATATTGATAACCGAATTTCTGGATATGTGTTCCATTTGGGTGGTTGTGCCATTAATTGGAGGGTACAATTACAGTCTACGGTTGCGCTTTCAACGACCGAAGCCGAATATATGGTTGTTACGGATGGTTTTAAAGAAGCTATTTGGTTGAAAGGTTTGTTTGGTAAACTCGATGACTCGCGCAATATCACAATGGTGTTTTGTGACAATCAAAGATATTTCTAACGAAACATCAGATGTTTCATGACCGAACAAAGCACATTCATGTGCGTTACCATTTTGTACGGGAAGTCATTGCTCGAGGTGATTTCGAAGTGAGCAAAGTTCATACTGACGACAATCCCGCGGATGTGTTCACCAAAAGTCTTCCGGTGGCCAAGTTTAATTTGTGTTTGGACTTGGTCGGTTTTTCGAAGCGCAATTGAGTCCGAAGGACTCGTGGTGGAGGAGGTATTTTTATTTTTCCCGAGAAGTTATTTTGGTTTCCATCGTTTATTTGATGTTCGAAGATTGTTTGAGCTGGAGCTTTGTTTTTCAATGAAGATGATTTGTTATGTGTGTACTTATGGAGTCAAGGTAGAGATTGTGAAATTTTCCTTCAAAGTATGCATCAAAGAAGACTTAAGACAATGAAGAAAGTGGGTTTAAACACCCTAAACTCGCATTGACATCCGCATTAACTACTTTTTGCTTGAAAAAGGTTTTTTGGTCTGGGGACTTTGATGCGGCTTTATAGCCGCATGACACCCGCTTGACTTTCTGTTTTGGAGGACTTCAATACAGGGTTTCCTATTTGACTAAGACTAAATTTCTCCTATCATGGGTCGTTGTATGCATGAGATATGGATTATCATTGCCATATCTCAAGTCCTTATCTCATATATTATATACATTATATAGATATCCTAAATTAAATATATTTATATACATATATATATATATATAGAATCGTTCTTGTGTTAACTCAATAATTTATGTTAACCATGTTAACCCAAAACCCACCAATAGAAAAATTCCATTAATTATGAAATTAAATAAATTAATTATATTTAACAGTGGCAATTTCGTATTTTAGTAATTGGCATATATAATTTTTATTTAATTAATTTATTATATAATTAATGCATTCCTTAAATGTAGTATAATTAAGTATGGAAACATATCTCTAATTATCTTCACTGGCAAAATCATTCGATTCAATTTTTCGATTCTGTAGAATTCATGAACGAATTTTGAATTCGACATAATGGTCCAGAGCAACCACCATCTTCCTAATCAACAAAGCCAAGATGAAGAAGTTTGTTATACGTTTCTGTCGTCCAACAAAATATATGTTTCTTAAGTAGTTGTTGATGTTCAGAACCCCGTCAATGGAGGCACCGAAGAGCAATTTAACGATGATAAAAGTCAAGAAAAGTCTCACGGTAATTGTAACAGCGTTTTCACTTTTATATGGTTGAACAGTTACACAATAAAGATACGAGGATTATGTATGAAGTTTGTTCACCTATGAAACTTGTTGCAATGTGTGAGAAACATGATTGAAGAAACTCAACAATTTCAGAAAATTATTGTCTTCTTCCAATTCACTTTTAACGCTTCTTCAAATAATATGGCGGATCTGGGTTCATAAGTGAATTGAGTTCATGAGCGAACTGGTGATTAACTATCAATACGTTCAGTAATGATCAAATAAATTACATATTCAAATTTGCTACCATTCGCTGGTGAACAATTAAATTTTAAAAGCATATATAAATAAGCCAAGTTAGACTAAATGTTCAGTGATGAACTAAGAATATGTTCAGTAGTGATCAAATAAACTACGGATTCAAAAAGTTCGTTCACTAGTAAACAATCAAATTACAGACGCATATGTAAATAGTCCTAATTAGACTACTGTATTTTATCAAACTCCTTCACTATTGAACAATCAAATTGCATATGCAGATGTAAATAGTACTAATTAGACTAATGTATTTTATCAAACTCGTTCACTAGTGAACAATAAAATTTCTCTTTTTTCTGCATAATGGAATTTTTTTGTTCAATTATTTTTTTTGTTCGATTCAAACTATAATTGAATTTCCAAAAAAATTTATACACCAATATTCATCCCATCAAAATAGGAGTTGATTGACTTATTCAATGGTGATTGAGATAATTTAGGGAAGAAGATTGTTTCCAATTTTGAGTTGTAATAACTTTTTACCTTATTACCCTTATTTACTGATGTTCATTCTTTTTCAAACCCTATTTTACATGGTTTAATTACAAAATTGCCACAATCATATAACATCCGTTGATTAAATAGATTAATGGTCCAGATTGGTTAACAAAATTAACACAAATAAATGAGTTAACACTTGAAGAGGTCTCTCTCTCTCTCTCTCTATATATATATATATATCTAGATAGATCGTAGATAGATGAAATATTAAGCAATCACAAAATACAATTTGCTCTCCATGGTAATTCTCTTTTTTCAAGTATTGTAATCATCATCGATAGTGAACTTCTCGGTGGTCTCTTCAGCCCGTGGTTTTTCCCGATTTGGGTTTTCCACGTAAATTCGATGTCGTTTTTTCTTCCTCGTTTATTTTCTGCAATTATATTTACTTGTGTGTGTTCGATTCTCAATTACATGGTTTATTTGTTCGATAAAGTTTCCGATATATAATTTCCGTTTTCCGCTTAAATCGATACGGTCCTTATTTGGAGCATCGTTCTTGGGTTAACTTTCGAGACGTTTACCTTTCGGATTTTACTAACATATTGTCTTACCCACACTGTGAGCTTGTAATTAATGATGTATTTTATTTTTAATTAAAATGCCTCATGTACATTACACCTTGATATTTTACATTCCAAGTTTATTGGTCCATGTAATCACATTTAATATCAAAGTAAACAGTGAGACATTCAAAACGAGTATTATACGTAAGAAACTATCTCAGAAACCCTAATAGATTAGCAGAATATTGACTACGTAAAACAATATTATCTCCATATGAGTTACTCGAACGAAATATTACATTTTTCTAAAAATCTTGATATATATAGAAATTATAGGTGTAAATGGAATAAACTCTCAACAGATGCTCGGAAAGAGCACTCCAATACATACTACCTTGATAAAATAAACTCTCAATAGATGCTTTAATATTCATAGCATTAAGATATGATAGACGTTTCCTATGTATGAGCTTCCAAATATATTCTGTAACATGTTTATATCTACTTTAATGGCTAGGTTTATCGAGGTTGTACCTCAGTTATAAGTGAAGCATCACTATGCCAAACACTCGTCTTACATATACTGTTATCTGATTCCAACATTTGTGAGGTCATATCATGTCTAACTCTACTATTAGATACAAATGGAGGATTTTGAGGCAAAGGTAAAGCAACCGAGCTACTGTGGAGCATGAGGACGATAGAAGCCATTGATGGCCTTAATTCAGCATCTTCTTGAACACATAATAAGGCAATGTTGATACAACGTAAGACTTCATTTTTCAAGCTAGAGTTCACCAAATTTGAATCCAATATCTCCATTGGTGACCCGTTATTCCATCTATTCCAAGTCTAAGAAAAATATATCCAATTAAGTAGGCCAACAAAATAGACGAGATGCACTTAGGCATAAAGTACTGTAAGCGCGGGTACGAACAAGAACTCAAATTTGGTTGTGAACGTGAGAACAAATGAGAGCGCGACATGTGTCATATTGAGAGTGAATAATCAAAAAATATTCAGACTGAATTAAAACTAAAACTGTATTCAGACTAAATATACACTACTATATTCAGTCCGAATAATCTATTCAGACACGTGTCGCACTCTCATTTGTCCTCACGTTCACAGCCAGATTTCAGTTCTCATTTGAACTTTCCTCTAACAGTATATTAGGTGTACTTACATGGCAAAGAAGGTCAACATAACCGGATTGAAAGAGCCCTGAGTTTCTCTTTCCACTGATGATCTCAAGAACCAGTACACCTAAACTGAACACATCTGACCTCACCGAGAAGTTTCCACGCATTGCATACTCTGGCGACATGTACCCACTTTCAAAAGAAAACACATTTTCAAAAGCATAAATATTTTGAGGATATATAATTGTGCTATATATATGAAAGATAAATACATGTAGAATTATATTTTTATAGGAGTGGAAATGAGACGAACTTACAAAGTTCCAACAATTCTATTTGTGTTTGCTTGTGTTTCATTTCCGCAAAAAATTCTTGCGGTGCCAAAATCCGAAATTCTTGGGTTCATGTCTTCATCTAACAATATATTGCTAGCTTTGAGATCCCGATGAATAATCCTCAATCTAGAATCTTCATGTAGGTACAACATCCCTCTAGCTATTCCTCCAATTATTCTATAACGTGTTGACCAATCCAGTTGTGCTTGTTTTGTGGGATCTATATATTGGTCAGTGCTAAATGAGGTTCAAAACAGATAAACTGGTATAAATGTATACAATATATGATCAAGCAACTATCTGTTTACCGTCACTAGACACACGGGGTTGGATTCTCGTGAGAAATATCGATTATCATGCATGAAAAATGTGATAAATGTAAGTCTTTATATAATATAATTTATACATAACGTGAAATGTGTGAATTTAAATTTATATTGTGTGAAGGCATGTGAAACTTTACCACGTTCATGGTAACTTTTCAACACATACTTCATGTCAACATTAAATTTAATACCTTCACAAACTATAACGTAACATTCATCAAATAAAAATGAAATTTTATTACTTGATCCCAAGTCTAGAAGCCAAATAGAAATATAGAAAACTTAAGAAGAGTGAGAACCCTGACAGTCTGACACTACTATAAAAAAAATCCAGCAGATAATTTTTTGGCCAGAAAAATTGCCCGTAAGTTCCACCGGTCGTTAATTCATGAGTACTTACTTCACTTTTATGTGGAAAACCATGCTGAACAATTTATTAGCTTTCTCTGTACTAAGGTTATTATACGAGTTTCTAGATCATTTTTTCACCAACAGCAAAAACATGCTCTCAAAAAGATGGAACTGAAGACCCCTATATAGCCCTTGGTCCATTTTATGTTAGATGCAAATTTAGAAAAGGAGTTGATCATTACTAGTTAAATGTCATAAATACCTACACAAAATACATTTACAAGCAACCTTTGGTCTAACAGAAATGTAACTACGCATTTGAATCTTGTGATTGTGAGTTACATTGAAGACTCAATATTAAAATAAGATTCATGCTATATGTGCTTCCAGTACTATCCTCAAGAAAATTAAAGGTATTTTTTTCATATTCAACTTTATAGACCAAAGAAACCACTAGAACTCTTGCAGGCAATAAAAGATAATCTTTTAACTTCATAAAAAATTAATGCAAAAACTCTTGCATAGAAATTTAGAAGGTACTGAAGCTAACCAAATAGAAAATAATCAAGACTTTTGTTGGGAACGTATTCATAGATGAGGATCTTCTCCTCAGCTTCAAGGCAAAATCCCAAAAGTCTAATGAGATTTCTATGTTGAAGCTTGGCTAGTAATACAACCTCATTCTTCAACTCCAGTGCGCCTTGTCCAGAGCCTTTAGATAGCCTCTTCACAGCTATTTCTCGTCTATCAGGAAGAACTCCCTATCAATATATATACATTTAACAACAACCAAAAACATCATTTTGGTTATATATTTTGAACATCTCTAAGTCAATAAAAGATTCGAAGATTTCTATTTCAGTTTGTACCTTGTATACTCCACCAAACCCACCTTCACCAATTTTGTTATCTACAGAGAAGTTGTTTGTAGCTGCCTCGATTGCTTCCAATTCGAATTGCAGAGATTGTGCAGTTATAATTTCACTCTTATCTATATTACAACCAAGAAAAAGAAAATAAATATAAAGTTCTCTCAAACTCTTTGCTGTTGGCATAAAAATAAATAAACTTGCATGTTTCTAGCATATTTTGGTGTCTAGATTCATGTAAGATAATCTCAATAGCTATGCTATAATTTTTCTATTATTTTGGTGTCTAGATTCATATTTTGGTGTCTATCATTTCTTTTTCTTCGTTGCAGTTTTAGATATTTATCTAAATTTAGAGATTTTTATACTGTCGCTCATCTTTTATCTATTTTAGCATAGATGATAATGTTATAGTTGTTAAAGCAACAAAATGTTAAAATTCATCTTTTGTCTATTTTAACATAACCGTAACATAACCGTTGGACATGTTTTAATCACACTCAATATATGAGGAGTCTAGGAAAGTGAAATGTAGAAAAGTCTTTTTAAGTTTAGTATAGTGGTAAATATATGAGTAAATAATTACCTATAAATGTCTTCCATATTTGCATTGTAAGATAAAAAGCAAGAAGGAAAAGAAAAGAGAGAACCGAAAGAAAAGAGGTTTATTCTCTATCTATTTCTTCATTTATCTTCTTTGTTCAACATTTACTAGCAGCCCTTTGTTGTAAAAAAGAATATTTAAATGTTCTGTTTGTCGCATGAATATTTAAATTAACACATGCATACAATGTAGTCCATGAGAATATTTGTTACTCGGCATTTCAAGTCACACCAGCTTGACTAGAGCCAAAAGGAAAAAAAGGAAGTCACATCTTATCAAATCATCCTCAATGATCAATATTTCACATCTTTCGGCATCAAGAACGTTCTAGAGTTTATTTGTTTATTTATATATGTTAAAGACAATGTGATTAACTTTCCTATATACACATGCGTAGTTTAAATCAGGTATAAGGTATGTATTTGAATTATTTTGGAAACAATAGGTACTCTATGATGAACCAAGAGTTTGCTTAAATTATGTACCAGAAATTTATGTGACAATTTTTACATACCACTTTCATCGTTCAGTTCCTTAAACGTAACCCGACGTGGTTTCTTCTTTACGAACATATAGTATATGCCAGCTATCACAACTAGTGCACCAACAGCAGCAACAATGGCTGCAATTATATTTGTTGAGATTTTCTTCTTACCTGTATATATGTTTAAAGAAGAAACTAATGAGATTTGTCCCTGTTCTCTTTCGATTTGTGCAAAGATGAAATCGATTTCTTCAAAATATATATACCCCTGAGAATTAAAGGAACTACTTTTTAATATCCGGTAAAACTATATGGAGTAGATTCAAACTTTATATGATAGGAACAATTAAAGGAACTACTTTTTAATATGAGGTAAAACTATATGGAGTAGATTCAAACTTTATATGATAGGAAGAGACACTACAAGAAAATTGGGTTTATAGAATGCCACAAATAGATAAACGTCCTAATATACCACTTTATAGGATACAAATTATATATATGACCAAAAAATAAAACATCCTATCTAAATGCGTTGTAATAAGTTTAATGACACTTTTGGGCGTTGTAACAACGATATTAGGACAATTTTATTAGCTATTTCATAGAACACTATTTGAAAAAACGTTCTACAAACACAAGTATCCTATAAAAAGATGGGTTTATAGGACATTTTCTCAAAAGTGTGTCCTACAAGATAGGACGCTTTATTTTTTGGTCCTATAATTTGTGTGCTATAAATTGGTCTATTACGACACTTATCTATCGGTGGCGTACTATAAACCTTAAGAAGACCATCAAAGAAGCAATATGATGATTGATGTGTTGTGAAGGTCTTAAATGAATTTGTTCAGGCAGAAAATAGAAAAATAAAACCTTTCAACAGGCAAACATATTTCGTACTATCATCAGTTTTCAAGAAACACTAATGAACATGTCAAATTATAAAAAGAATTAAAGCATGAAAAATTTGATACCAAACCTGATAGATCGTATAATGATGTGGCCGATGGTTCAAAGAACTTATATTTTTCAAATCTAACATTACAACTCGGGGTCAGCACTCGTGCTCCTTGTGTCCCATAACAATACTGTCCCAGGCGAAATATACTCTTTCGAAGGCATTGATTACAATCAGAAGCTGATAGATATGGTATACACTCCACATATCCATAAACCTTGTCCTTATTATTATATGCAACCTTCTTTTTTGGATGAATTAAAGCCAAGGATGCTAATTGGCCCATCAAACTTGTAGCAGTTTCCCAAAACAGAGTTTTTTCTGAGGTCTGTTGAGACATATTATTCTTGCTGCACGCATGCTTGAAATTTTCCGAGTTCATCGAGTCCATTGAATAATTGGCAAAGCGTAACATGCAGTTATCTTTCCACAATACCGCCTCTTTTGAGAATGGGCATGACTTATTGATATCTTCACGGGCTTTAAGCAAACAGTTACGACAATCATTTGGGAGGATGTCATCCCGACAAAGATAGAGGCCATAGGCAATGTCTGAATGGCTCTTTCCAGCACTCTTGTTAAAGAACTTGTAATTATTAAGGGCATCATCTGAAGCGAGTGAGTTGAGGACTTGGTAGAGATTTGAAAAGTACGTGATGTTGTGTGTGTTGCTGGTGGTGGTGTTGAGGCCGCAGTACTGTGTTCGGTATTCAGTAGCTGTGGTGGTCAAGATCAAAACAGGGATCCAAAGCAAAACAAGGGAAAGAAGCATAGTTTCAGGCGCAATGAAAGGCTTTTTTGAGAATTTTGGTTTGCTTTATTTTATCTTTTTGCAAAAGCGTAGGGTAATAAAGGAAGGCCTCACCATGTTTTATGCATCATTCTAAAAAGCTAATTTGATACCTTTTTTTGATTTGTTAAAAACTAAATTGCCTTTTAGTTGCACATGATTTTTAAATCTAGTCAACTTTTGTAGGTTAACTAAAATTGTGTTCACGTAATTTAGCAATCATATATTCTGATTATGATGGTGAGAGCTTGAACTTTCTATCGTAATTTGTTTCATTTTATTGTTTGTCAATTGTTTCTCGATTTTATTTTATGTTTTGCTAATGGTTTTGAAAGAACAAGAGCTAGAGTTATCAGTTTTATGTCGTGTTTTGGTGTATAAGTAGGACGAAACATTTATTTTGTATTGTACATACTTATCAATTAGTTATCAGTTAAATTTATGAAGTATAAAGGTAATATTTTAGAAAGTGTACAACTCCAGAACAAAAGGGTTTTAACGATAGAAAATTCGTTGGTCGTTTGTCGAAAAAAGTCATCACCGACGTATGTCATAGCTAGAGAAAAATGTGGCCGGTGATCGTGATTACCGGAGGATATCACCACTAGTAGTAACCAGTGATCCCCCACCCATTATCGATCTGCCACAAATCCGTCAGAAATTTTCGACGAGAAAATCCATCAATCAAACCGGTCCCTTTGTTTGTAGTGTATGTATGCACTAATAAATTGTAAAGTTGTTTTATTTATTTATGAAAATGTTGGCTATTGAAATTTTAAAAATATGGTTAAAATATATTTTAATATGAGTATCAAATTAAATAGAATAAAATACTTATATTCTCATATAATTTATTTGTTCCAAAAAAATGAGTAAATTACATGATTGGTCTATGTGGTTTACACGCAATAACACTGTGTGTCCCTATTTTAAAAAAATTATGGATTTGGTCAGTGTGGTTTACACTTTCACACTCATTTGGTCCCTGATCCTAACTTTGTTAACAAAACTCTGCTAAATAAGTTAACTAGAGGCGCATTATAGTCATTTTTTTTATATTTTAATTAAAAATTAAAAAAAAAGGGACCAAAAATGTAATTTCACTCTATTACACATATATGTGGTTTAAAATTTATGTTTAAATAAAATAAAGATTACAAATAATTCCTATTTTGAAGAATTACAGTTGAAAAACATGAAAATATATATCTCTATGAGTGACATTAGAAACAATAAATTTTTTAGAGTAATTACATGACATAATAAAAGGTATAAATTTGTGTAATGGAGTGAAGTTACATTTTTGGTCGCTCGATTTTTTAAATTTTTTTTAATTAAAATATAAAAAGAGTAAAATAACTATAATCTCCCTCTAGTTAACTTATTTAGCAAAGTTTTGTTAACAAAGTTAGGATCAGAGACCAAAGGAGTGTGCAAGTGTAAACCACACTGACCAAATCCATAATTATTTTAAAATAGGGACACATAGTGTTATTACGTGTAAACCACAAAGACCAATCATGTAATTTACTCAAAAAAATTATATCTACAATAATTTTGATTTAAAAAATATGATATTAACGTATAAAGTTTTCAAACCTTGATCCACTAGAGTAATATGGATTTTGTTGATGCCAAAAATAACTTAACAAAAATCAACTTGAGGTGCTTGTGGACCTGATCGATCAAAGTAAGGATTCTCCAAACAAACGTAAATAAAAATCAAAAGTAAACAAGGACAAGAGATTTGGTGACGCGGAAAAACTCTTGGACGAAGGAAAAAACCACAGACGATAGGTTAGTATCGTCGATGCACTATGGAAAGTGACGCCAAACAGGGGCGTCGTCCTTTGGAACTGTGGTCATACGATTATAAGTGAAAAACGTATGTAAAAACTAAACTAGAGTATGAAGTTCAGAGAGCTATTATGTATTTTTTTGGTTTCGAGAGTGCGAAGAAAAGTTCATGTGTATTTTTCAGTGATCTTTACATTGTATATATAGTTGTCGTTGCTTTGTAACGTTTGATCGATATTGATTTCCTTCATAAATGCTTTTGATGACGTCTGATCGTAACTGCCCAACGGTCCTGCTAAGAAAGATAACGGTTAACTCATAATAAACCTGAAAGTAACGGCTTGCGTCGAGTGTTTGCAAGTCTGTTTTGCGTCTGAGACTTCGCTTGGAGCTTTTGGTCGATCGTTAATTCGCGATGTTTTAACCGGCGTGAAGCACTATTGGTCGAACGTTTGCGTCCGTTGTCGAGCAATTTGCTCGATCATTGCTCTTTGGATCTTTGGCTAATATTCGGGGGTCTTGGGTCGAACATTTTAGTCAACGGTCGAGGGTTTGAGCGACAAATTTATTTTTGAATTTTGCCGAGACATGTGTTGCTGGTTGTTGGGGGGAACGGAGTCGTTTGGTTTCGGGTGGGAATACTTAGGATCTAACCCATTTAATTAACTTAGGCTGAACAAGGCGATGATGTTTAGAAGATGACAGGCCTTGATGATGTCATGCGTACGTGCAAGCACGCGTGGGCAGCTGTCACGGACAAGTATCGCCCATCTGTCGAACGAATGCAGAGAGGCGCGGACAGGTGTCATCTCGGGGAGACAGGAAGACGATTTTGTGCAGTCATAAAAGGAAACGATTTTTTTTCCTTTTCGTTTTCCTAATTCCGCGAAGATTGCTTCGTAAGACTTGCAACTTCTTTTTTCTTCTTCCAAAGAATGTCGAACCCTCTGAGCACCATTTCTCCCGTCGATCTGCCTGCTTTTTGCAATCTCGGTTGGCTTCCGGCTTATGTCAACCTGGAATGCCCCGGGGATCTTACGACCGAGGAATTCCCCGAGGATTGCTTTGTCATGTACGAGTATCCCTTCAAGATAGGGTATTCATGGTGTAGGATCCTTCCTATTCGGCGAGGTTTGAATAGAAGGGGGTCGCTGGGGCCCGTCCTGAGGGAACCGTCTCCTAGTGCCGAGGGCTCTAAGAGGGAGAAGACGTCGAAGGCGGTTGTGTCTTCGCACGTGTCTGCTTTTCCTCCGTCGCAAGGCGAGAGGAAAAGATCGATGGCTGGAGCTTTCGTTGGCAACCAATTCCAGGTATTATTATCCAACGTTTTGTCTGATGGGGTCATGACTCCCATTTATTCCATGTGTCGTGCGACGTGCGTTTGAGTGATCATGCGTGCTTGCGATATTGACGCTAAGCGGTCTTTTGTTTTCAGGCCATACATGCGTCACTTGGCCAGGTGATTGTCATGGCCTCCAAAGAGGAGGAAGTCGTGCGAGAGCACGAATCAGCCCTACAAGCGGAGGAGGAGGAAACTCTGGCTAGAGCCGACGACTTCCGTCTTTCGCTTGAGAAATTTCGCGGTGAACTTGGGTGCGAACGGGACATTAGCTCTAACCTCAGGCGCCATCAGGCGGAGGCCTTGGAAAAAATAGGGGCGCTGGAGGTTAAGCTGGAGGTGGACAAGGAGGCTCTGCCTCCAAGGAGGTCGACGATCTGAGGATCCGGTTGGATCGAGCCCAAGGGGTCGCCAGGCCGTCTGCACAACCGGCGCCGCTCGGTTTTCCGCCTTCCTAGTTTTTCTCTCTTTTTATTTTTGCTTCTCAAGGTGACGTTCTGGGTAGCACCTTGTTTTTATAGTCTGTTCGAGTTTTAATGAAAAGATTCATTTCGTAACGACTGACTATTAGTTCGAAGGACAAACGAAATAAGCATAACTCTATAATACGAATTTTGTGAAAAAAGAGGTTCTATCTCTGGCGATCGAGCCATTTAAAACGATTTGTTTTGAGGTCCGAAGGACCAAGGCCGAAACTTCCGTGCAATTGAGTCCCTAATCAGTAGGTCGTAAGACGTAATCTCCTACCTTGAAGGTCTTTATCCTGATGTTTTTGTTGAAATATCGTGCGACGGACTGCTGTTGTGGTGCCAATCGGACGTCAGCCGAGTCTCATAGCTCTTCGAGTGCTTCCACGTTGTAGCTAAGGTCTACCAGGTTTTGCTCGACAGAGGCATGCCACGCGGTTGGCAGGCTTGTTTCGATTGGCAGGACAGCTTCGCATCCATATACTAGCGAAAATGGTGTTTGTCCTGTTGAGGTACGAGGAGTCGTACGATTAGCCATAAAACGGAGGGTAACTCCTCGACCCAACGTCCTTTGGCGACTCCGAGTCTTTTTTTGACTGAATTGGTAATCGTTTTGCTGCCTGACTCGGTGAGTTCGTTGGATTGTGGATAGCGGGATGTGGAGGTCGTGAGTTTTGTACCCCACTCTTCACATAATTGTCTTGTTATATTACTTATGAATTGAGATCCATTATCACACATAATCTCGGAGGGAACGCTAAATCTGCAGATAATATAAGTCCAGATAAAAGATATCATCTCTTTATCTCGTATTTGGGAAAAAGTGGCGGCTTCGATCCATTTCGAGAAGTAATCCGTAAGGACTAACAAATATACCTTTTGTCCGGGCGCCTGTGGCAATTTGCCGACAATATTCATACCCCATCGCATGAAAGGCTAGGGGACCAGGGATGAATGCAGGAATTCAGAGGGCCGGTGAGTCATATACCTGAGTGGCGCTGGCAAGCGTTGCATTTTTGTACATATGTTACAGCGTCCTGTCGGAGAGTAGGACAGTATTAGCTTTATCGCGAGATCCTGTTTGCTATGCTTCGTCCTCCAAAATGATTCCCACACTCTTCGTCATGCATTTCTCGTAGTATTTTTTGGGTCTAGCTAGGAATGAAGCAACGTAAGTTTAACCCGGTAGACGATCGTCTATAGAGTCTTCTCGCGATCATGACATATCTGGAGGCCTTGAATCGGATTTGTCGAGCATTCATTTTTTCTTCTGGCAGGCAGTCGTTCAATAAGTAATCCCGAATTTCCTTTGTCCAATCGTTCGACTCATCCAATACCAACACCTGGTCGTGTTCATTATTTTCTATCGACGGACTTGTTAGGTGGATTATTGGTATCATGTCGAATGATGATTTTGCCAAGGCAGACCCTAGATTGGCAAGCGCATCGGTTCGAGTATTTTGGTATCATGTCGAATGATGATTTTGCCAAGCCAGACCCTAGATTTGTTGAATGCTGATTTTGCCAATATACTGTCATTATTGATCTTTCGTTGCAAATTCTCCTCTCATTTGGTTGACGACGAGTAGAGAGTCGCTCATGACTTGAAGATTCTTTGCCCCCAAGTCGTATGCTATATCCATGCCTATGACTAGGGCCTCAACGTGCAACACCCAGGGTTGGTCGTCTTGGATCGCCACAATGTTTACTTCCTCGACCGCCAATTTTTCCAGCTCGGGACTGAAATCTGCAATAAAGTCTTGTGACTTAATCGCGGTCTTGGTTTGAAGTTTATTTCGTAGTTGCTGAGGTAGATGCTCCATTTCGCCAACCGCCCCGTCAGCTCTGCTTTCCTTAGGACGGATTTTAGCGAGAAGTTGGTGACGACGTTGATAACATGCGACTCAAAATAATGTCGGAGTTTCATAGCCGCGGTGACTAACGACAGAAGCAATTTTTCCATTGAAGTGTATTTTTTTTCCGCGTCAATTAAGGATTTATTGACATAGTAAATTGGGAACTGTTGCCTGTCTTCCTCTAGGACCAGAACGACACTGACAGAGTTTTCGCTTACGATGAGATATAGCTGAAGCTCTTCCTCATCCTTGGGTTTTGACAACAGGGATAGCGATGCCATATAGTCCTTCAAAACCTAAAGCGCTGTTTTATGGTCGCTCGTCCAGTCAAAACTTTTGTTCTTTCTGAGGACATTGTAGAATAGATGACATTTGTCGGACGATCGAGAAATGAATCTATTGAGCGCAGCTACACGACCCGTGAGTTTTTAGACCTCTTTAAAATTTCGAGGTGATTTTATTTCGCGAATCGCTCTGATCTGATCAGGGCTGGCTTCAATTCCTCGCTGCCCCAAAGGAACATTTCCCGGATTCAGCTTCATCTGGTACTTTCGCAGTATCTCGAACGATTGGCGTAAGTGTTCTACGTGGTCTACCGCTTGCTTGGATTTGACCAACATGTCGTCGATGTACACCTCCGTTGTGTTCCCGAGGTGTGGTTCGAACATTCGATTGACGAGTCGTTGATAGGTGGAACCTGCGTTTTTAAGGCCAAAGGGCATTACTTTATAGCAGTAAATCCCCTGTCAGTCATGAAAGTCGTTTTTTTTTTATCGTCTGGGTGCATGAGGATCTGGTTGTACCCTGAGTATGCATCCATGAAAGTTAACAATTCATGACCGACAGTTGCGTCGACCATCGCGTTGATGTGGGGCAATGGGAGCGGGTCTTTGGGACAGGCTATATTGAGGTCGGTAAAGTCTATACAGACTTGCCACTTTCCATTTTTTCTTTTTAACGACCACGACGTTTGCTAGCCGCTCTGGATATTTCACCTCTCGAATTTTGGCTGATTTTAATAAGTTATCGACTTCGTCATTGATAACCTTGTTCTTCTCCGAGGCGAACTTCCAGCGCTTCTGTCTCACGGGTTTGAATGATGGATCAACGGATAATTGATGTGATATGATTTTCGGGTTGATCCCGATCATATCTTCGTGTGACCAGGCGAAACAATCGGCGTTTGTTCGAAGAAAGTCGACCAACTTCTGCTTGACTTTTGATCCAAGTGACGCCCCCATGTGGACCTTGCGTTCTGGGTAATTCGGATCGAGTACGACCTCTTACAGTTGTAAATCGTTGCTCGAGTCTTCTTGGTCTTGCAGTTGGTTGACATGCTGTTTTCGAGCCTTCATGGTTGTTTTGTAACATTCTCGCGCCATCTTTGGATTGCTTTTTAATTCCTGCATGCCCCACGGCGTTGGGAATTTTAGTACTTGATGATAGGTTGAAGGAACAACTTTCATTTCGTGGATCCTTGGTCGCCCCATGATAACATTTTATGCAGATAACGTTGTATGCAGAGGGGCAATTAACGACGTTGAATCTGGTAGATACTGACTCCCTTAGCATAGACAGTGAGGCTGATTTCCCCGAAGGTGTGGGCGGCATTTCCGCTGAATCCCACTAGGATCGTTGTTCTCCGCGTGACTTCAGTTTTCTTTACCCCTATTGCTTCTAGGGTGCTGAGAAAGATTACGTTAACCGAGTTGCTTCCGTCCACGAGCACTCTTTTCATCGACCAATCTCTAATTGACAGCTGGATCACTAGTCCGTCATGATGCTTTGGTCGTAAGCCACCCAGGTCGCGAGCGTTGAACATGACGCGAGTGTTTCATGAATCGACGCCTGCCTCCTATTTGCGTACCCGGGTGACGACAGGATCTTCAGGTCGATGCGTCGCTTATCCACTGGCGGTTGAATGGGTGAGTCCGCAGACGTCCGTTCCACCTGGGCTGTCCCTAAACGGGAGATCTTGCGGATGTCCCTTGGATACTGTTTCTCCGTGAGGAAATCTTTGATCTTCCAGCAGTTGAATTCGCAGGTTTGCAGCGTTCAGTTAAGCTCTTAGGTTTGCTTTAGTGTGGTTAGCTTTGTGGTATGCCATTGACAAAATCAAAAGAGAATCGTCAGTAACACGGGGTTCGTTTGGAGAATTCCTCTAATCGGGTCCCACGAATGGCGCCAAACTGTTAATGCCAAAAATTAACTTAACAAAAGTTATCTTGAGGTGCTTATGGACCTGATCGATCAAAGGAAGGATTCTCCCAACGAACGTAAATAAAAATGAAAAGTAAACAAGGACAAGAGATTTGGTGACGCGCAAAAAACCTTGGACTAGGGAAAAAACTGCGGACGATAGGTTTGTATCGTCGCTGCACTATGGAAAGTGACGCCAAGCAGGGGCGTCGTCCTTTGGAACTGTGGTCGTACGATTACAAGCGAAAAACGTATGTAAAAACTAAACTAGAGTATGAAGTTCAGAGAGCTATTATGTATTCTTTGGTTTCGAGAGTGCGAGGAAAAGTTGTCGTTGCTTTGTAACGTTTGATCGATATTGATTTCCTTCATAAATTCCCTTGATGACGTCTGATCGTAACCGTCCAACGGTCCTGCAAAGAAAGATAACGGTTAACTCATAATAAACCCGAAAGTAACGGCATTCGTCCAGTGTTTGCAGGTCTGTCGTGCTTCGGAAACTTTGCTTGGAGCTTTTGGTCGATCGTTATTTCGCGATGTTTTAATCGGCGTAAAGCACTATTGGTCGAACGTTTGCGTCCGTCATCGAGCAACTTGCTCGATCATTGCTCTTTGGATATTTGGCTAATACACTACAAAACAAATGACTTTCAACCACAAAAATTACCAAGAGAAATTTTCGTCGGTGATTACCCACAGATCACCATGAAAATACCAATAGTTCGGTAAAATCCGTTGTTTTTCGAGAAAATACCAACAGATCACCTGGAGAATCCCTGAGTAATCTGTCATTGATTTGAATTACCCACCAACAATTTAGCCACGAACTTTTATGACAGTTTTGTGCGGAATCACTCTTTAGGGATGGATTTCCCAGGGAATAATCCGTTGGCAAAAGTCTTTCGTGTAGTAGTGATATTCGGTGGTCTTGGATCGAACATTTTAGTCAACGGTCAATTCGCTCGATCATTGCTCTTTGGATGTTTGGCTAATACACTACAAAACAATTGACTTTCAACCACAAAAATTACCAAGAGAAATTTTCGTCGGTGATTACCCACAGATCACCATGAAAATACCAATAGTTCGGTAAAATCCGTTGTTTTTCGAGAAAATACCAACAGATCACCTGGAGAATCCCTGGGTAATCTGTCATTGATTTGAATTACCCACCAACAATTTAGCCACAAACTTTTATGACAGTTTTGTGCGGAATCACTCTTTAGGGATGGATTTCCCATGGAATAATCCGTAGGCAAAAGTCTTTCGTGTAGTAGTGATATTCGGTGGTCTTGGATCGAACATTTTAGTCAACGGTCGAGGATTTGAGATTTATGTCCAAACAGATTTCGAAATATTTGAACCTTCCATTTTTTGTGTAGTGTGTTTACAAATGGGTAAAAATTAAATATTATTTTAATGTTAAAAAGATTTTGAGTATATTATTGATTTACATTTAATGATTTAATAGTTGTATCTTTGATAAATTAAGAATATTTATAAACAAAAACTCTAATCTTTCAATATATTATGACTAATCTTGAGTTCTGCTCCATACATTTTTATTTTATTCTCTTTGTATTAAATGTTTTTATCAAAAAAATATACAAAAATATGCCTTAAATATTCTTATTTATTTTTCATGAAAGAGTAGAAAATCATGTATATGATGAATTTTGGAGAACACTTTGAAGCCAACATAGATCGTACACAAATAATATTTTTCGGGATTCCTTAAGTTTCACATGCTCATGATCGTACACAAATAATAGTTGCAAGCACTCAGTTATTGTCTTCCAATGTCAAAAAGATAATGCTTGTTGTTTGAAGTGTACTAATGGCAAGAAGATAATACTTGTAATATGAAGGGAATGTTAGGTATAAAATTTTACACACTCGTCCCTTTGTTTGAACAGAATAACAAGTCTTGTCATTCCTAATATTGTTTTCAATTTTATGTAATTATTTCTGACCCATTAAAAATATTTAAAATAACCCAATATGTAAACAACAATGGTTCAATACATGTTAATTATATACTTTGTATTCTAAGGTTTTATGATATAAGTAAAAGTCCATAAAATACAAAATTGAGAGAAAATATGAGATTTTTCAGCTACAATATTTTTAGCCAAGCGCAGTTCGTATTGGTTTTCTATTCCCCAGAGGTTGAACGTTCGGATCATTCATGATATTAATTTGGACAATAACTTTACAATATCTATATCTATACACTACAACAAAAGGCACTTATTAGGACGTCTATTAACGTCCTAAAAGGCTACCTAATAGGACATTTATCTTATAAGACCAAAATTATGGGCGTCCAAACTAAAGGCCTTACAAAATGTTTTAAAAACAAAATTAGGCGACCAAAAAAGTTCTACGATTTTGAAACATTATCAAGCGTCCTATTAAATGTTTTATGTGACGCAAAAAGTGTCCTAACAGAGTATAAAATAGGATACTTATAGGCGTCCTAAGAAGTGGTTTATAGGAAAAAACAAAATGTCGCAAAAATTCTACGTGTCATAACAACACTACTAAAATGAAAGGCTTTCACTTATGGACATTTCCCTGGGAAATCCGTCGCTAAAAGGTGATTCGTCACAAAACCGTCACAAAAGTTCGTTGCTAAATTGTTGGTGGGTAAATTAAATCAGTGAGAGATTACCCAGGAAATTCCTGGGTAATCCGTTGGTATTTTCTTGAAAACATCGGATTTCGTCGAAACCATTGGTATTTCCTGGGTAATCCGTGGTAATTACCCACGAAAATTTCCCTGGGTGTTTTTTTGTGAGTGAAAGTCATTTGTTTTGTAGTGCAAGTTTTATAATTATAAAGCAAACTCAAGGGTCCTATAAAATGTATTATGTGGCGCTAAAAAGCGTCCTAATAGGGTATTTAATAGGACACTTTTTGTGGTCCTAATATACGTTTACCTACCATTACATTTAGAATCACATATGAGCGTCCTAAAAAGTGGTTTTATAGGACAAAATTGAATGTCACGACAAGGGTGATATTATTACCAACATATGTGTCGTAACAAGTTTGATAATTATAAAGCATTCAAGGGTCCTATAAATTGTATTACGTGACGCTAAAAAGCGTCCTAATAGAGTATAAAATACGACATCTTTTGTGGTCCTAATATACATTTACCTACTATTACATTTAGAAACGCATATGAACATCCTAAGAAATGTCTTTATAGGACGCAATTCAATGTCTCAAAAGTACTTATATTAACACGATATGTGCTAAAAAGTTTTATCCCTATAAAACAAATTTTGTAGATACCTATGACACGTATTATGTAGCATGTATTATTTTTCCAAAAACATATGCAAGTTATATTAGCTTGAGAACTACTGTTTAGTATATCCCAACACATGTTTTATGTTTATGGCGACAAAACTAAGTATCCAAATACTATAAATCTTCGTCAAACGTCATCACGGTAATACATAGCATCATGTTTCATCCACGGGCACCACCTACGGTTCAAAAAATACATAGAAGTTAAAAGTTATATATATATATATATATATATAAACTGTATAAATTTTAGAAATTTGAAACGTACCAATACGAAAGGGCAAGGCCATGCAACAGTTGCCCCAAGGGCATGCATCTTCAATTGTAATGAACAGACCATATGGTCTCACCAATCATTCCCTCTTTTTAATAGAAACTAGTATGTGTGCTTCACACCATTCTGGCCCAATCTCTTCACCCCCAACCAACTCATCTGGATCTAAGTTTCTGACCCTTGCTTTTGCTACAATCTCCATCGAATTTACAATGCTTTTAAGATAAACCTCAATCCGAACCTAAACAACAAATTAAACTGTAGGATAATACAGTTTGTTAAGGATCATTCTACATGATAAACTCTACTAAAAGCATGATGGCTTCAAATATTTTTGGTTTTATCTTTATTTTAAACTGTAGTATGACACAGACATGTTGTTGTTTGTTTGTCTGTATAACAGATTTGGAATTTGTTAATTTCAGTATGAAAAATGAATACTACAGTAGGATGGGTGCGATTATCTTTTGCAAATCAAGATTCTCTTCGATATACCTTCCTTATTCTAAAAAAGGGACATGTTAGTCGCAAGGACTATGATATGTTTTAGACATCATGCATTTGAATTTAAGATTAAACCCAATTAGTATGTTCAAAGTTAAAATTTAAGACAGACATGCAACTAGATTATTTTAAAACTTTTATGATAACTGAATTTACAACCAATTGCTGAAAATCTTGGGAGAGAGCATATGTTAATCTGACTTGCAGATACTTTTAGAGGTTGTTGTTTGGTTGGCTTTTCGTCAAGTATTGTATAAATAAAGTTGTCTGTTTGTATAGATTGGGACGGTTTTTGTTTTGGAATGGTTTTTTCATAGATGAAGGGAACATATTTTTTAATTTAGAATGATGGGTTCGGAAAAAACTTGACTTTATGTGTAAAACTCCTCCGAGAAGCTTACTGAATAAGTCAATTTCTATATCATTAAGCCATTACCAAACAGTTTTATATAGCTAACCAAATAAGTTTTTGAGCCCCATTAAGCTGATGTAATAACATGTTGGGTTATTCAGAAGATAATAAGAAGGGCCTAGTGCATATGTAATGCAGCTGTGTTAACACGAACTAATTAGAATGACCTAGCACCAAAGCTATTATGATACAAATTCATGTAACAGTCAGATGGAAATCAATATTGGTGATTAAATGATGATTATGTTTAGAAAACCCTATGCAATCCGACAGTTAGCCAACTCGTGTGTGAGGTACAAAAACAGCTCATATTTTGTGGTCAAATAGCAGTTCAATCTAAGTGTCTAATGCTGATAGTGTATCATCATTAAAATACTATGAAATGATTGTGATGGTCTGTTTGATGTTTTGACTAAAGATCATCGTGTTTTAATTAAATTCAGTATAATGTTAAAGAAAAAGTTAGCATAAATCATATCTCTTCGTGTGACCATAAATGGAGGTTTCCCTCTTTTTTGCACGTTTTATTTCTCTTTAGATTTATGAATGTCTCAAGTTGTAATACCATGATATAATGTTAACCAAATAAGTAGCAAATTACAAAAAAAACACTTGGAACACAATTAAGATCAACACAAATTTGCACCAAATACCCTCAATGTCATATATCTCTTAAAGTCAAAAAATTTACAAATGAGAGTTGTAACTCAAAATGAAAGATAAGGAAACTATTTATACTCTAGATAGAAGTTACAATTTTAGCTCTTCTACTTTCAACAATTCTAAATCTAACATTCTCCCTTTTTGGTGAAAGTAGCATGTTTCTTGAAAAGATAGAACACTTCAAAAATGAATTCTGACACTACATGTACTGAATTCATATCCTAGGTGCCCTTGTATGCCTTGAACGGAGACGAAGAAGGACTTCCAATCTTGTAACACCTTCTCTATACTCAAGTCTTGCTTTAATTGCATTCAATGCAGCAGTCATTAGAACTCTCTCTCTGAACCATTTTCTTCACTACTTGATCATCTATCTTTAGCTTTGCTTCCAAATATATCTTAATGGTCTTCAGAGTTCTATCACAATAACAAGCTATTTCACTAAACCCTCGTAGATGATCCCAAATTCTGGTTGTTCAATAATACACCATAAGGGCAGCAGAAAAACTTTGATCTTGCTTCACCAACTTAAGCTTTGGTTGATTGCTTTCAAGACCCGTATGAAAATCATAAACATATGCTTGATATATGTGATAGTACTTGATGAAGCTCAACAGCTTATCATATCCCTTCAAGTAATCTCCAGTCCGAACAGTCATTCTTCTGAAATCATTGACCATCTCTATCAAATCATCAATAGATAGATGAATAAAATATGTTTCAGAGAATTCCCATTGCTTAAATTCCCGAGGATAAATTTCAAAGTAAGACATGTCAAACCTAACACACTTTTTTGTCAAAATGGAAGAAATATTCATGTAGCCATGTTTAGAGTTGACTCGATGTTTGTCCATTCTTGAATGTTTGAATTATGAAGATATCGCCGTTTAGCTTCCCCTTGTAGATGCATAACATCCAATGTCTTGACTTCATCTAATGGAACTAGATGTCTGATGAAAAATTTCTTTCAGTATTTTCCAGAAACAGTGTATACATTCTCTGAATTTGCCATTGGGATCGTAAATTTTCTACCTTCTGACTGGTCCAGGAAGATTATCTAGGCGAATCCTTTCTAGTATATAAACTTCTGTTGGGTCACCGATGATTTGGTGATGAACCACCTTCCTTTGTATGGTTGATTTTTTTATAGGTTCTTTTGAAGGTCTGAAATATGCTTCAAGTATTGGAAAGTCAAAGACTATCCAATCAAGGGTTGTACATCAAAAAGTGGAATTTTGGATGTACCAACTAGCTTCAATATTCAGATCAAATTGCCAAAGTCAAGATTGGGTCACCAATATAGTGGGTCACCGATGGTACACATTTATGTCATCAAAGTGTTGGGTCATCAATACAAGATGAGGTCATCAAGTTAGTACTCATGGTCACCGACACTATTATCTTGGTCACCGAAATTGCAGGTATCATTTCTAAGGCTGTGATATCAAGTCACAACTACAAGGGTGGACACTTTCAACACTTAGTGAAAATTTGAAGTTCACTAAGCAATGTGTACACTTATCAATTCCAACCTTACAAGGTATCCACCGATGTGATACATAGACTTAGCAATTTTCAAGAGATAAGTTCTTGACTCACAACAAATGCAAGACACGTGTGCAGCAAGAACTTGGGCATTAAGCCTTAAATAAAAACATTCTCTTTTATTTTTATAAAAGGAATATTTGTCTTTTAGCTAAATGGTTTGATGGGACTTCACAGAGCATGAAGAAAAGAAGATAAAGTTATCTGACATTACGTGCTACAAAGAATGGTTCATCCATTATTCTAGTACAAAGGGAGTGGTCTCTTCCTTTGTCCAGCAGATACACTTCCAGCTAATGAATCCTTGACATCTGTCCACATGCATCCCATGCATGGGCACTATAAAAGGAGATGAAGTCCTTCCTATAAATCTCACGCTTTCAACAAATCTTCAAAGTGACTATTTGTATGACTCCGACAATCCTGTGTGTTATAACAGTCTTGTTTTAACTTCCTTAGTGTATAAGTTAATTATTGTTATCTGTGTGTTTAGTTTGTTAGAATAGTGTGTCTATTCTTTTCCGCAACAAACTTTCTGTGTGTAAATTTTTAATATTTATATTAAAAAATTTAAAAAGAGTATATTATGTGTGTTTGTATTCAACCCCCCTTCTACAAAACCCTCACTTGCTTAGACATCTCTCTTTGGGGACTAACAAGTGGTATAAGAGCAGTTGGTTTAATTCAATAAACCAGATCTGTGATGGCTACTACTTCAAATGTTGATGGTACTAACAACTTCCTCTAAACCTTCCTCTGGAACTGCAACTGGATCATCAGACTCTCTAAAGATCTCATTATCATCCCTGATCTCGTCATACTCTCCTTCTTGTACCATATATTCTTCATCATACGGAAATAAATCTCTTATTTCTTTTCTCATAACCTCTTGAGAAAGATGTTCTCCAATATCATCCAGAGGAGTATTCAACCACTACTAGAAAATTGAGTATTTTCAACGGAAAATGTCGTTGAAAATTTTCTACGAATTTTAGAGGGATTATTGATAAAACATAAATTTTCTATGAATTTTCAACGAATTTCCGTTGAAAATCTTTCAAAAAATGCATTTCAACCAAAAACTTTTTGACGAGACATTGTGTTGAAATTATTTTGGTTGAAAATGCATATATGTTTGTAAGAGATTTTCAACGAAAATTTGTTGAAAATTCGTAGAAAATTTATGTTCTGTCAATAAACCTCTAAAAATCGTAGAAAAATTTCAACGACATTTTCCGTTGAAAATTAATTTCCGTTGAAAATACTCAATTTTCTAGTAGTGAACAACAAATCAGCCAACCTGTCTTCCTCAGTTCTTTTGTCGGCAACCTTAGGCTTTTCAATTGTTGGTTTGACATCAACAAGAACCAAAATAACTGCACCTGCATCAATCATTGGTGCCTCATCTATCCCTGATTCCACAACCTGATGTGCCATTTCAGACTCTACCATTTCCTGAACACCGTCAGCTTGACGATTCTCAGTCTGCTCTGCTTCCTAAACTTGTTCACTGACCCTTTGAATATCTAACTATACTTGTTCAACTCGACGCCTTTTCTCCCCCTCATGGGGATCTTAATCATCAGGATCCTCATGTCTCCTTTTATTTGTGTCGTCTTGAGATTTACAAATTTTCCTCTAAAACAGAAACTCGGCCTGATAACTTCGTAAGCCCAGTCGATACAAGACTTGTAAGATCAGAAAATCCTTTCTGCATTTCTTCTCGAAGCCTTTGAATCTCTGTCGTTGAAGAACTCGGGGTAGACTATGCAATAGGTGCAATCTGTAGCCGAAGAAGATGAGCAAGGTCAAGATCTTGATTTTCTGGAGCTGTCTGTGCAAGTAATCTAGAGTAGAGCATAAACTTCAACTCTTCAAGTGCTGGTTCTAGTGGTGGTCGTGATGGAGTTATAACGGGAACTGTGCTGATGTATCTTGGAGGTGGTGCCTCAGAAGTTCCTGCCACTCAGAAGTTTTGGAATTGGTGATTCCACAACAGTTGTTTGCTGGAGACAACTTCCAAACATTGTAAATGAAGACATTCAACTGTCTGCTTCATTACTTCCATACCAAGTCTTAGATGACTCTGAGAGAGAACCCATGAAGGTAACTGTCCTGGTCCACTTAGGATACTAGGTGAGACAACGGACGAAGCCGTTGCGCCTGTGTTCAACGTTGGCATAGTGTTAACACTGACAGGACTTCCACCCTATCCTCGCGGGGCACTAACAAATAGTGGCCCACTCTGAGTGTTCCGATTAGGGCACGGAGACTCCCTATAGATGTTTTTTGAAAAAATAGACGGTGACCTAGGTGATGTAATACCGGGCCCTAGACTCGAAGTGGTAAACAAAGAAGACGACGGCAGGGGCAGGAGCCTGTCTGTTTCAATACCTTCAAACTCCGAGCGAGTTGCATATAGTGTATGTGCTAATTCACGTGAACAAGTGAAATAGTAGCTTGTTGGGAAGCTACTAAGTGGCTGAGGGGGGTTGCAATTGAATTGTTGGGTGAACATTGTCTTTTTCAATGCTGAATCCTAACAGATACGTCACAGCAGTAGATGTGGTTCCCCGGGTGAAACTGGTTTGAGGAAGGTCTGATATTTCTGTTTCTGACCTTTTCTCACTCTCACCATGTTCTTTTGCCCCCCTTTCACTCAGGCTCACATTAATTTCTATTTCAACTTGATCTCCCTCATCCATCCTTATAACTTTCGAAGCTTGAACATCTGAAACAACGTTTTGAATTACAACGTTTGGATCAGGCATATGCATTTCTATGGTTTCATTAATTGGTTCAGTTTCGGTATCTCTGAATTTGCTTCAAATAGTGGAAGTTGTCTACCGATTCGGTGTGGTATTCAATGAACTAGAGTATGATCAGAAACATCATCATTATCATCATCATCATCGTCGTCTGCACCAAGATCCACAATATTATGTTAAGGACTATCGACTGGAGAATCAGTCGTTCTGGGAATATTCATCTCAACAGTCGCTGTGACTGGAGGAATTTCAGAAGTACCAACTGCAGCAGATGATTCAGGAATAACCCTTGCTTCAACATCTTCCAATGCACGATCAGATGCACCCACTTCTGTACCGCTCTCATTTCCATTTTCCCTCATCTCTCCCCGATGAAGAACCCCATGTTCCTGACCATGCTCTCCTAGACCAAACTCCTCAATCCTCTTAGGGGGCATTGTGGGCCGGACCAGCAGGCTCTTGTCGGTTCATCAATGAATTCTTAGTTCTATAAGATATCACACATTCTGCATTTTGATCGACATATGCAATTAAAACTTCTGGAAGAGGAATTGCATTCAGATATTAACCTTCTTGAGTAGGTGCAATAGAACACAAAACTCTTGAGTTGGCTTTTGGATGATGTTCTCATCGAGGAATATTTTGATTGCCTTCGAACATGCTATCAACAAAAACCTGCATGTAACGTTGGAACGGAATAAACTTCTTTGTTTTTGTTGAAGTGCGTGTCTCAATAATTTCCTGCCATATGATAGCAACAAAGTCTATATGTTTGTTGAAGGCGGCTGCATGGAAAAATCGTAGAAACCCCGCACTGCAACTATCAATGCAAGTGGATTTGCCCGTGATGCACCGATTGACGATGGAAAAATAGAGTATTCCAATTGGGTGGCAGATGTTTTCTTTTGAATACGGATGGTTTTGGCAACACATCATTGTTACCCAAAAATGTCTTGACATAACTGATCCTCAAAAACATCTTCCTCATACTGATCTCTATTTGGGAATTGATTTCTTTTCAGTAATCCCAGTAAATATTGTATCTTGTTCAAGGTAAGTCTTGTTTCATAGTGATCAATCATTGCTGTGAAATGAGGATCGTTTTCAATAAGATGGAATGTCAGTGTATGCCAAAACGGCTGCAGATAAATCAGAGGAACTGTTGCATCTTTTGTTAAGGCTATAGAAATTGGATGACGTTTCAGTAGTTCCATCACGACCGGGAACTGAAAAACCACATGGAAGTCCAGTGTATTGTTACAATATTGTAGTTCTTTTTGTCTTTTTCTGCAATAAGTTTAGCGTCATGATTTGTAGTGTTTACAGATGGAACTGATGATATGTGTGATGCCAATGGTTGTTCATCATCAGAGGCATTTCCTTGATGTGCCATAATGATCCTGCAGATAAAAAGTCAACACACAAAAGTTTTGAAAATTTTTAAGAAAATTTAGAAAATGCGTAAGTCTGGAAGCTTTCGGATGACACTTCAAGCGAGCCTTTGAATGAAGCTATGCGAAGGAAGGCTCGGATGAAGCTTATGCAAAGGAAACAAGCTGCAAATAAGGTTACCCGAGGCTTATGAATATCAGCTTCATGCGAGGCCTAAGAATTTATGAATGCAAGTATCATGCAAAGGTTATGAATTTATGGTGACATGTATCATCCGAAGGTTATGAAACTTGAATCTCTAAGTCCTATTTCCAGATTTTTCAATGAAAATATAACTTTTTATTCAAAAACCCTTTAAAAACAGTCATTTTTACCCATATTTTTAAGTTCGTATCACACAAATAAAGTCCACTATTAACACAGATTGTAACCCACTCAAATGAATGATCAAACTCAGTTCAACATAAATAACAGTCGATGATTAAAAAATAAATACAAACCCAAACCAATCAAAATCAAAACAGTCATAAAATCAAAAACCTAATAGAAAACCAACCTTGAATGATTCTGAGTTGAAAAAAATTAGTAAGCACAACACTTCGTTGAATATGAAAAAATCAGAGAGGGAATTCGAGATTTTGAAATTGGTAAGGTAAAAAATGAGAAATAACTGTTCAATGATATTTATACTCGAAGGGATAAAGACGATTCAAATTCTGACAGTGACACGTGTCAAGACGTGATTCAATGCGAGGACACATTCACGAGGAGATTGGATGCGAAGTACGCTCCGAAAGACGAATAGTCAACTTTGCACAACATATATGCGAAGGTGACATTAGCCTTCAGAAACCTCATGCGAAGGGTAAATCGTGCCTTCACATAACACATATGCGAAGCCACGTGTCACAAAGGTATCCGAGGCCATGCGAAGCTCGAATATAGATATCTGAAGCCAAGCAAGGCTTGGATGAAGGTCATGCGAGGGTTACTATTCACCCTTGCGTTTGCCTATGACTTATCTGAAGCCAATGAAGACTAGGATAAGGTCATGCGAAGGTGCATGCCTTAGAAATTTTTTAAAAACTTAAAAAAAAACTGAAAACTGAAAAATTGAAAAATATTTTGACTTGTTAAAAATTTGACACTTTTAGCCCAAAAATTTATCAACTTAAAAGATGTCCAACTTTTAACTGATATAAGTGCAAAAAGCACTTTGCTCCCCCTTAACTGATGCTAGTGAAAATTTTGTATAGAAAAATATTTTCATCAATTAGAGTAGCACCAAAACTTTTCAACAAGTTTGAAGAAACTTACATGCTCTCCCTTACACAGTGATCTGTTAAAAAAAATAAGGACTTACAAAGAAATTTGTCAGATGATAATTTTGAGTTCCTCAAAAAAACATTAGATCAACTGGCTCCACCTAAAAATAAATTAAAGACACAAGAGAGATCAGATTTTCAGATTCAGCATACCAAGCTTGGATACTAAGAATTGGAATCGTTTTTCATCCAATGCCTTAGTAAACAAATCAGCAAGCTGAAATTCTGTACTCACAAAATACAATTCAATTGTACCTTTCTCAACATGGTCTTTAGTGAAATTATACCTGATAACAATGTGCTTTGTCTTAGTGTGTTGAACCGGATTTGCAGATATAGCAATAACACTCTTCGAGTCCCAATATATGGGAATCTGACTGTAGTAAAACCTGTAGTCCCACAACTGTGTACGCATCCACAGTACTTGAGAGCAGCAACTGGCAACAGCTACATACTCCACCTCAGTTGTGGACGTTGAAACACGGTTTTGTTTCTTTGAGGCCGAACTAACCAGTTTGTCGCCAAGAAACTATATATGACCTGAAGTGCTTTTTCTGTCAAGCATACAACCTGCATGATCATCGTTTGAATATGATTTTAGTCCAAATGATGTATCCTTAGGATACCACAGACCAAGATCAGGTGTACCCTTTAGATATCTTAAAATGTATTTTACCGCAGAAAGATGAGATTCCTTAGGCGAAGCTTGATATCTTGCACAAGCACACATAGGAAACATTATATCTGGTTAACTTGACGTTAAATACATTAGTAAACCAATTATAGAACAATAGTTCGTGTGATCTACAACTTTTCCGGAAGGAGAAGCCCCGATCTTAAAACTAGTTGCCATCGGGGTACCAATCGGAGTACATTTATCCATATCGAATTTCTTCAATAAGTCTAAAATGTATTCCGCTTGAAGTCTAAAATGTATTTCAACTGCTTTACTTGTAATCCGAGGAAAAAATTCGTTTCTCCCATCATACTCATGCTAAATCTGGTTGCCATTAATCCTGATTTATTTTACAAAATTGAGGATTTGTCGAACCAAATATAATATCATTTACATATATCTGAATAAGAATAATATCCTCATGTTGATCCCAGAAACAGTAAGCATAATGATATAATTAAGAACGCGATTAAAGCAATACGAACAAAGTGATTTTAGAGAATTTCCGTAGTCGTATATCTCACTTTAATATCGATTACAATGAAAGTATAATCTGAATTTAGCTCTATGTTAATCGACTTGTTTAATGATCCCCTTGACTCCTATTTATATTGAAAGGTCTAAACTAAATAAGGAAGGAAAGAGTTTTAAGGAATTATAAAATTCCTTTTACAATTAAAGCATATTCTTTCCTTATTTTGTCACAACTAAAATAATAGACCTTACAATCTCCCCCTTTGTGGCAAAATGAGTCTTTACTTCTTGAGCTCGAACATGCCTTCGAATCTTCTTAGAGTCTGTCGGTATAGGATTCTTTCGTCGATTAACCTGACAGCTTCTAGGAGAGAATTTCTTTGCACATTCCCCATAAAGTTCCATCTGAATATGCAGCCACTTCATTAAACCTGAGAAACCTCTTTTCTCCTTTAGCGTGCATCCAGACAACTCAATAAGCTGGATAGGTAAGGACAGTCATAACATCAATGTCGCCCGTTACAGGAATAGACTGGTCAGGTTTTGAACTATAAATCTTCTTTTGTTCGCTTTCTATCCCACGCTGTAGGTCATGAAGATAGTTGTACCTCAGTTCCTTCTGTATATGCCTAACCACTGCTCTTAGTGCCCTTTGCTCGTGCTCATTTCTGTTCTTCTTTTCTCTCAATTCATTGTATAACGTTTCAAAGTCCATGATATCTAGTCTTGCAAAATCTGCTTCAGAGAAGGAATACACCTTACCATCTTCTCTCTGGACTTTGAATGTAGGATATTTGACTTGAAATACTCTATCCGTATCGATCTTCAGAATCCCAACTATTCTGTGTCTTGAAATTACATCAGCAGGATTTTGAGCTCTCATCTTCAAGATATGGACATACTCTTTGACTTGAGCAGGGTCCATTTCCATCACTAGATGAATGTGTGCCAAATCTTCAGTCTTCTTTTCCTTCCTGAAGATCTTTTCCATAGTTTCTTCAAGGTATGACACACGTATTTGCTGATTCACCCATGAGGCAACAGTCTTGGTTCATTTTGATCCCTCAAAGCATAATTCCTAGCCGTATGCTTTAGGTTCACGTAGTCTTGTTCTTGAAGGACTGGTTCATATGGATCTCTAAACCAGTTTCTCACTAAGTCCCATAGACCTTGAACGTCGACTCTTTCTTCACTTGGTTCCGGTGCGGTAGGTTCAGATGTGCTCTCGAATTTGATATCGGCAGCAGGCTTTTCAACCGTTGGCATGTCGGCTTCTTGAGTTGTTGGTGCGCGCTGTCGGTGTTGGGTTGTTTGAGTAGATGGTCTTGAAGATGTAGCAGCGGCTGTTTGGGCTTGTGATCTTGAGGCCCGACGTGTCTCCCCCTCAGGACGAGTTGGAGCAGAGCCCGGGTCGTCCTGGTGAGGTCGAGAAGTCGGCACAGAAACTGCCGGGCGGTAAGACTCTTGAATCTCAGTACGCAGAGCAGTGATAGCACCCAAAATATCATCGGTTCGGTGCTTTTGAGCAGTCTTCAGGTCGCTTAACTGTTGCTCGATGTCGACTCGGAACACGTCAAACTCATGGTGAGTGACGGTGGGGATTTCCAGATTTCTTCTTAGAAGACCCATAAGTGAATCTTCCGGTTGACCTCTTGCAGTGGCTTCGGCTAGCAAATTGGCATATAACATCGACATGATTTCAACATTGTTGTACTCATTTCGATGTGGTGAGGGAGGCCGAGTGCTGGGCCCCGGTGTTGGATCTAGAGCGGTGCGACTGCTGCTAGGTTTGGAGGAACTAGCCTGATTGGGATCAAGCTGACCGGAGCGAGCAGCGGCACGTATTTCTCTTACAAAAGCTTCTCTTTCAGCGGTTATCAGGGCAGCATGTTCGTTCAAAGTGGTTCTAGCTCGTTGTAACTGAGCCTCGATAAGTGCTTGAGCCGAGGGGGAAATAGTAAAAGCTGGAGTCGAGGTACCTATTTGGGAAACACCGGGATCACTTAGATTACCCGTTGACATAACAGTTGAAAAAACTGTATGACCTACGTTCAGTGTTGGCATAGGTGTAGCACTGGTAGGATTTTCTCCCAATCCTCGTGAAATGTCTGGAATGGACATCACTATAGGAGTTCCGACTGGGCCACGAAGGCTCTCAGTGAGTGTAGACACGTGTTTGCTAATTGGCTCTAGACTCGAAGTGCATACAATCGAAGTCGAAGCAGGTGAGCTACTGCCTCTTGTTTCAATAGTTGTGCCTCCCGAATGGAGGGGAGCTAGATAAGAAGCTAGACTCACAAGTATGTTTGAAACTGTTGGCTGTTGGGAGCCTTCAGAGTGGCTAGGGGGCGTGCATGTGCGCTGCTAGGTCCACAGCGTCTTGTCCACTAGTCATACCCAACGAATGAGTAGGACTAGTTGACGTGGTTACCTGGATGGGGGAATCTGGTATTGCGCTCACTATAGTTTTTCTCTTCCCATCACTCACGCTCACGCTTTTTTTGTCAACTAATACACCCTCCTCTCTCCTTATCTCTCCAGTAAAAGGCTCAGTGAAGATGTCAGACATTGAACCAGAGACCTGATCTGCTTCAAAGTCAAATGGTTCATTCTGCTCGTCAAGCTCTTGATCGGCTTCAAAGGCGAAGGGTTCATGCGGCTCATCATTTGCATCAGTTGTTGCAGTAGGTTGGTCATCAGTGTCCGATGTAGAGTCGGATAGGGGTGGTTGTGGACCAATGCGACTAAGGGCTTGTTCTTCGATGGCAGCAGTTCTCGGACGGCGGGAAAGGGGTTGAGTATCAGATTCATCTTCATCAGATGATGAAGGTTGTGGGCGAACACGGCTACGGCTAACGAGCATTTTGAAACGCGGAGTAGATCTAGAAGTAGAAGCAGCCCGTGGGTTAGTTGGTGGTGGTATTGGGATGGATGGGGCAGCAGTTGTCGGGATTGGCTGATCAGGTACACCGCCCTCGTCATTTCCCCTTACAATACGCTCATCACCCTGTTCAGGATCCCTATGATCCTGAACCTGCTCATCTACCCTAGGACCCTCTTCTTGCACGATATGTTCCTCATGGATTGGCTTTTGGGCAGGTACAACTGGAGGTGGTTGAGCCATTAAGCCGTGTCTCTCCCTATAATCTATCACACTCAGTGCATTCTGATCAGCATAAGCGAGTAGGTCTTCAGGGATAGGCATGACGAATTCAAAGTGTCGGTCATTAAGCTTGAGAATTTTAGCGATTTTGTGGGTCCCAACGGTGATCCTGTGCGCCGAGGTATATCGGGTTTGGATGACAGCATGGCATGAATAAAGAACTGAACACACCGTTGAAAAGGTACGAAGGCACGATCCCGAGAATTTGACTTGTCTTCAACTAGCTCCACGAAGTCCGTCCAGATGAGCATCGCGTAATCATAGTGACAGTTGAAAGCTATACCATGAAAGATTCGTAAGGCCGCAGTACTGGCCTTGTCCATGCCAGTGTGTTTGCTAGTCAGACATCGATTGTCGATGGTGAATAGGGAAAACCAGATGTGTGGCAGGTACATGCGTTTCTACTGGTCGGGGCTTGTGAGGGGTTCGGGTGAGTTGTATCCAAGGGCTCGGATGTCGGCACAAAGTTGTTCTTCGGTTGCAAGGGCATCATATGGGTGGTCATCGGTGGCAACCAGCAGGCGGAGGATTCGACGAATCCGAGAGGGTGTCAAGCGGGTGACAAAATCGTCGATTTTGGCAGTAAAGTGGTGATTACCGTCGTCCGGATGGTATGCTAACGTATACCAGAATTGCTGGAGATAGAACAGGGGTACCCGATGGTCCAAAGCAAAGGCATATCAAAGTGGATGGCGTTGAAGAATGTCGATGATGACTTGGTGTTCGATTGTGATGCCAAAATCAAGACGGTGGTTGTTTGGTTTGATTTTCCGAAGATGTGCTTTAGGCATCAATATTTCATCCCGGTTGACCGTGTTGTTATTGGGTTCGGTGGATCGTTCAGACGGCATGGGATGTTCATCGTCGGAAATGTTTGGATCATTGATGGCCGCCATTAGAACTGAAATGAACCAGTTAGCAAAGCATAGAAACTGTCAGTACTAAGGATGAAAGCAGGCTAAAAAAATCCAAGTCTGGATGTCGAGTCCTAAGGAGTCGATAAACTTGAATATCGAGTCCAATGGAGTCGATAAACAATTTTATCGATTTCAATAGGATCGATGAAAAGACTTGGGGAAGTTTTGAAGGATCAAACCTGTGAGAATCGACAATGAAGATGTCGGGTTAGGGGGACTCGAGAACCACAAAATATCGAATGATAAATAGGAACATGGGGAAATGAAGTAAGGTTATCGATCCTTAGAATATCGACAAAAAGAAATATGTCGAGAAGTAAGGGATCGAGAAAAGAACTTGAGCATTTGAAGAACAAATTTTGCGAACCACTAAGACTCGATAAAAATTGTTGTTAGGTCTCTAGGGGTCGATAACAAACACTAGGTATTTTTGAAGATCGGGTTATAGAACCTATAAGACTCGATAAGAATTTATGTCGGGTAGTCAAGGATCGATAAAAAATATTTAGGATTTAGATAAAAGGTTATCGATCCTTTAATAATCGATAAAAATTGATGTCGGGTCTTTGAGGGTCGATAAAAAGACTTGGGATTTCAAATAAAAGGTTATCGATCCTTTAAGACTCGATTAAAAATGATGTCGGGTCTTTGATGGTCGATAAAAAGACTTAGGATTTCAAATAAAAGGTTATCGATCCTTTAAGACTCGATAAAAAATGATGTCGGGTCTTTGATGGTCGATAAAAAGACTTAGGATTTTATGAGGATGTTCTTTATCAACCATAAGGACTCGACAACCATCTAAGTCTTGTCTGTAGGGATCGATAAAGACTCATAAAAATCATAAAGAAAAACCTAAGTGATCTGAGCTAAAAACCGGCCTAAAGCTAAACCAAATCCTATGTCTAGTTGCAATTAGTGGTTGTGAACATATTTAAAACTAATCATAAGCCCAACTATGTACAAATTAACCCTAGAATTTGATTGTAAGGTCCAAACTCGGAAACCCAAAGGGTTTTCGGAATTTGGACAGTTCAGAGGATTAAATCACACATATGCAATGAAAAAAAACAGAAAATGCCATGATTTAAAGTTGTAGGGATAGAGATTGCGAACCTGGTGATGCTGTCAGATGTGAGTAACTCAAAAAATTGAAAGAACAATTTCTGGAAGTGAAGAACTCGAAGGGTTTAGAGAGAAAGAGGGAAAACTTGTTTGAAAAGTATCTTTTGAGAGTGGGGCCCGAGTTTTAAATAGTGGGTCATCGGGTGATGACACGTGGCAAGCAGTCATTGGGCCGAGAAAGTGTGTGACATCAGCAAGATGTCGAGCGTTCTTTTTGTCGGCCAAGCATGGTCGACAAAATTAATTTTATCGGGCCATAAGGGGTCGATAACTTTGGACTCTGATTTTCAAACTAAGTCTGTTTTGATTTCAAAAATTAAATACGTGCTCCCCCGTGAAATAAGAAAACTTTGCTCCCCCTACAATCGTGAGATAGTAGAAACGTACCTTGTTGCTCCCCCTTAAAACCTGAACTGGTTAAAAAAATAGTCGAAAAGAAAGAAAGAAAGAAGAAAAAACGATGAAAAATACAGAACTGTAAAGGAATTTCAAAAGTCAATAAACGAGAATCCAAGAGTGATGCTGATTCACAGATTTTAGAGAATGGGAATGTGCATAAAACTTGGATAGACATTTTGTGAATTTTGAAAAATCTGATTTAGAAAAATCAGGTTTTAAGGTTCAGCATGCCTAACTTGGACACTAGGAACTGGAAGCGTTTCTCATCCAAGGCCTTGGTGAACAGGTCGGCAAGTTGTAGTTCTGTATTTACAAAGTATAATTCAATCGTACCTCTTTCGACATGGTCTTTTATGAAATGATACCGAACGTCGATATGTTTAGTTTTCGTATGTTGGACAGGATTGCTTGAGATGGCGATGGCGCTTTTGGAGTCACAATAGATAAAAATCTTATCAAACCAAAATCCATAGTCCTTGAGCTGTGTGCGCATCCACAGTACTTGAGAACAACAACTTGCAGCAGCTATGTATTCGGCTTCCGCAGTAGAAGTGGAGACGCAAGCTTGCTTTTTCGAGGATCAACTTACCAGTTTATCGCCTAGGAATTAAATGTGACCCGATGTGCTCTTACGATCAGGCATGCACCCGGCATGATTGGAATCTGAAAAGGCAGTTAGTTCGAAACTCGTATCCTTGGGATACCATAGGCCAAGATCAGTAGTACCTTTTAAATACCGAAAAATACGTTTGATAGCACTAAGGTGAGATTCCTTTGGAGATGCTTGATATCTAGCGCATAGACATGTGGCAAACATTATGTCCGGTCGACTAGCCGTTAGATACATTAAGGAACCAACCATGCCCCGGTAGTGTTTAGAATCTACCGCTTTTCCCAAAGGATCACCGTGTAATTTTGATCCCGGAGACATGGGTGTACCAATCGGTGTACATGACGTCATGTTATATTTTCGTAACATGTCTGAGATATATTTTGATTGGTTGATGAATATTCTCGTTGAAAATTGTTTTATTTGAAGACCGAGGAAAAAATTCATCATTCCCATCATGCTCATATTGAATTTTTCAATCATGAGTTCGGAGAACTCCTTGCATTGTTGAGGGTTAGTTGAACCGAAGATAATGTCGTCCACATAGATCTGAATAAGCATAATATCATCGTCTTCCCTTTTAATGAAAAGAGTTGGATCGATTTTACCTTTGGAGTATCCATTTTTCACTAAATAGGCAGACAGGCTGTCGTACCATGCGCGCGATGCTTGTTTTAAGCCATAAAGAGCCTTGTCGAGAATGTACACATGATTTGGCTTTGAAGGATCGACAAAGCCGTCCGGTTGGGATAGTAGACTTCTTTGCGCAGAACCCCATTCAAGAAGGCCGTTTTGACATCCATTTGAAAGACCACAAAATTCTTGTGAGCCGCGTATGCTAAAAACATTTGAATTGCTTCAATACGGGCGACGGGGGCAAATGTCTCGTCATAATCAATCCCTTCTTGTTGGAGGTATCCTTTCGCTACAAGCCGTGCTTTGTTGCGTATGACAATCCCATCTTCATCTTGTTTGTTTTTGAAAATCCATTTGGTACCGATGATGGTTTTGTGTTGTGGACGAGGAACGAGGCGCCATACTTTCAAACTTCCAAATTGATTGAGTTCGTCTTTCATGGCCACAATCGAATCAAGATCATTCATTGTTTCTTGAATGGATGTGGGTTCAATCTTGCTTAGAAAGGAAGAGAACAAACAATCATTGGCTGAGGCGGAACGTGCCGTGACTGGTCTGGTTGGATCTCCGATAATCTGACTTGCTGGATGAGATCGGACCCATTTGGTGATATGCGGAAGCGGTTGAAATGCATTTGGGTCCGGGGTAGGGTCAGCATAAGTACCGAGTGGAAGATCTTGAACAGATTCTAGGGCTGCTGGTACGGCAAAGGATCTTGCGGAACGAGGGACATCCGTGGGAGATGAAGTTGATGGTGGGGGAGAGGATGTCGTTGCAGTAGGGAGCGGATTGGAACTCGGTTGATCAGTTGTAGGAGCAGCAGTTTGAGCGTTAGGAGCGGATGTAGATGAGCTTGGAGTTGTAGCAGTTGAGACGGTATCTGAAGAAACTGGCGGTCCAGTAAGATTGGTAGTCTCGACAACCTCCAAGATAGGCGGAGTAATTTGATTCGGGATATTAGTGTGAGAATCAAAGTAATCCGAATAAAAGTACTCGAATAAATCATCCAGATCGAAAGTAGTAGCTTTGGATGTAGAAGGTTGAGCGGGGTTTGGTACAGGTTCCGAACGGAAGTGATCGGAAGCTAATATATCGGTGAGTGCGGGTCCAGAACTGTTGTGTTCAGGAGCCATTTCGGCTTTAGGATCAAACTGAATATTAACGCTTTCTGTGACACAACGAGCAAGTTTCATGTAGACCCGATAAGTTGAGGCATTTGGAGAGTAGCCAAGAAAATAAGCTTCATCGGCCTTTGGCTTGAGTTTACAACGATCTTCTTTTTAATTGAGAACAAAGCAGCGAACACCAAAGGTTCGGAGATGATCAATGGAAGGAACGCGGTGGTATACCAAATGATACGGTGTCTTGTTGAATCGCTTGTTGATGGTAGATCGGTTTTGAGTGTAGCAAGCGGTGTTGATGGCTTCGGCCCAAAGATAAAGCGGCAGTTTGGAGAAAGTGAGCATAGTTCGAGTCGCTTCAACAAGTGTACGATTCCGGCGTTCGACCACACCATTTTGTTGCGGAGTGCAAGCCGCGTAAAATGTGTGTGAAATTCCCATCGATTCGAGATAACCGTCAAGAGAACGATTTTTGAATTCGGTTCCATTATCAGTGCGGATGGTTTGAGCGGTAAGTTTTAGTTTAACTTGAATAGATTTCAGGAACGTAATAATGGTTTCGGGAGTCTCATCTTTGGACTGAAGAAATTTAACCCACGTAAAGCGAGAAAAATTGTCAACCATAACTAGAACATACTTCTTACCATGAATACTTTGAGTCCACATCGGGCCACACAAATCCATATGAATGAGTTGAAGAGGTCGAGTTGTGCTATGGATTACTTTGGGTTTGTGTCAAACCTTCTTCATCTTTCCCATCTCGCAGGCGTCGCATAAGTGTGGTTTGTCAAACTTTATCGTTGGTAGGCCGGTGACTAATCCGTTAATGGAGAGGCGATTGATGTTCTTGAAGTTTAAGTGAGAAAGTCTTCGATGCCATAACCAGGTCTTCGGATTAGAGACATTTGAGATCAGACAAACGTTGGAAGGGGCGGTCACTTGGGAAAGATCAATGGTGTATAGATTGGATTTGCGTGTGCCGGCCAATATTTCCTTTCCGTCAAAAGTTCGCATGCAACATCTTTCGGGTCGAAAGTTGACTTCAAGTTGTTTGTCACAGAATTTGCCAATACTTAGCAGATTATGGCTCAGGCCTTGGACATAAGAAATATTTAAAATTGTAAGATTGTTGTGAATGATGTCACCATGTCCTTGGATGGGTGCTAAGTGATTGTTGCCAAATTTAACGAATCCGCCCTTTTTCTCCTTGTAATTGGCAAGCAGCTCCTTTTGTCCGGTCATGTGTTTGGAGCAACCAGAATCTAAGTACCACACATGACAGATTTGCACAAAATCAGGCAGATTTAGGTACCCATTTGTAAATGGGTCCTTCGGGGTTAGTTGACTTTGTACCTATGGGTACCCACTTGAAGTAGGACTTAAGATCGTTAGTCATGTTCCTTTTAGGAACACATTTATAAACAGGTGGATGAGAAAAAGAATTATGATGAAAATTATAAGAATTATGCATGTTCGGAAAATAATCACAACCATAATCAAATGAATTTAAGCGCACAAAGTCATTCAGACCGCAATTAGAGCAACAAATTTGATTACGAGAAAATTTAATTAACTGTCGAAACGAACGAATAGTATATGGAAATTGACGATTAGTTCTTTTGACATGAGTAGAATTTGTAAACAAAAATTTGTCTTTGTTGCGAGATGAACACTTTGGAGTGCTTTTGCCTTTTTCAACGCAGACTTGTTTGGTCTTTAAAGTATGAACATCTGAAACATCAATAGGACGTTTGTTAGTACTTTTTGGAAGAAATTTATTTTGATTTGTTTTGTTAACCGGAGAGTAAATCGTTTGACTTTTGAAGCACTCATTTGGATCTTTTGGAAGCAAAACTGATTCAATTGGCTTTTTGCCTTTGTCCAAAAACTCCGTATGAGTTGGAAGTGTAGGGTTGAAGTCAAATTCAGCATTTAAATCATTTAAACATTCGTTGTTGCTAAGTAAAGAATGGTTAGAATTTGTATCCGAGGAAATCTGAGATTCAAGGTCATCTAATTCCTTATTGATTTGTTCTTGTGAGAGAGAACATTTCTGTTTTGGAGGACAGTGGTTGGGATCAATCGGAAAGTATGAAAAATCACAATCATCCAAATATGAGCTGACAAAGGCTTTACAAGAAGAAATATTTGAAGTTTTGTCAACTTCGGGGTTTTGAGTTTGTAAAGCTTTGTTTTCTAAAGTTTGGATTTTGGCGATTAATGCCTCTTTTTTCTTATCCGACGAAGAACGTTCAAGTTCCAACATTTTTTCAAGTTAAACAATTTGTTTTTCTAAAAATAGAGTGGGAATGTAAGGTTTACATTCATGAATTTTATTTTGAAGTTCTTCGTCAGAATACGAAGAAAAATAGTCATTTGGAAGAGTTGTTTTTGAAGATTCCTCTTCTATCTTTTGAGGATAGCATAACGGAATTTGATGAAAATTCTTGTTTTGTCTTTTACAATCTTCCATTTCTTCGACATTGGACTCCGACTTCATACAAGGAATTTTGTAATCTGGACCAAGGTTCAGATATTCGAATTTATAGATAGTCGGAGTATTATAGATGGCCTTTTCTAGATATTTTGGATTATCAAATCCTAATCCAGCTTTTGAACTTAACTCTTTTGGAATGTTTAAGTGAATTGTATGCTCAGTTTGTCCAATTTTATACAGCTTTAATCCAAATCTTTGAGTTTTTCCAAAAGGTCTTTTCTTTGAAAACATACAAATTCGTATTTTGATGAAAAATCTTCGGTCTGCTTTTTAGATTTGTTAAGTTGAAGTGTGAGATCCGAGATTTGTTGTTTTAACCGAATGTTTTCTTCTTGAAAAGCAGTTTTCTCCGTTTGACGATTGTGTGCAATACTTTGTGATGTTGCAAGTTCGGCTTGGTAAATTAGCAATTGATTATGATAATTTTCTAAGCGTGCTTCTAAGTTGGAAACCAAGAGTTTCTCGGTTTTTAACTTATATTGTAATTCTTTTAATTTAAGCATCATATCATTCATTTGAGAAACGAAAGCGTCATAGTTAGAATGGCTTACCTCGGGTGTGAAGTCGGAAGCGTTTGAAGTGGAATTATAAGAATATGCCATCAGACTGAAGTGTGCTTGGACATCGTGTTCCTAATCATCATCATCAGTGCCTTGGTTGAGCCATTATTCATCTTCGGCCATAAGAACTTTGCCGGCCTCCTTTTGTTTCGCCAACATCAACTTGTATGTGAAGTAGTTTGAATCTTTGACGACTGGCTTTTTGCATTCACGGGCATAGTGACCAGTCTTCCCGCAGTTGTAGCACAAACACTTCTCACCCTTGAATTTATCTTCCGGTTTAGCTGGCGGACGTTGCTCTCTTGATTTTGCTTCAAACATATTCTTTCGCTCATAATTCTTGTTGCCCGAAGCATACTGTTGTTGATTTGGGTTAGAGCGACGGGCAAACTTTTGTTGAAAGTCTCTTGTGAGGAGCGCCAATTGTTGTTGGAATTGAGCAATATCCGGATCATAATCAAAGTCTTTATCATCCAGTTCGGAAATAGCCTCTTGAGGAGAGTTATGAGAAGTGTTGGGGCTAGCTTTTGCAACTAGAGCTATGGGATCAGAAGACTTTTTGAACTTTTGGTTGGCTTCCATGGCCTCGAGCACTTCTTCTTCATCTTGAAGGAGGGTTTCATAAACTTCATGAAGATCGAGATCAACAAGATATTTGTTATGTTTGATTTGATTGGCAAATCGACGCCATTCAGGTAGTAAGTTGCTTACAAACTTTACGTTGTTCTCGATCTTTGTTTTACGAATCTCATTCTTGCTTAGTTCATTTACTAAGTGCACGAACTGGGAGTAGGTGACCAAGAGTTTTTCACCTTCTTTGGCTTTGAAGTCCTCATACTGAGATATGCATTTTGTGATTTTGAGCTGGGTCCCGATTTTTGTGCCAAGCATGAATTTCTCTATTTCTTCCCACATGGCTTTGGCATTTCGTTTATGACTGTCGATACTCATATAGATATCGTTCGGGATGCTCATGAGGAGATATGATCTAGCAAGTTGATCTCCTCTCATGATTCTCTTTTCGTTTTCATCATATGCAGATTTAGGTTTGACGTCTTGTCGGGCTGGGAGGGGAGGTTCTGCATTTGGGTTGGCCGGAAGAGTATGATAGAAAACCGGAGGAGGACCTTCGTTGGCCGACCGCATGATTTCATCGGCGAAATCATGACGTTCAATAAAGTCAAGGAAGCGGTCTTTCCATTGAGAATATTCTCCGGGAAACAGAATGGGCGGTTTTGTATCCGAACCAATTGCCATTGCTTCGCGAGTGGTCATTGTACTTTTTTTTTTGAAGATCTCGATCAATGAGTTTTTGGTAATTTTCTGAGGTGTTTTATGAAACAGAAAGGTTTTCTCGATTAACACAGAATCGATAAGAAAGATTTCTCGGGTGACAGATGATCGATAAAAAAAAATTATCGAGTGGTATTGACTCGATAAGATGTTTTCTCGGGTAACTCGGACTCGATAAAAATTCTTAAAGAAGAATTTTTGAATCGATAAACATGAATTTATCGATCACAAGGAATCGATAACTAAGTTTTCTCGATAACTAAGACTTTTGATAAGAATCGATAACAAAGTCTTTTGACTTGACAGAAACAGACTCGATAAGAAGATTTATATCGATACCAGGGGACTCGATAAATAAATTTTGTCGACTAGTAAGGTCTCGATAAAAAATCAAGAATACTTAATCTGATTTCTCTTTAACCGATAAACTAGAAATCAAAAACAATAGGTTCTTGACTAAAAAGAAAAAGTCTTTTTATGGAGTTTATGATTATTACTAGATAATTCTTTAGTAAGAAAAGCTGCAGGAGTCACGAGTTCCTGAGTTTTCTTATGTAAAGAATTTAAAAAGTAATTAAAATAAACTAGAATAATTTTAATTAAAGACAGATTAAATAATTTTGACAGAAAATCAAGATGAACACAATATTAATCGACAAAAATCTATGTGACAGAGGTATGAATTGAGGAAAAACAAATCTTGAATAGAATTTGCGTTTTATCGGGTAGACAGTACTCGATAAATATTCAAACGAAAGTAGTAAGGATCGAGAAAACACATATGAGGCTTTTTATCGGGTGAAACATTGTTTAGTATGACTCGAGAAAAATTCAAGAAAGCAGTAATCGAGGATTTACCTTCTGTTTCGTGAAAACCTTCAGAAAATCGGAAAAGAACTCTAATCGTTTGCTCTGATACCACTTGTTGATCCTAGAAACAGTAAGCACAATGATATAATTAAGAACGCAATTAAAGCATTACGAACAAAGTGATTTTAGAGAATTTCCGTAGTCGTATATCTCACTTTAATATCGATTACAATGAAAGTATAATCTGAATTTAGCTCTATGTTAATCGACTTGTTTAATGATCCCTTGACTCCTATTTATGTTGAAAGGTCTAAACTAAATAAGGAAGGAAAGAGTTTAAGGAATTATAAACTTCCTTTTACAATTAAAGCATATCCTTTCCTTATTTTGTCACAACTAAAATAATAGACCTAACACCTCACCTTGACGTTTAATGAATAAAGTTGGATCAATTTTACCTCGTGAGAATTTTGACTTGATTAGAAATTCAGTGACATGATCATACCATGCACGAGAGACTTGTTTTAAACCATATAGGGCTTTTCAAGAATATAAACGTGATGCAGATGATCAGGATCAACAAAGCCTTACGGTTGAGACACATATACTTCTTATTTCAGAGGAACATATTGAGAAGCAGTTTTCACATCCATTTGGAAAACTGTGAAATTCTTATGTGCTGCATAGGCTAGAAACATTCTGATGGCTTCTATCTGTGCCACTGGTGCATATGTTTCATCATAATCAATCCCCTCTTGCTGGCGATAACCTTTGGCAACAAGTCACGCTTTGTTTGGTACAATGACTCCCGCTTCATCTTTCTTATTCTTGAATATCCATTTTTGTATCGATAATGGACTTTACCTTTGGTCTAGGAACCAGACGCCAAACCTTCCGAGCTTTGAACTGATTTAGCTCCTCTTGCATTACTATGATCCAGTCTGGATCATCTAATGTCTCCGAAACATTAGATGACTCAACATTTCTTAAAAATGATGCAAACATGCACTCATTCGCTTTAGCAGATCTGGTTTGAACCGGCTTAGACGGATCTCCAATAATCTGGTGAATAGGATGTGTTATCGTCCACTTAGTCGAATGAGGCAATAGATTATATAGCAGGTGAGCATTATCCGGGTCAACAAAGTTGTTCGGGGTAATAATGGGGTTATCTTCTTGTTGAACTGGTGGATTAGACACTGATGATGAAGGCTCATCTTGTTGAGTACTAGATGCAACCACATATGTTTGAATGATTGGAGCAACTGTTGTAGGAGTAACAACATCCGATTGAATAGTTGTTACATCCGATTGAATAGTTGTTACAGAATATGCACTTTCATGTCTAATTATACCAGAATATGCACTTTCAATTGTTGTAGGAGTATCAACATCCGATTGAATAGTTGTTACAAAATAAGTACCACCAGGTGTCTGAATAGGAGTTGATATGTCAGCTTCAGAAGTTGGATTTATCGGTAAAGCTTCAGATTGATATTTTGGAATTGTATCTGAAGATGTAGTGGAGAAATCAAACGGACTCGAAAGTGAGACCAATTCTCTTGGTTGAGCAACTTTAGAGCTGTTACACACAGAAGATTGAACAGAATTAGAAGTATTTAATTCATCATAAAAATGTTCAAATAACAGATCTAAATCAGTAAAATGAGAAGTCGATGTAGACGTGTGATTCAAATCGACATAAGTCTGTGAGGGATGAATAGTCAGATGTTCTGAAGCTCTAACACTAGTTAAAACAGGTTCTGAACATATATGATCAGAATCCCAATCAACTTTCTCGTCGAATTTGACATTCACACTCTTATTGACAATCCTTGTTCTTTTATTGTAAACTCTGTATGTTGTAGATATTCTAGATTATCCAATGAAGACGACATCATCAGCTTTAGGATCAAGCTTTCCACGGTCATACCTGTCATTTAAAATAAAACAACGACATCCAAAAACATGTAGATAATTAATGTTAGGAAAGCGTTTATTTATCAATTCATATGGTGTTTTGCCAAACCGTTTGTTGATGAGAGAACGATTCTAAGTGTAGGAAGCAGTAGATACATCATCAGCCCACACAAATAAAGGTAAATTAGAATGAACCAGCATTGTTCTAGCTGCTTCAACTAGTGTTCTGTTACGATGTTCGACAACACCATTCTATTGTGGAGTCAGGGATGCTGAAAAGGTTGGAGAAATTCTAATTGAAATTAGAAAATCTCCCAACTTCTTGTTTTTAAATTCTGTACCATTATCATTTCCAATGGTTTGAACTGATAGCTGCAAGTTGTTCTGAATACTCTTTATAAAATCAATGATTACAACTGAAGCCTCATCCTTAGCTTGCAAAAACTTAACCCATATACTTCCGGCCGTTGATTGTTTGAACACGCATTGCACCACACAGATCCATATGTAGAAGTTGCAGAGGACGTTCCGTGTTGAACTCAACCTTTGATTTTTGACTTGAAGTCGTCATCTTTCCTTTCTCACATGCAACACACATATGTTCTTTCTCATATTTAAGATCCGGTAAACCTGAGACTAACCCTCCCTTTACTGGTGTATTTATATTTTCAAAGTTCAAATGGGAGAGTCGTCTATACCATTGCCAAGTTTGATGTCTAAAGGTTTTTGCTAATAAGCAGATTCCGTTCTCAGACTTCATATCAGCCAGATTAATTGATTAAATATTTGAATTCCAAGTACCGACTAATAATTCATTGCCATCATATTCTCGGACACAACATCTCTTAGATCTAAAATTTACCTCTAAATCTTTATCCCAAAACTGTCAAATACTGAATAAGTTGTGACCTAGCCCTTTGATATAAGAAATCTTCTTGATTGTGATATTATCCTTGACTAGAGCACCATACCCCAAAATAGGAGAAAGATGGTCATTCCCAAATCGCACTTACTGCAGTCTTTTTCAACATAATTGGAGAGAATCTCCTTTTGTCCAGTCATGTGTTTTGAGCATCTGGAATCTATTAACCACCCATGACCGGTCTGCAAAATATAACTAAGAAGATTTAGGTACCCATATAAATATGGGTTCTTTGGGGTTAGCATTGGATTTAGGAACCCATTTGAGTTTTGGTTCCTTTGAATTTGTCAAAATTGAAGAGTTGTTGGACAAACTCTTTGATTTAGGTACCCAAACAAAGTTGGATGCCTTCGATTTCTTTGAAAGTTTAGATTTTGGTACCCATTTGAATATGAGCCCTTTTTTCTTAGAAAACTGACATTTAAAACCTTCTGAAACAGATATAGAAGAATCAATACCATATTTCAAATGAGAAGCAACAAAATCATTCATCCCACATGCAGAGCAACAAATATTATCATGAGAAAATGTAAGAAGTTGTTGTACTGAGTATATCATTTTTGGAAAAAATAGGACAACATTGTTTATCAGTACATTCATTCTTTATGTTAGGTCCGATTCAACAAGATCAAAAGAGGAATCATACGGAAATCATTGAGTCGTATGTTTTATTGATGAAAGCATTAAAGATTACAAATGCGAATGTACTTTAGACGACTCTCATTAACGAAACTTCTAACCTAGACTTCTTTATATACTAGGTGTCTATACATGGTAAGCCCAAGCCCATAAGGATTTAAACGCAATTTAGAATATTATATTAAATCATTTTCTTCTTTATAAAACTTTCCTAATTTAGGATATTGTGACAACTGTCAAAATTCGAGCTTTCAGGTTAGCTTCTATTAAGTTTAGTAGTGTTTATATAGTTTAATTTTAAGAATAGAAGTTAGTTGGTTTAGAATGGCCGAAAAATCCCTAGCAATTCCGGTAGTCGCTTAAAATGTCCGGTTCCGACCCGTAACTGTCTGAAACGTCTAATACAGTGCCAAATGCTCTAATTTATACCCATTTATTATAAAATATGAACTTTTAAAGTTTCAAAAATAAAACTTTTTATTTTTAATTGAATTTAACCATTTTGGACTCATAGTTGAAGGAAAAAGGCCAAAAATTGAGAAATGGACTTTTAATTTTATCATTTTGGGCTTAAGATGAGTTTTTTTTTTAAATTGGTTTGGGTAGGGCCCACCCCATGCCCCCCCCCCCCTTAAAATCCACATATAAAAACAAAATTTTCTTCATTTTGCTCATTTTAAAACTCAAAATTCAAATCTCTCTCTCTCTCTAGAAACAAAGGGACTTATTTACTTCTCTCTTCTCCCTCTCTTTCTTTTCTTTCTCTCAAAAGAGATCCAGCCACATTTTCCATCTAAAATCCACCTAAGAGCAAGTATTTTTGAAGACAATCAACACATATCATCATCCAAGTAAGTACAAACATTTTTACATGTTTTTGGGTGAAAACCCCATTATTTCTTGTATTTTGAACTTTCTTCTTCTAAACCTCCACCATTTCTGAGTTTATGGAGAGATTACACACCAAAAACATGTATAATGGTGTTAATCTATGACCCAAACAATAAAACTCAAGAAAATGGGTAAAAATCATGATTTTAAGTGTTTTTGAACAACAATGGAGATTTTTGGTGCTGACAGATTCATTGCATGTACATAAATCGTCCATTTCCTTCAAATAATATGTTCAAATATCATGAATCGTCTTTCTACAAGTTTATTTAATGAGTTGGGGTTCTAATCCAAGTGGTCTCACTCAAAGACATTGAGTTTTGACCCCCAAAATGCTCATAACAAGATGCATGTGCATCTGGAAGTTCAACAGTAGGTAAACCCTACTTTGAACGACCATAACTCTTTGAATATTCTTCCAAATCACTTGATTCTTCTTCTGGAAGTTAATTTAATGTGTTACCTTTCATATGCCACTGATTTCATTCAAAAGTATGGTGATTTGAGGTTCCAACTAATTGAAACAAAATGAGTGTGCAAACTGTCAACCAATGACAGATTTGTGCATGCATGTTCAAATGGCCATATTTCTTTCAAAACTCAATGAAAAATGATGATTTTTCTTTTGAGAGTTAGTTTTATGAGTTATATTGAGTTTGCAAGTGGAATCATTTAAAAATATGGAGTGTTGACCCTCCAAACACCTAAAATACTTTAGGTGTGCAATCTGTGAAACCACCAGCAGCTAAACTCTACTTTGTGTGTTAGTATCTCCTTTGTTATTTGTCTTTAATGCATGATTCTTCTTCTAAAACTTTATTAATCCAGTTTCATTAAAAAATATGAAGTTTTGAGGCATTAACCAATTTATTAAAGTTAAGTGTGCAATCTGTCAGCTAATGACAGAATTGTGCATGCAACTTTGTGGTGCCATATCTCCTTCATAACTTCTTCAGAATCAGTGATTCTTATCTCAAAAGTTTCCTTTATGAGTCATGATTCCAATCCAACTGGAAATTATAGAAAACACTAAGTAGAACCCCTCAAATGAGTGATTTACTAACATGGTGTAATCTTCCATGCCAGTTGTGACCCTTTGCATTGCATAAATTATTTGAATTATTTTTACATGTCCAAAATGCATCAAATTTGGTCACAATCACCATAACCCAGTACTATATCACATATAAAAATATGGGAAGCTATGTAATTTTGTAAGTATCTATATTTTGATCATTTTGAGTACTATAAGTTTCTGTCTAGAAGTGAAATTCTGGAATTTCTTGATTTTAACAATTATTGGTCATTTGATGGTTTATAACACAATTTACGGTATAAATTACTATATTAACGAGCATAGGTGCATTATGTATAATTGGACTATAGACAATCAAGTTGGATGCATGTGGACATTTATAAGCTTAAGACTTACTCACCTCCATAAGTAGTTTTAGACCCATAAGTGATGGTTTTGAGCATTTTCTCTTTGTTAGGGAACCGTTAGGCCTTTGGGTGGGATCGGATCGTGTTTCGGAGTAGCAGAGCTTTGCACAAAGGTGAGTATTCACGGCCCCTCTTTTAAATGTTTATTGCGTTTTGGGGTGTAAAGCATGTTGATTTAAAATAAAGTGAATTGATTTATATGATTGAATGAAAATTATATAAATTGTTATGATGAGCAAATTGATAATTTACAAATGATATGTTGAGTTATGTGAAGTCCCCGTGTTACACTACTATTTAACTCTGTTTATTTGAGCCGATGATATTTGTGGATAGCGCTATTTGGTTGACATACCCACTTAACTGGCAAGTAGGGGTGCACTTTATCAATTAAGAATGCTCTACACATGTGGACTTTAGGTCCACCGCTGAGGTAGTTCGTGGGGCGTAGAATGTCGAGTAGGCTTAGTAGTGGCTCAATATTTATATATCATGTGTAATGGTAAATTTGTATTTTTGCTCATGAATTTTTAAAACTTTAAAGTTGATGCGGACTTTTGCTTCGCTATTTCTATACTTTGCATATAAAATGTTTTGTGCATATAAAAAACTTGTGAACTCACCAACTCTTTGTAGTTGACACTTTGTTTTAACATGCTTTACAGGAAGATAAGAAGGTAACCGATCCAGCTTAGTTTATTTTTGTGGAACACCAATCAAGATTTTATATGTATCTTTTTAGTTTGATGTAATTTGTTGTTAAGACAAAGTTGTTTAATTATAAACATTTAAACTGTAAACGTTGATGTTTTATTTATAAATGTATGGTTGGTGTTTATATTCCTACTGCTGTGAACTTGAACCGTCTTACCCCGTGTTTCCGCTTTAGCGGGGTGTGACAGATATTTAATCCTATCACTTTACATCATGAATAATATTGTTTTTCACAATATTTGAAACATGGAAAAATGATTTTGCTTTGTCTACTTTATTAGTAGACCGCTTCACCCTCTACTCAGTCTTTCCTCCTTTCTTTAGAAATGAGATCTCATCTGAAATAGAATGCAATTTTGAATCAACAATATGAGAAACGGTTTTTCTTTTTGAGTTACCAGTTTTCTTCCGCTTTTGAGAAGATCGTTTAGTTTTTTATTTAGGTTTCTTAAAATTCTCAACAAGAGGTTTAGTATTTGAGCATTTGCCCGTTTCAAAACAAACTGGTATTTCTTTTAGTGATTCTTGACCTAAGAAATCCAAATGACTTGATTGTTTAGTTTCAAAATCAAACTTTTAAATTTCTTCATCTAAACAAACATCTGAATTCATGATTTTTAAAAAATCAAGTTCAGATGAACTATCATCAGCTAAATCAAAATCTTGTTCTTGTTCTTTCTTGATGCGACCGGCCCGATCCGGATATAAAAATTCATCAAATTATTTTCATATTTGCTTTTCATGATCAGATATGATATGATTTTGAATATTAGGATGAAATTCTGCAAATGGATTAGAAAATTGAGAAGGCGGAAAATCAGATGTATTGGCATCAGATTCTTCAGCAATTTCGATTCATTTGAATCACTCTGATTGCTTTTGAAAAAAAAATTCCCATAAAAGCTTTGCAAGAAGATATATCAGAATCAGTGGCCTTACTTATTATTTCACTAGATTCTGGTATATCCTCAAGTTTGATCGAAACATTCTGTTCATAATCGGAAATCTTTTGCATTAAAATGACTTTCTCTTTTTCAAAATTTTTTCTTTCATCAGATAATAACTATTTAAGTTCAACTATTTTACTTTCTAGCACTAAAGGTGGAACATATAGTTTACCTTTAATAGGTTATGCTTCAAGCTCAGTAGTTGAATATGAAAAGTAATCATTTGAAAATAAAAACCCGAGTTATTATTAGAATATCTATCACTTAATAACTCGTACTTAAAAGAGAGTTGCATTTTACGCTTATTTTTTCTATTTCAATCGTCCCGACCCTCAACCTCTTTATCTGATTTAGTCCATCTAGTTTCATATTGAGGATAAGTAGCACCGAGATTTATAAAATCAAACTCATATAGGGTTGGAATCTCAGACAGTGCTTTCTTCAGATATTTACGATTCTTATATTCTAATCCCAATTTAGCATTCTAAGCCATTTCTTTTGGTTTATAAATGAATAATTTGCTTAGTTTGACCTTGTTTATAAAGTTTTTCTTCAAGAAACTTTATTTGTTCAGTCGAATTATTCTTTTCTCTAATAGTAGAATCATAAATTCTTTTAAAACCATCATTCTCAATTTCTAATATCACAAATTTAGAATTTAGATCAGATAACTGACATATTAAAGCTTGCTTTGCATTTTCAAACTGATCATTTTCAGATTTTAAAGAAGCAATTAGATCTTCATTTGCAATACAATCGATTTTAAGATAAAAAATTTCTTTTGATTGTTTATCGACCTGTGATTGCAAAGAAGATGCAATTGATTTTTATTTACTCAGTTTGAATTGTAAAGCTGCTAATTGTGACATCATGGAGTCCATTTGGCTTATAAAATAATCATAAGTAAGATCAGGTACCTCAGTTCCAGGTTGAGTTTCAACAGTTTCAGATTCCTCATCCTCATCCTCATATTAGCAGTTTCTATATTTTTAGAGTCATCTTGTCCATGATTAAGCCAGTAGTCAGCTTCTGCCATCAACAATTTTCCTGCTTCATCTTGTTCAGCCATTAGGATCTTGTTTCTATAATAGACACAATTCTTTACAACCTTCATGCAACAGTCCCTTGCAAAGTGACCAGTTTACCACAATTATAGCATTTAATTGAGTCATCCTCTGGCTTTTGCGCAAACTTCTTTTTAGCATTTCTTTGCTCACCATTCTGATTGTTTCCTTCTACCTTATCTCGATGTGTAACATTCTTTTGAATTGAAGAAGAATATCTTTGACTGTTGTTCGTTGGTGGTTTGAAAAATTTCTTCTGAAATGCTTTTGTCAACAGTAGCATCGCTTGTGCCAGCTCTTCTCCATTATCCGATTCATAACCATCCGAAAGCTGGTTTTGATGGTTTAGTGAATTGTTCTAACTGTTCCAACAAATGTTTACTGCTTGAAGATTGTTGTTTCTATCTAGCCATTAGCGCTAAAGGATCTTCCGTTTATTTTCTTCCTCAACTTTCCTCTTCGAACTCATCTTTAACAAAACATCAGTTTCATCTTGAATGAGTATTTCAAAAACTTCATGTAGAGGAATTTCATTTAACATCTTATATTGAGTGATGACTTTAGCATACTTTTTCATTCCGGCAGCAAATTGTTTAAAATATCACATTGTTCTCAATCAATGTCTTATGTATCTTGTGCTTAGCCATTTCATTTAAAAGACTGACAAAACTGCATGTATACATCTTCCAACGATTCTCCTTCCTTTTTTTTGAATTGCTCGTAAGTTACAATGCAGTTAGTTACTTTCAGTTGAGTTCCCACTTTGGTACCCACCATCGTTTTTCTCGAGTTGGTCTCACATCAACTTATTACTTTCTTTGGAGGAGTCCATGCTTGTGTCAATGTCATTTGGTAAACTTTGTAACAAAAATGACTTTGTCCATCAAGACTAGTCATTAAAGGTGTTATCATCAAACCATTCTTTAAAGATTCCATGATGTTGATTACATTGTCATGGATTTCAATGAAATCAATGAATCTATCTCGCCACTGGTCATATTCTCCACAATAGAGAATTAGAACTTTTGTTGATGACCCGATTGCAAGGGCATCTCTCGTGTTCATGTTCATGTTCATGTTCAAATTTGGATTCATTCTGTAATGCTACAAATTTAATCTCAGATTAAAAGAAGAAAATTACATTGTTAGTATATAAGAAAAAAAAAATTGGAAGAAAAAATTTCAAAAATATGCCAAGTGTATAAAGTTCGAATAAAAGGATATTCTTGAAAAGAAGTTTCTCATAAAGCTTGTTCGAGGCTTCGGATGAAAATATGTTTGAAGCAACTTTCCGAGGTTTCGGATGGTATATCGTGCGAGGCTCGTGTGAACTAACTTGAAACCTGTATCCGGAGCAAATATTTGAGGCTCGTATGTGAGGCTTGTATGATGTATCCGAAGTTCAAAGGCTAGGCCCGTATGATGTATTCGAAGTTCGAAGGCTAGGCTCGTATAAAGTGATCCGAGACTCGTATCATATAATCCGGAGATAATAAGAAAAACATTTGCACCAAAATCGTGCGTAGGTTTACTATTCAATACCTTTGAGATCCGAAAGAGATGAATATACGCAACATCCGAAGGTTATGAACATTCAATATCCGAAAGCTATGAATGTTCACTATCCGAAAGCTATGAAGATGTGCTATCCGAATGTTAAGAATGTCGAACAAGGTTAGTTTTTGACAAAGTCCGAAAATGTCAAAATTCACTCAAACTATATCCTAAACACCTCCAAACTGATCCAACATTGGTAGGCTTCTTCACGAACACATTCAGAGCATAATCCCTTCAATCCCGAAGTCCTATTTCAGCCTCTAACTACATATTCAAGATCAAAACAGTAGCCTTTTTGTCAAAACCCAAAAACTTCGAAAATCCATTCAAATAAGCTCTAGTTGTTTTCCAAAATCAAATTCCTTATGTAGGATGATTCTACAACTAAAAACGAAACTAAAGCACCCAATCTTGATCCATAAAATCCACGAATTTGATCCAAAATGATCAAAATATCAAGAAAATGTAAAAGCACAAAAATACAAGATTTTCTTACCAAAATGTGATGATTTCTTCTTGAAATTTGCCAGCTCTGATACCAGCTGTTAACCAAATGAGTAGCAAATTACAAGAAAAACACTTAGAACGCAATTAAGATCAACACAGATTTGCACCAAATGCTCTCAATGTCATATATCTGTGAAAGTCAAAATGTTTACAAATGAGAGTTCAAACTCAAAATGAAAGACAAGGAAACTATTTATACTCAAGATAAAGGTTATAATTTCAGCTCTTCTACTTTCGACAATTCTATATCTAACATATAATAATCTTATACATTGATAAAAGATAACGAATTTACAAGAAAAATGTCACTTGTAGATGGAAGACAAGGATCTCCGAAAGTATTCACCTCTCCTTGAGGGCCCATTGTTGTCAAAAAACAATGTCTTAACTGAAGAAATTAAAACAATTTCTGACATTTGGAGGTCCGCGGCTGAAAGGTTTAGTGATCGGTGCCACCACTTGAAAAGATTTATAGGATAAAACCAAAACCAAGGAGCCTTGGTCCAACCATAAGTGGTTAAGAATGTTGATGTTTTTAGGTGGTGAAAGTTATGTGCTCAATGGACAACCAGATTCACGAGACACCTCAGACATTTCTACCCTTAGATCACGAAGCTCGTATGTTGTGATCAGGTAATTGTTTGCCCTTTGATTGATGGTTTAAATTCGTTCATTTGACATTAATTGGTTTTTTTGATCAGATGGATGTTCGTTGTGCTCTAGTTGATCTGTTCAGCATGCAGTTACATGGATTGTTGCAGTAGGAAAAATTTTTAACCATTGTGAGCTAGTTTTTGAAGCTGTAGAAGTTTATTTTAAGCTTTTGTTTCCTTTTCCTAATTACACTTAGCCTGCAGTTGTTTTTGAGTTTCGAAAGAATAACGATAATAACGATAGAAAAGAGAAGAGATTTAGGATTGGAGGTGGATTTTTGTTGATGAAGATGGTCAAATACTTGCATTATTTATATCATATTTTGTCCTAATTCGTTTTTCACCAATGATTATTTTTTTATGAAATCATAGATTTAACAGATCTCATTATACGTATTGAATAAAATGTCAATCAATATGCATACCAAGCCACAGGATGCTACAACTTACTGGTTTCATGATATGTATGTAATGAAAATGTAGTTGAAATTGAAATTTCGAATAAGAATACAATTCATTCCATAATAAATTCTAGAAAATCAATACCTGAAGCATCGTGGAGAGCAGAGAGTCGATCGTGATCCAGTAGTTACGTCACCTTCAATCGATTGAATCGATCGAGAGAAGAGAGCGTTGAGAGTCAAGAGTGAACCGGTAGTTACTTCACCTTTAATCGAATCGATCGAGAGCAGAGAGAAGAGAGTCGAGAGTGAACCACGGTGAATCGATCGTCGAGACCAGAGAATCGATCGAGAGCCGTCCGTAGGTTGAAAGTCAGGATTGGGCCGAGTCCAAGTAAAGCATGTCATTCACCGTAATGGGCGAAATACAATTCTTAATAGTCCAATTGTTATGATGTTTTTTTTAAAACAAAAAACGTAACTAATTTTAATTTGATTATACATTTTAATTTATTTATAAAATTCTATTTTATAGGACACATTAAAAAAGTGTCCTATTAGACTTAATTTTATATTATGTATTTTGAAAAGTATCCTATTAGCAGTACTACAAATATGACTTTTATACGCGCCTAATTATACACGCTTTTTGTCATTTTTACTAAAACCGTGTATAAAAGATGGATTTTCACACGGTTGAAATGGAACCGTTGCTAAAAATTAGGTTTTATACACGGTTCTGGAAAATAAACCGTGTAAAAAGGATATTTGACAATCACAAACGGTTGCAGCGAAATACCGTGTACATAAATTACCTTTTATACGCGGTTGTGTATAAAAAAACCGTGTAGAAAGGTGTCTTACTTTAATACACGGTTGTGTTTAAAAACCCTGTATAAAAGTGACCTTTATACACGGTTGTGTATAAAAGAAGAAAGCGTAACAATAAAGTAGAGGAAATAAAGGAGTTGAAGGAAGAACAATCTACCATGCAGCAACAGATAAATGAGCTTTTAGCAGAACGATCATTGAGGAACAATTCCAGCCCTGCAGGAAGCCCAGTGGTCAACAAGAGCAGTGCTGGCTCAACTGCTTGCGATCCACAACTTGAATCCATTAAGGTGAATTGTAATCTGTATGTGTTCACCTTTTAAGAAGTTTGAAAGAATCCATATTAGATTATGATGTTTATGTGTTCCATTTGTAGGATGTTACAAATTGCGACATGGTTTTTCGGTGTGGCGAGGCCAAAATAGTAATTGCTAAGGGGTTGGCATTTCCTTTATCATCCAACATTCTTCATGGTTACCCGTTGGAGGAGGGGTTCATGAAGGTTCAGGTTGACAGGGTTATGAATGGATGTGAAGAGTATGATCTCCCTGTGCCCTTGCCAGATGATGATGTTCAGAAACTAGGTCAAGCTATTGGGAACTTCCTCTAGTGGGAAATACGTTATGTGGTATTGCGACAGGTATATACATAGAGGTTTTACATTTTATGTTAAATTACGGTAAGAGTTTTCAATACACTCCATGTTTACTAGAATTATCATTTTTTCTTAATAGGTCACTACCATTAAACCGGTGACATATGTCCAACCAATGAGTGAGCCTATTCCGCCTCGCGTACAAAAAGAAGATGCGACCCACTCAAAGAAAGTTGTCACCGCCACCCAAGTGCCACCCACGACTGCGCGTATTCACCCTCACGTATAAGCTAATCCTTTAAGTGTATATATGTCTCGTCTCCCTAGAAGTATAAGATTATAAATCAAATGGATTATTAATGTAGGTACAAAAAGATGACGAAGCACATTCGAAGAAAGTAGTTGTTGCATCTGTGCCACATAGAAATAAGCAGATTGCTAAGAAGACCAATTTGTTCCCTAAATCAATGCAAGATCAACCACAAGCCATGAGGGACCTTTTTCAACGCATACATTCCCAAAAAGAATGGTCGAGGATTGGGGTATCGGTTGTGGCCGAGGTAGGGGTCTTTGGCCCTACGACTATTGACATAGCGATCGAGTTTGATGACTTAAAGCTATTAATGACAAATGGGTGGCTCGACCAGAACATTATCACTTAGTTTCTAGCGTAAGTCAATATTTATATGTCTTATCAATTAGGGTGTGTATATTCACAATACCTAATAATGTTATGATATTCTAATATTTTCAGGGATTTACACATGATGGTATCTAAGATTTCAAGGAATAACTGTGCGTTTATAGCACCGGACGCAATAAATGAACTTGAAATTGGATGGGAACGTGATCGGATCACTAACACAATTTTGGCAACGATGATGCACCAAAAAGAAAAGGAGTTTTTTTTGGCACCATACACACAAGGGTAAGATATATATATATATATTTATATCTTACTATGATAATAATAATTTATGTTTTACACTTTAACTTATATTCACATTATCATTTGAACATTTTTAGGAACCATTGACGTTATTAATCATTAGGCCTAGACGAAGGTTGGTCTATGTGTTAGATTCGTTGATGACAAGTGGAAAGACAGCTGAAACTTACAAGATCAAAGACCTCGTGGACACGTATGTATTGTATTACTTTAGTATACATTTGATGTTTACTTATATAGTTAATACACAATTAACACAAATGTTTTGTTATTTTTCATTTAGGGCCATTACAAAATACAATTTTGCCATAGGATCTTCTGAAGCCATCACTTCGATTACATGGAGATTAATCAAGGTATAATTTATATGTCCCAACAATCTATTTCGTAGTTTAAGTCATCTAACACTACTTTTTTTAAATTGTAGTGTAATCAACAAAAAGACGGTTGGGAGTGTGGTTACTATGTTGTGAAACAAATCTTCCATTTTGTGACGGTTTACCAATATGCTTCCTCTCTCAACGTATGTATTTTTTAAATTTCTTTTATTTCATTTATATATTGTACAAAACACTTTTATTTTGTTTATAATTACTCCTACTTTCCAATTTATATATACAGGACATATGGACGACCACATCTCCTTTCACAATTACACAAATAGAGGAGATAGCTTGCAATATCGCGAGGACAATTTCTTTGAAGCGCATGATGGATGGCAAAATGTAGTAATCAATGGGGGTGATTATCTTATAAATTATTAGATTGGATTACACGGTAAAAGTATTAGATTGTTCGGTTAGTTTGAGATGTCACATTTACGTTGATGATTTTTAAAATTTAATGGTTAATGGTTACTTTGAGATGTTACATTTACGTGGCATGATGATTTTGTATTTATTATTGTATTTGAAATGTTCCATCACTCTAATTTGAATCATATTTGGAAATGTAGATTACTGAATAATAAATGGTAAATCGAGGAAAATATTAAAAATATAAATATAACTCATTATACATGGTTCTCTAGTAAATAACCGCGTACAAAAGTATGCATTTTTGTTATATATGGTCACCATTATACACGGTTTTGTTATGAAAACCGTGTAAGATGGTTGCTTTTATACACGGTTAGTAATCCTTTTATAAACGGTTTCTTGTAAAAACCGTGTAAGATAGTGACTTTTTATACACGGTTATTAATCTTTTATAAACGGTTTCATCTAAAAACCGTGTATGATAATGACTTTTATACACGGTTATTTTGGTCATTATACACGGTTTAGGAACCGTGTATAAAAGTTGAGTTTCATACACGGTTGTGGCGTGTACAAAAGTCCGAAACTTTCATAAGCACTGGCCATATACACGGTTCCAAAACCGTGTATAAAGCCTAAAATAACCGTGTATAAAAGCCGGTGTTGTACTAGTGTAGACATTGTTTTATAGGATATTTCTAGAAAAGGGTCCTATTAAATTTGGTTTTATAGTATGTTTTTTGCAAAGTGTCCTATTATACTTGATTTTATAGGATGTTTTTAGAAAAGTGTCCTATTAGATTTAATTTTATATGACGCTTTTTGAAATAATAAGACACAAAATAAAGTGTCCTATTAATTACTTTTATATGACGTTTTTGGAAAAAGGTTCTTTTAAATTTTATAATTATAGGACGTTTTCGAGAAATGTCCTATTAGACACGATAATAATAGGACGCTATATTAAGTTAATAAGACTCATAAGTTAAGTGTCGTATCTTATTCCATCAACAAGGACACCTAAAATAAAGCATCCTAAAAAGTGGTTTTATAGAACGTTGCTAATAAAGTGTCCTAAAAAAGGGTCCTATTAACCTCTTTTTGTTGTAGTGACATTTTCAATGGTATAACATTTCTTACTTCCTTTAGTTTGATTCCATTCTTCTCTTTTAAGTACCTATTAGGTCACCTTGGACTCCTAAAAGGCCAGTTTTATCATCGTGAATTTTTTTAATATATACTTTATAAGATAGAAAGATTATTGTTTAAGGCCTATAAGCTTTGAGATTGATTAGATTTACTCCATACTTGGCCAAATAATCTTCGAGAATCAATTAATGAGTGTTATTTCTCGATACTTGTTTGGTTTCGAAAGTCACTAAATTAAGGTAGATCACAAAACTTTGATCATGATTATGGGTTTCCAAGGATACAATGAAAAAGTGAACTTAGACTCGAACAAAAGCTTGGTTGAACAAGGATACAAGTGTCATTTTCTTAAACTGTTGGACATTGTAATGTCATGGCTTACTAGTTCAGCAGTAATTTTTCATAGAAGACGATTATTCTAACACATGATAAACAATTGTGTGACAACAACTCTTTTAAGTTGAAGCAACAAAGGTCACGAATTTTGGAAAAATGCTAGTTTCCTGACTATCAAATTATTTTCTAATTAATATGTTATTTTAATCGTTAATTTGTGCGAAGATACTCGTTTTTACTTATTCTTTGACTTAGTTGTATCTTGGAATTTTTAGAGCAAAAACATCATGGATTCAAGGTTCTAAACGTTTTCCCTAAAGAATTATGATAATATACCTAGCCGTTGGGTACTCTGTTATTGAATTCACACTACAAAACAAATAACTTTTACTCACAAAAACCATCCAGGAAAACTTTTGTCCATGATTACTCACGGATAACCCATAAAATACCAATGGTTCGGTAAAACCCGATATTTTTTGATAAAATACCAACGGATCACTCAGAGAATTGTTGGGGTGATTAACATGTCACTGATTTGAATTAACCACCAACAATTTACCCACCAACTTTTGTGATGGTCTTGTGAGGAATCACCCTTTAACGACGTATTTCCAAAGGAAAATCCATAGGTGAAAGTTTATCATTTAGTAATGTTATCTTATACTTTTGCTTGTTTAACCTTTTGTAATTCATTAGTTTGATTCAAATATTCAATCCCCCCCCCATTTAGTTTTATTTTTGTTTTCAAGAATGATAAATAAAAATCCAACCCATCTATGTAGCTTCAACCTAACTGATCTATATTGTTGTTAAAGTAAGAATTTGTTTAGGCAAAATTTTACGATAGAAAACTGCCGACGAATACCAAGAAACTCATGATAGACTATGGTTACATCTTACGATCATAGAGGATTAATAACTATCGACAGCCACTTATCAACATTAAAGTTTCCCTGGTCAACACCTTTGCAAATATAGTCGTATAATATTCTTAGGACTCGCGACTGACGACATAGGACATCTCGCAGGTAAACGCATGACCGAAGACTAAACTAACGACTAATTGTTCCTCGGTGTCTTAATGCAGGATATTGACTATTTATGACTAAGAGCATAACTGACGGATGCCATTCAAAGTCATTAACATAGAGGCCGTTATAACCGTTATTAGCATAATTGAAATATTCTGAGAAATATAAAGAGAGACATTAATTTTACATCGAATCTACTGAGAGGCTACGAATAACATACAGAAACTCTCTCCAAGCTCTCAAGAACTCACGATAGCATTACATCACACAACGATAACTGGCGACAACAACAATCTATTTACGATTTACTTTATTTTACTAATAGTACTTATGATCATTGTTCCTAAGGACGAAGTCCCTGTTTGATGTTAGTTTTCACTAGTGCTTTGACTATCTTAACCATCGTCCGCGGTTTTTACTCTCGAATGTTCCCCTAAATTTATTTCTTTAAAGCATTTGTCGAGGGATACATTTTTTAGTTGATTAAGTTCCAAACCATACCTTAAGTTGATTTTACATAAACCAATTTTTGACATTAACACTTTGGCTCCATCCGTGGAACCCAAGTAGAAAAATCTTATCAAATTTCAATTGGCAACGGATAAATGTGTTGGATCAATAAAATCGTAAAGCTAATCAAGAGCTTCACGTTTTAAAAATTCAAAACAATGGGATATCGCAACACAATCAAAATCCTCCCACTAGACCCCCATTTATCCCATTTCCATTTCTTTTGTTTCCGTTCAACCGACGTCCGAACGTCAATCAGAATATGCCACCACCGTTACCAACTGAATCTATGCCATTTCCTCGTCCTCCACAACCACAACCCCTGCCTATGATGAGTCAAATGTTTGTATCAATCCCTATACCTATAGCTCTAACATACTCGAACATAACGATACCAAATTAATATATCGGCCACTAGTGACTGTTTATGCGAAAAATCGTTTATTAAAAACAGTTTAAGGTTTATGTGGAGCTTTTACGACTGAAGGAAGGATTCGTCGACAAACACAATAAAAGACAGAAAGGTAAATTGACATAGTTAATTGAGGGAAAAACCGCGGATGATGGTCAAGATCGTCGATGCACTAGTGACAATGACGTCAAACATGGATATCACCAGTTGGTAACACTGGTCGTAGGTATAGAGATTACAATGTCATGAAAAGTAAAATGGGTCGTAAGTTTTGTATCTCTATGTCGTTAGTCTATGCACAATTAATGATTTTCAATCGTCCTTCTTGGCAATCTCAGTATTATATTTATAGTTGTCTTTATATGTAACGGATCTTGCAATAATGATTGGGTATTTATTATTGTCATTCGTTATGTTCGTTACGTCCCTTATGTCCGTTGTGCATTAATGATGATGATCTTGCATTAAACACACAATCAAAACGTATGATTAGTCGTTAGTTTCATCTGAATCGAGAAGTTCTTATGATGACTATTTAAATAAGTGTGACGAATTATAGACGTGTCTCATATTTGTCTTTTCTTGAGATATCATCGTTATTGCCGCAAGTTGTATCGCTATTTACTTAGGTCGTACGACTTGAATATTTCTTGTGTCTCGATGTCTTATCCTGAAATTAGTAGTCGTTAGTTTCTTATGATAAAACCTTAATGGTCGTTAGTATCTATCGATTGTTACTAGATGATATTTTTGGTCCAAACAGTTTGCCCCAAAATTTAAAATAAAAGGCGACAAGTTTGAATTTTAAATTTTTTGTTTGAAATCTAACAGGTTTGCTTAAGAAGGAACCAAATTGGTTCATTAGAAACATCATAGACCATGCGTGGTCGATGATGTCATCCTCGAGATGGGGCAATGAGTCAGATGAGACGGTTGTAGGAGACAGGTGTTGACAATCTGGTGGTTGCATGCGAAAAGGTGATGGACACGTGTCGACGTCGGGAGTACGAGCAGTTTTTTGGAAACCATATAAATAGAGATACCTTCGAGATCTTTGCCAAAAAAGCTGCAAATAACTTCCAAAGTTGATTCGAGGTTTTAGAGCTTATATAAGGTACGATTTCAACCCTTTATGCGTTTTAAATCCCAAGCCCAAAAGCCTAGAAAACACTGTGAAGCTCGTACTTTTTACGCCGCAAACGTTACTCTGCCTGAGGTTAGAGAGATGGTAGATCCCGAAAAGTTTTCTCCAAGACAACGTATATATAGAAGCCTTTAAGGCCATGGCCGCAATTCTGTAGGCCATCTGCTTATACCCTCCGACTGGGTATATGAATATCCCTTTAAGATTGGGTTCCAATGGCCCTACTCGTGTCTAGCAAGATCGTTTCTAGAGACTTTCGACCTGTCTCTAGCCTCCGGGGCAACCAATACCCTAGTTTTAGAGGATCGTGAGTACAATTGAGCAGCTGACTTGGAGTTTCCGTTCAATGTCAATGACTTGCTGACGGCCTACTTTGTTAAACTGGAGGCTAACCATATGTATAGGCTATTTATTCGGGGTAGGGGAGGTCGCATCCTTGTCCAAGGGACGACGATCAACGATCGCCTCTAGAAGACAAGATACGTCTTTGGACGTACATTGTCCCTAAGGGACGAAGAGCAATGGCTGACGGCTGGGTGGAACACCGTAGGTAACATATTTTTCTTAGTTTTTTCTGTACAATCGTGTGATGCGTTTAAATCTAACGATTTGCTTTCTTTGTTGTGGCTATTAATTTTGGCAAGGTCCTCCCACGCCCTAACTCGACTGCCAAAATCAAAATATTTTTGGCTCTTCCTAATCGTTCATTCAAAGTTCGTGCTCGAGCATATCTTGACGAGGAAGACTAAGATATCACCTACCTAGGTGCGTCCGAAGAATCCATCGGAGGAGAGGAGGAAGAAGAAGAAAGAAATGAAGGAGAGTGACAAATAAGAATTTTACCTTCCAATGTCGTCGGCTTTCTCCTTTTATTTTATTTTTACTAATAGTTTGTCACTTGTTTTCAGGAGAATCTCTTGTTTGGGCTTCTGATGCCCCGACCATCGAGGCCGTTATTACTAATGACAGTTCAACCAACCACTCCTGGTGGTTCTATGACTAGTACTGTCATCCCTACTAGTGCTAGTATTATTTTGGATGTCGAGCCAACACCATCACGCGACACTTCTTCCATTGTTGCTGCTGTCGCCCCTCCTTCATTGTCGAAGAAGGAGAGGGCGGCCCTCCTTGCCTGAAAGGGCATGGAGATGAAAAGAAAGTCCTCGAAGGAAGGGTTGGGGATTAAAAGGATTAGGATGGCTCCCCTGAGGGAACCATCTTCGAAGGCTGGCGGCTCTTCAGGGGTTGCTAGACCTCGCAAGGTGACACCGCCTCCTCAAGGCGTAATAAGCGCGCTTCCGCTGAACATCGTTTCTTCGCCGACCCAGAAGCCGTCTAGGTTGTCCGCTGGCAAAGGAAAAGCATCGGGGTCTGCGTCACCTGATACCTAGGTTAGAATTCCATCTAATTTCTTTATGGAAGGTACGACCTAGACTAGGAAGCAGTTATTCTCCATCATAGGGAATTTCTCGATCTTTCACAATTGCCATGACGAGAAGTTGGTCGAGGATACTAAGACGGAGATGTCCGAGTATCTCTTTAAGGTATTTATTCTTTTCTTTTCCTAACTTTTGTATGATTTTCAGGCGTTTCAAGCGTCTCTTTCGCTCCATACAAAGATGGGGAGGATGAAGAAACTTGTTCCTACCGCCTTGGCTAGGGAAGAAGCTGCCCGAGCCAGAGAGAAGGAGATGGAGGCTAGATTTGAGGCTTTGTCAGCACGTCTGGACGATGCCTACAATGACTTGGAGGTCGAGGGACATGCTAAAGAGGAACTGAAGTGTCGCCTCAAGGGTGCTCTCGGTCATGTGACAGCGGTGGAGGCGGAGATTGCAATGACTAAGGAGGCTTTGGCTGCGAATGAAAAAGAAGTTAGGGTCCTTAGGTCACAAGAGTATTAAGCATTGCATTGACAAACCTAAGGGTAGCTTTTGGAATCCTGTTTTAATCCATGCCTTAATGGAGTTAGTAAGGGTAAGGAGGTTGGATAGTGATGAGATGGTGGTGAAGAAAGGTGTGATAAACAAGTTGGCTATGGATAGGATCATAAAGAACCAATAAAGGAAGCAAAATGATGAAGGCAATCCTGGAGCTGATAATGCTACTGGCAGTGCTGTAGCATCCAGGGCTACTGGCCTTGACACTGCTGCATTCACCGTGCTGGTCAGAATGATGGAGGAGAATCAAGCTAAGTTGATTGAGAAGCTTGATGATCAAGAGAGCTACTAGAGTGAGAGGATAAAGAGCTAAAAAGAAGAGTTGAACCTGCATTTTATAAGGAGTTAGCACCGACTAGAAGGATGAAGATCTAGGAGAAAATGACCAATGACATGAGGAGGGAGAGTGCATTGTATGGGCAATGGCAGAAGAAGAGAGCTGAAGCAATGGATGGAGTTTGGGCATGAGAGAATGTTGAGGTTGCCCATTATTGGCTAGAGTACCCTATAGAGTTGACAAACTACAGGAGGATTTCTTGAAGAAACCTGTTGCAGCTAGAAGTACTCCAGCTGAGTAGGGGAGGTCCATTTCCTTTCCTTAGATCCATTAGTAGATTTTTATTTCTTTGTTTTATAATTTTATTTGTCCATAAGAATTTGGGAATTTGATGTTTTCTGTGATAGTTTCTAGTAGATCAGTAAAATATGCCATAACCCTAATAATTTAATTGTTGCATGTTCAATTTCGTTTACCAGGTACTAGAACCAAGCCATGAACACCTGGGAAGCAAACATGCAACATTTTTTAACCTTGGGAAAAGATACAGGCTTTTTTTCTCATACACATGACCATATACACTTTCCCCTTACACCCTTATCCCTTTGAGCTTAAAATGTTCCTCTCATAAACATTGAGGACATTGTTTCATTCTGGTGTGGGGAGGGGTTGTTATCTGTGTTAAATAAAACAGGAAGGATAAAGATCTGAGTCCTTTATTCTAGTCAAATTTCAAAAGTAGGTAATTAGTGATATTGACATCACTGGCTCAATCAACCCTGTGGCTCAATCATTCTATGATATTGGCAACCGTGGCACAATAAAGTTCTTTTCTGGTATTGGCATCACTGGCTCAAATTACTGATATTGGTACATTGGCTCAATCAAACCTCTTTAGGCCATCCATGAAATGTTGTAGCACGTTAGCACGGAAAGCAAAGGAGTGTGGAATTATGAGAGAAAAAGCCCTGTTGATCCTTAGACTCACAAATTGTTTAATGCCTAACAATAGGAACATGTGTTTTGGCATATAGTATTGGTGTTTGAAAGTTGAATGAATATTGATTTATGAAAGGCTATGTCTACTGTTTGATAATATTATGGACTTATCTTTATTACATTTTTTTTAATTTTTACCTTTCAAATTGAGTCTTTATGTTTGTCATTCGTGTTTCTTGGGGACAAACAACAGTTCAAGTGTAGGGTGTGATAACTGCATAATTTATCACATTTCTATACTTATTTTTTAGGAATTTATTGTTATTTTTAGTTTCCCAAACACCAAATATTGAGTCTTTTTAACCACAAGGGTGGTGCCTCAATGGTTTGAGCTTGGGCTCCAAAGGTCAAAGGTACCAGGAGGTCCCAGGTTCAAATCCAGGGAGGGGTAAAAAAAATCCCCTTGTGGCCATGGAGGTTCAAATACGGTGACTCCGGGCTACCCGCAAAGCGGGTGGTCGCCCTGGGATTAGTCGGCTCGCATAGCGGGTTGGATATCCAGGTTAATCAAAAAAAAATATTGAGTCTTTTATTCTTTTTTGATCATTTGTTGAGTTTGGAGCTAAGTATGAGAAATTGCCTTGTTTTTATGCTTTGGAGTAAAATTTGCTTATCTTTAGTGCTATAACGGGTGTCGTAGCAATGGACAGCTGTTAATGACGTCACTTCATAAACTTTTTGGGGAGGAATCTGATTCCTTTGGGTGGCATACATTTTTATCAACTTAAAGTGGAGAGCATGTTTTGAAGAAACACAATTATGAAGAAGTTTCATGTACCTTAAGGAAAAATAGTACTAGGTTATTTGACTTTTTGATACCTTTGTACTATTTGATACTTTGATTCATATTTGATGCTTTCCTTAGTACGATGCTCCTCTCTTAGTATAAATAGGAGGGCATTCATTTCCAGTATGTACCCCACGGTTAGATAGCTTATATAGCTATTCTAACTTAGCTTTATTTTGAAGTTTAATATTAAGTTCTAAGTTATTCAGTAACTGCTACTATTCTTTGTCATAGCATCATCCAACAACATCTTTACATTTCTTGCAATTTACAATTCCGCTTTAGATTTCTAGTCATTTCCAATTGCGTATTTCCAATTCAGTCTTCAAATTACGCACTTACATTTATGCTTTACATTTTCGTCTTTCCAATTAAGCATTTACATTTCTGTTTTCCAATTATGTATTATATTACATTTCAAGCAATGATGGGCTAATACCCTAGCTTGGGTGTAAGTGGAGGTTGGGAGATAAAGGCCTATGCGTAAGTGGATAATTGCTTTCGCCATTAGCTATCAACCTCGCTGCTTACTCCTTGTTTCTGAGTTTCATCCAAGTAATTCTTGAGGAGGTGACGTACCTTGATTCACTTGTATGAGTTGTACTTGACTGCAAGCCAACGTAAACTTCAGACCACTGAAGTATTATAGAGGGTCGTAACAAACGCTTGAGCGGTTGTGAACTATACGATAAGAACGGTAAGATCTATACGACATCAGTTGGGTCGCCTAATTAGGCGCTGCTGTTACATATATAATCTAATCTTAATCTCGCAAGAGAGTTGTGCGAACCGGTAGTGTGGTTGAGAACTAATGCTGCAGCATTTGTTGTAGCAAGGTTCCCAATGCATTGTTGCTAAACTCCAGCCCAAACTTACACCCTTGCTTTCTTTATTACAATTTTCAAGCACGTTTACTTTCAAGTTACTGTTAACTAACTCAAAAGCATTCCTTCGAATTCTCTTTCCGAAATCACTCTTTAAGCATGGCTGACGAACTACTTCTTGTTTTTATTTGTCCTTGTGGGAACGATAATCCGGTACTTTGTACCATTTTATTACTTGATCCAAACAATATTGGTCTAGCATGTATACTTGCATGAGATTCCATTTGTGATTTTCAGGTTACATGATCCACCCACCATGCACCTCATTAATGTTGACATTCTAGTGAATGGGATAAGTATAAGGGAGTTAAATACATGAAGTCCCTCTTGGTACCTTGAACAATTATAAATAACATCTTCCTGTATTGAAGTGGAGTATGTTTCTTTCACTGATTGAAGTCTTGTCTATGTGTTGGTATCAAATATACAACGGTTTTTTTTGCATATATATTTAAGGTTACAAAGACACAATGTAATATTTTGAATCTATAAAAAGTCAATCCACTCTAATAAAATAATTGACTACATGTATTTTCGATTTATTATTTGCTCAAAATCATATCGTTCTTGTCATTTTAAGAAAACGAACATTTGTTTTATTTTTTAAATTATTTTATTGCTCGACTCTAAATCCTAGTCAAGCCCATGCCACTATCACCATAAATCAAGGAAGACTAAAGTCTACTGGAGTTAAAAAAAATAGAAGCATACAACAATCATCATATTCTTAAAAGAAATCATCAAGAAGAATGGAATCAAACTAAAGGGAGTAAGAAATGTTACTTAGAAAAACTGTTCTTAACCAAAATGATGATTCGACTAGTGTATATTACACTAAGATCAGGTCATTATAGGAAGAGTTGTCCTAGTATCGTCCCTTGTGTTCCTGTGGAAAGTGCGAATGTGATGGAGTTACTAAGAGCAATTCGTATTTCCAAACTGAACACGTAATGAATTTTTTGGCGGGACTGAACGAGACTTTTTATCAGGCATGCAGTCAAATATTGTTGATGGATCCGATTCCTACTATCGACAAAGTTTTTACTCTCCTCACTCAAGAAAAAAAATCAAAGGAATGTTTCTCAAAATAATCAGCAACAACCGATAGTTTTCAGTGCAGTCGCTCAAACTAAGAAATACTAAGTATAAGAATATCAAAAAGGACCATCCATTTTTTGTTCATTGCAAGTTTTAAGGTCATATAATTGAAAAGTGTTATAAGGTGCACGGTTATCCACCCAAATTTAAGCTAAAATCAAGAACAAGCCAACTGAATGTGGTTGTTATGTATGATGTTCGAGTGAACGAAAACAATTTAGAAGGTTGTGCAAAGTTTTTCGAATGAATAGTGTCAATAGTTGTTGTATGCTCTATCTAATCCTATGTGTGTTGACACCACTTCAAGTGGTCACATGTATACATTATTCCTTATCATTTCATACAAGTCGTGTTCCATCGTACACATAGATTCTTGATTCAGGGCCAGTAGGCACATTTGTTAATCTCTTGAGATGTTTATCAATAGAAAGCCACTCCGCAACTTTTCTTTCACGTTGCCTAACAATGAGTCGATTCCTGTGAACATGATTGGGGACATAAAACTATACAAGGCCATTATCTTAAGGTACACTTTATATGTGTCGAGCTTCCATTTCAACATAATCTCAGTCAGTTCTCTTACCAATACAAGTCGTTTAATGCTACAATTCTTCTGTGATTATGCTTTCATCCAAGAGTTGAAGGGAAAGAAGATGAATGGCAAGCCTAAAAGGTACAACAGGTTGTACGTTTTCCGTCGTGATGCGAGGCTTGTTACTAATCCAGTTGCTTTAGTTTCTCTAGATACTTGGCATAAAAGATTTGGACATCCGTACAACGATAGACTAGCTGTTATAAGGAATCAGTTGTATATCAAAGATTCCTTTACTTCTCGTGAAAATGATTGTGCTGTATGTCCTTTGGCTAAGCAAACACACTTCTCTTTTCCATCTGAAAATAATATGTGTAATGAACCAATTGACTTAATTCACTATAATATTTGGGGCCTATATAACACACCTGATTGATCAGGATACAAGTTAATGGATTTGCAATCTAAACGATTTTTTTTACTAGGGATGTGGTATTTCTTGAGGCAGTCTTCCCTTTTCATAGTCACTCCAAATTCACACCCAACGACCTGTTTCAACAAGTTGTACCCCCTGTTCCTTGTACAACATAGTTGATTAATGGTGAACCTCATGATAATGAGGTTTCAGCTATAAACTATCACGTTCCCGATACATCAACCAAATTTTCACACCCTAATGTTGATAGCCAGCCGCCTCCTGTTCTCAGAAGACCTTCTCGATCTCATGTTCTTCCTTCCTACTTGACACATTTTCATTGTAATTTCACTCGCCATAAGAAAACCACCAGCCCGCTATATCCTCTATAGCATTATGTGTCTTATACTCGTTTATCCCCACGATATAAGGCATTAGTCATGGCTGTATATTCCAACTATGAGCCCAAATCATACCAACAGGTGGTTCATCATCAAGAACGGAAAGATTCAACGAAGGCAGAATTAGATGCGATGATTACGAATAACACATGGTCTATGATTCCTCTCTCCGCTAAGAAAAACGTGCTTGGATGTCGTTGGCTCTACAAGATTAAATATGGTTCAAATGGTTAGATTGAGAATTATAGAGCCAGACTAGTAGCCAAAGGATTTACCCAACAAGAAGGTGTTGATTTTTTGGATAAATATTCTTTGGTAGCGAAGTTGATGCTTGTTAACAACTACAATTAAGACATGGAATTTGATCCAGTTGGACGTTAATAATGTGTTCTTAAACGCATATTTAAATGAAGAGGTGTATATTAATATCCCTCCTGGTTATCAAGTTAAACAACATCATTCTTCGTCTAAAAAGTTGGTCTGCAAGCTCAACAAATCTATATATGGGTTATAACAGTCTTCAAGCCAGTGGTATGCTAAGTTTTCTGCTTTTGTTATCTCTGCTGGATTTACTCACTCGAAGGCCGATTATTCTTTGTTCTACAGGGGTATCGGACAGTTGTTGGCTATTCTTGTATACGTAGATGACATTATATTGGCCGAACCATCTTCTGCTCTAGTTAATCAGTTAAAATGCCAACTTAGTTCTATTTTCAAAATGAAAGACTTAGGATACTTGAGCTACTTTCTTGGTCTAGAAGTTGTCCGATCTCGTTCTGGAATTTTTGTAGCTCAACGATAGTATATTCTTTAATTTCTTGAAGACGTTAGTTTGTTAGCGTCCATACCCACGACTACTCCCATGGATCCCAGACATATTTCTATCCCCAATATGGATGCTGATCTTTTGAAAGATCCTAAGAATTATATCGATGGTTGATTGGAAAATTAATCTGCGTAACGATTACCAGACCTGTTATTACTTTTGTTATGCATAAATTAGCTCAGTTTATGTCACAACCTCATTCTTCACAATTATTTAATTATGTTTCATTTATTAAAGTATCTTCAAGGACTGCCAGGACAATATTTATTCACGCTTTCTCATTCATCGTTCCAACTAAGGGCATTTTATGATTATGATTGGGGAGATTGTGTTGATTCAAGAGGTTTCATGACTGGATTTTGTGTTTTTCTTGGTGATTCCTTGATTTCTTGGAAGTCTAAGAAACAAACGATCGTTTCACGATCTTCAACGTAAGCAGAATACAACGCAATGAAAGTAAATCTACAGTTTGTAGTTTGGTTGCAACAGCTTCTAGTTCATCTGGGATTGTCTTCTAAATCTACAGCCTTGTTATTTTGCGACAACGATACATATCGCCAATAATCTGGTGTTTCATGACAGGATAAAGTACATCGATATGTTTGCTGATATGTTTACAAAGCCTCTCCCCAGATTAAAACTCATCCAACTTATGTCCAAGATGCCATTGAAGAAGAATATTTATTCTTCATGCTCATCTGGTGGGGGCATATTAGAGGAAGGGCATTTGTGTACTTTCACTTGTTGGATTAGATTGTTTAGTTTGTTAGGGCTGAATGTTAGTCAGTGTGTTAACCACTATAAATAGGGTATGTAATCTTGTTTTAATCAATTTGAATAAAATTGAAATTTTTGCTTTCTCTCTCAACGTGATAAATAGTGAATTTATTTAAGCTAAGTTTTGTTTATTGGATTATTAAATAGCTTTTATAATCATTCTTGCTGATAGATTGGGGCATTGGAAATTGATGATAAGATGTGTATGTAAGTGGAATGATAACCTCAAAGGTATTAACGATTCTGAACACCAATAGCCAAAAGGTGTTCGATAAAATGTCATAGAGGCATCGGAGAGCAGAAAAGATCACAACTTTAGTAAGACCATAGAACCCTATTCAACTTCATCCCATTCTTCGCGAATTTAACATGTTAGAGGGTTCTTTTGTAATGATAAAGGATGTTTGTGATACTTGAAACTCAAAGTTTGGAAATTAGAGTTTACACACTTTTATAATAAAGTGGGCTCATATATGTTTCTACAATAAGTTTTCAATGAAGCTCATAATGAACATAATGCAGTTTATTTTGCTTTTGGTTATTCAAAAGGAGAGACAGTTTCCACCATCAAAGTCACACTTAGAAGGATGACTAAAAAAAGGAAAAGGAGAAGACGAAGACCACAGATCTCTGCCATGATGACGAAAATTAAGCTTACCTGAATCTTCAAATGTATCCTGATTACCAAGATGAGTGAGTATTTTGTAATCAATCAAATCATGTTTGGTTTGTTTTTCTGAATCTTCATATGCATTTACCTGAATCTATGAGGATTTAATTTGTGATTTTATGTCATGCATTTTAGGATCAAAAACACGACTCGCGAGTAGTTTGCTGGTTCCAACATTTTAATCTTGGAGTTAGACTTCTTAGCGCTTTACATAGGTAAAATGTTCTTGATGATTCATGATACTCTTAAGTGGTACAAGTAGAAGATATACTTACTTTAAGATGTAGTATTTAACATGATCTTATGCTTTGGAACGGCTAGCTTATCATAATCTATCATGTTAGACTTATTTAAGCCCTTCAATGGTTCATAGGAAATTAAGTTTCAGGACTGTATAATATGGTTATGACTTACGAATACAGAGTTACCGTATAAAATTATTTCACTATAGAATGATAACTATGCTCCAAAGATCAGATGTAAGTTGTTTGATCAAATTTTCCACTTTTAGTAACCCCCCCCCCTAATTTATGCAGAGATATCTTACTGTGAAAGTTTTACTTGTTATCAGCTTACAACTAATCAGATGGATTTCCGGTTAATGTCACTCTCGATTATCTTAGGGGTTTCCAAAATTGGGACTTGGGTTTGGGTACTCTCTCCCTCCCTCTATCTCTCTCTCTCTCTCTCTATATATATATATATACATTACTTATGTACCCGCACAGTGCGGCGGGATGCAAAAATTTCATCAAGAAATATTAAGCAATGCAAATTCAAATTTCGAAAACAAATTTCATAAAACTATGTATGGACACAAGTACTGAGCAACCACAACTCCATTAAGGCATCTAAGTCAAACATTGATAAACCAAACCATCAAAGGCATCTGATTGATGAGTGGCACAATCAAGAGGGAAACAAATATAAAAATAACAAAAACCAAGCTTCTGGAAAAAGAGAGAGAAACCAAAGATCAATTTTAATCAATACCAAAAGATTGAATTGCAAAACTCCTCCATCAAAAACCATTCAAACACCAGATCAAATTACAAACCACAAGACATTCCTATTTCCTACCCCTGCCTTTAACCATAACTCAATTTGTTCACCTTTGATTTCCTATCCATTATTTGCAAATATCTATCAATAAATGCTAGTAAAATCAATGCAACTTTTATAAGATTATGATAACCAGAGGCCTTACAATAACTCTTATAAGATTTCGATAACTATATGCCTCATTGATAACTTCCAAAAATCAAAAGTCTACTTTCATATGCCTCACATTCATACAACCAAAAACGTAAGCATTTCTAATGAGCTTTAACAAAACCTTATTTAAGTTGAGTGATACCATGAAAGCTTACACTACATAGTAGTGAATTGGATGGGTAAGTTGACTGGAGGTCAGTGTCCTGACTCCACATGTGCCTTTATGGCTTTCATCCTAAGCATCATCATTGATAGCCCATGGAACGGATGCCACCTGGTACACAAACGAACAAACATTCAGAAGGAGGATTTCTCCAAAGGAGTTCTAGCTGCCTTTTAACCAAACACAGTTCCAACATTTAGAGGGAGGATTTCTTGAAACATGGTTTCGAAAAGGGTATACATATTAACATGAATTATAAAATCATGATTCAACGAAAATTCAAGACTTCAACCAAAATCATAAATATGATGAGAACCGGGGAACCAACTATTTCATTTTATTATTCATGATGAATCAACCATGAAACAACTGTAAATTGATCATGTTTGATTGCTTGAGCTTTCATTTCCTGATAATTTTCACAGACTTTCACAGATTTTCCAGTAAAATTATCTTATCTTGGAATAACTGGGACTTACAACAGGCATGTCTACAAAGTAATTGACATGATCAAATGCAAGTGATAATGGTTGAAATGGAAGCACCATTCTTTCCTTAATGTTGTTTCTTGCTGCCATTTTTGTGACTGCTTGTGGGTTCTACTGATTCTGCTCATTTTGTTGGTGTTTGGGCAAAAATCTCAAATCCTTGACCATTGACTGAAACACCCGACCAAACACTTTTCATGACCTCTGAATAATAGCCAAATACCCAAAGAGCATTGGTCGAGTAAAATGTTTGACGACAGATGTAAACATTCGACCAAGAATACTTTAAGCCGGTTAAAACATCATTAATGAACGATCGACCAAAAGCTCCAAGCGAAGTCTCCGACGCACGACAGACCTACAATCACTCGACGCAGGCAGTTACTTTTAGGTTTATTATGAGTTAACCGTTATCTTTCTTAGCAGGACCGTTGGACGGTTACGATCAGACGTCATCAAGAGCGTTTATGAAGGAAATCAATATCGATCAAACGTTACAAAGCAACGGCAACTATAAATACTATACCAAGCTCACCGAAGAAGACACATGAACTTTTCCTCACACTCTCAAAACCAAAGAACACATAATAGCTCTCTAAATTTCATATGCTAGCTCAGTCTTTACATACGCTTTTCACTTGTAATCGTACGACTTATTTTTTAAAGGATGACGCCCCTATTTGGCTTCACTTTCCATAGTGCATCGACGATACTAGCCTATCATCCGCGGTTTTTTCCCTCGCCCAAGGGTTTTTCCGCGTCACCAAGTCTCTTGTCTTTGTTTACTTTCATTTTTATTTATGTTCGTTGGGAGAATCCATCCTGTGATTGATCAATCCACAAGCACCTCAAGTTAACTTTTGTTAAGTAATATTTTGGCATCAACAATTTGGCGCCATCCGTGGGATGCGGTTAAAGGAATTCTCCGACGAAGAACTGCATTGCTAACGGTTTTTCTCCTCTTCCTTCGCCTCAATAGCGTGCTGTCACACCCCACTAAAGCGGAAACACGAGGTACGACAGTTCTAGGTTTCACAACAATAGGAATATATAAACACCAACCATACATACATAATTAAAACATCAACGTTCAAAGTTCAAAAGTTTACAATTTGACAACTTTGTCTTAACAAACTAATTACATCGAAATAAATAGATATATATAAAATCTTGATTGGTGTTCCACAAAAATAAACTAAGCTTGATCGGTTACCTTCTTATCTTCCTGTAAAGCATGTTAAACAAAGTGTCAACTACAAAGAGTTGGTGAGTTCATAGGTTTTTCATATGCACAAAACATTGCAAGGTATAGAAATAGCGAAGCAGAAGTTCGCATCAACTTTATTGTTTTAAAATTTCATGAGCAAAAATACAAATTTACCATTACACATGATATATAAATATTGAGCCACTACTTAGCCTACTCGACATTCTACGCCCCATGAACTACCTCAGTGGTGGACCTAAAGTCCACATGTGTAGAACATTCTTAATTGATGAAGTGCACCCCTACATGCCAGTTAGGTGGGTATGTCAACCAAATAGCGATATCCACAAATATCATCGGCTCATTTAGAGTTAAATAGTTGTGTACCACGGGGACTTTACATAACTCAACATATCATTTTGTGTAATAAAAAGTTCTTCATCACAATGATTAATATACTTTTCGTTAAATCAATATAAATCAATTCAATTTTCACTAAAACAACATGCTTTACACCCCAAACGTATAAACATTTAAAAATAGAGGCCGTGAATACTCACCTTTGCAAGCTCCGCTACTGAAAAGCACGATCCGATCCCCACCCAAAGGCCTAACGATTCCCTAACAAAAAGAAATGCTCAAAACCATCACTTATGGGTCTAAAACTACTTATGGAAGTGAATATGTCTTACGCTTATAAATGTCCACATACATCCAACTTGATTGTCTATAGTCCAATTATACATAATGCACATATGCTCGTTAATATAGTAACTTATACCGTAAGTTGTGTTATAAACCATCAAATGATCAATAATTCTTAAAATCAAGAAATTCCAGAATTTCACTTCTGGACAGAAACTTGTAGTACTCCAAATGATCAAAATGTAGAGACTTCCAAAATGACATAGCTTCCCATATTTTTATATGTGATATAGTACTGGGTTATGGTGATTGTGACCAAATTTGTTGCATTTTGGACATGTAAAAATGATTCAAATAATTTATGCAATGCAAAGGGTCACAACTGGCATGGTAGATTACACCATGTTAGTAAATCACTCATTTGAGGAGTTCTACTAAGTGTTTTCTAGAATTTCAGTTGGATTGGAATCTTAACTCATAAAGGAAACTTTTGAGATAAGAGTCACTGATTTTGAAGAAGTTATGAAGGAGATATGCCACTACAAAGTTGCATGCACAATTTTGTCTATTAGCTGACAGATTGCACACTTAACCTTAATAAATTGGTTAATGCCTCAAAACTTAATATTTTTGAATGAAACTGGATTCATATGAATCCTAACTCATAAAAGAAGGTTTTAGAAGAAGAATCATGCATTAAAGACAAATAAAAAGGGAGATACTAACACACAAAGTAGACTTTAGCTGCTGGTGGTTTCACAGATTGCACACCTAAAGTATTTTAGGTGTTTGGAGGGTCAAAACTCCATATTTTTAATTGAATCCACTTGCAAACTGAATATAACTCTCAAAAGAAAAATCATCCTTTTTCATTGAGTTTTGAAAGAGATATGGCCATTTGAACATGCATGCACAAATCTGTCATTGGTTGATAGTTTGCACACTCATTTTGTTTCAATTAGTTGGAACCTCAAATCACCATATTTTTTAATGAAATAAGTGGCATTTGAAAGATAACTCATTTAATTAACTTCCATAAGAAAAATCAAGTGATTTGGAAGAATATTCAAAGAGTTATGGTTGTTCAAAATAGGGTTTTCCTACTGTTGAACTTACAGTTGCATACATGATTTGGTATGAGCATTTGGGGGTCAAAACTCAATGTTTTTCAGTGAGACCACGTGGATTAGAACCCCAACTCACTAAATAAACTTTCAGTAAGAAGATTCATGATATTTTAACATATTATTTGCAAGAAATGGACGATTTATGCACATGCAATAAATCTGTCAGCACCAAAAATCACCATTTTTACTCAAAAACACATAAACTCATGATTTTCACCTGTTTTCTTGAGTTTTATTGTGTGGATCATAGATTACCACCATTGTATAAACATTTTTACATGTTTTGGTGTATAATCTCTCCAAAAACTCATAAATTTCAGATATTAAAAGAAGTAGCTAAAAACTTATAAGAAAAGTGGGGTTTTCACCCAAAAATTGCAAGAAAAAGAGAGTAGAGTTGTTACCTTCTTTTGGATGGTGATTAGAGATTCTAAATTTTTGCTTGAATTTGATTTTTGATGAAGATAATTGACGAAAATGGCTGAGTTTAATCTTAGAGAGGAAGAGAAAAGAGAAGTGAATATATCTCTTTGTTTTTAGAGAGAGAGAGAAAGGTTTTGAATTTCAAAGTGAGCTAATGAGAGGAGAAATGAAAAAAAACATTTTTATATGTGGGACAAGAGGGGGGGGGGGGGGAGCCATGGTGATGGGCCCCACCCAAAACCCAAAACCCAAAACCCAAAACCCAAAAAAATTTATCTTTTAAATTTATTATAAGCCCAAAAATGCTAAATTGGAAGTCCATTTTCTCACTTTTTGGCCTTTTTCTCAAAATGTAGGCCCTAAAATGGTTAATTTCTAACAAAATAAAAAGTTTCATAAATAAAATACTAAAACTATATATTATATAAATTGGGTATAGTTTAGAGCATTTGGCACTGTATTGGACGTTTCGGACAGTTACGGGTCGGAACCGGACATTTTAAGTGACTACCGAAAATGCTAGGGATTTTTTGGCCATTCTAAACCAACTAACTCCTATTCTTAAAATTAATCTATATAAACACTAATAAACTTAATAGAAGCTAACCTGAAAGCTCGAATTTTGACAGTTGTTGAAGTAAACCAGATGGTTTCTTATGTTCGGCCTTTACCTGAGCACAAGTCAGGCACTTGCTTACGAGCACGACAATATCTTTCTTCATTCCCGACCACCAATAATACTCCTTCAAATCCTTATACATTTTATCTGCCCCTGGGTGAATCGAATATTTGGATCGATGGCCTTCGTCCAAAATGGTTGATCGTAGATCACCAACTTTCGGTACCCATACTTTATTCTTAATGTAATGTACCCCATCTGTTTGCATTTCAAATTCCTTCTCTAGGTGCTGCAAGGTTTCATTTTTCAAATTCTTTTCTTTCAAAGCTTCACCTTGTGCTTCCAGTATTTTAGTTTTTAAACTCGTCTGGACCATCATTCCCATAGCACGTGCACTTGTTGGTTTTACTCTTTCCTTCGGCTTAGTGCGTCCGCTACCGCATTAGGTTCGCCTGGATGGTACTTTATTTCACAGTCGTAGTCACTAAGTAGTTCAACCCATCTTCTTTGCCTCATGTTTAACATTTTCTGGTCAAGAATATGTTGAAGGCTCCTGTGATATGTGAATATATTACACTTAGTACTGTAGAGATAATGTCTCCAGATTTTGAGTGCGAACACCACCGCTCCTAGCTCCAAATCATAAGTAGTGTAATTCTTCTCGTGAATCTTCAGTTCTCTTAATGCATATGCAATAACCTTGTCTTTTTGCATTAACACGCAGCCCATTCCCTGATGTGAAGCATCACAGTAGACTACGAAGTTATCTACTTCTTCTGGTAACGCCAAAATCAGTGCGTTGCATAACTTGTATTTGAGTGTCTGAAATGCTTCCTCTTGTTTCTCCCCCAAATAAACTTCTTATCCTTTTGGTTAGCGTTGTTAGTGGTTGTGCGATTCTGGAGAAATTCTCGATGAATCGTCTGTAATAGCCTGCTAATCCAAGAAATTGACGGATCTCGGTTGGTGTCTTCGGGGCTTCCCATTTCTTAATGGGCTCGATTTTTGCTGGGTCAACATGAATTCCCTTTTCAATTACTACATGGCCAAGAAAATGTACTTCTCGAATCCAAAATTCGCATTTGGAGAACTTGGCGTAAAACTTTTCGTTCTTGAGCAATTCTAGTATCAACCTTAAATGTTGTTCATGCTCCTTCTTGTCCCGAGAATAAGTGAGTATATCATCTATAAACACGATCACGAATTTGTCTAGGTATGGTCGACATACTCTATTCATCAAATCCATGAAGACTGCCGGTGCGTTTGTTAGCCCAAAGGGCATAACTAGGAACTCCTAATGATCGTAACGAGTCCTAAACGCTGTTTTGGGAATATCCTCTTCTCGGACTCTCATTTGGTGATATCTAGACCTAAGATCGATCTTCGAGAAGTATGTAGCACCTTGAAGATGGTCGAATAAGTCATCGATTCGAGGAAGAGGGTACCGGTTCTTGATTGTCAACTTGTTGAGTTCCCTGTAATCAATGCACATTCGAAACGATCCATCCTTCTTTTTTACAAATAAAACTGGAGCTCCCCAAGGTGAAGAACTGGGTCTGATGAATCCCCTATCGAGTAATTCTTGAAGTTGTTCCGATAATTCCTGCATTTCTGACGGCGCTAACCGGTAAGGTGATTTTGCTACAGGTGCGGCACCTGGAACTAACTCTATGTGAAACTCAACTTGTCTTTGCGGAGGTAACCCGGGCAACTCATCTGGGAATACTTCAGGAAAATCTCGTACTATCGGAAGATTTTAAATGCTCTTCTCTTTGTTCTTTTTATCTACCACATGAGCCAAAAATGCAATGCCGTCCTTTCTCAAATATTTATGCATCTTCATACACGTCACTATTTTAATATTCCTTCTTGGCTTCTCTCCGTGTACTTCTAGCATTCCTCCTTCGGATAGTGGAATTCGAACGATCTTCTTGGACAACATATTTCAGCTTGGTTTTTGGATAACCAATCCATTCCCACAATTATGTCAAAACTTTCTAACTGAATCGGAATTAGATCTATACGAAAATCTCTATTAGCCAAGTTTAAGGTGCAATTCATTATTACGTCTTTGGTCGTACTTTCTTGACCGTTGGCATATTCAATGACATATATTTCCTTAAACCTTTGAGGTCTTAGATTTATCTTTGCTTTAAAATCTAATGACACAAAACTCCTATCTGCTCCAGAATCAAATAGTACGGATGCATGATGATCGTTTAGAAGAAACGTACTTGTATCTACATCTGGGTTCTGTCTTGCTTCTTCCGCTCCAATTTCAAATACCCGACCTCGTGCTTGATTTCCTTGGTTCCCTTGATTTTCTAGTTGCGGTTGCCTAGTGTCTGGCCTCCAATTCCATCTTGGGCACCTGTTCCTGAAATGATCTGTGCTCCCACATTCATAACATGCTCTCTTCTCACCAACCCTGCAATCCTTCGCAACATGGCCACTCCTGTTGCACTTGAAACAAGTAATGCAATTCCCTTGATGATGATTATTACATTTATCACACCTCAGGTACGTCCCTTTTCCTTTATCTGTTGTTGATGCCTGAATTCCATAATTTCTTGACGTTCTTTGCTCCTTGCCCGTCCTCTTTCCAAACTGTCTTCTTGCAGGTTCATCCACCTTTCTCTTTCCCAATGCCTTGTTGGTTGCAAACGTCCCTGTACGGTTCGCATTGTTGGTGAGTCGTGTTGCTACGTTCACTGCTGCTTGAAGTGTCTTTGGATCAGCTGAAGTAACTTCCCCTCTAATTTCCTCAGGTGTTACCAAATGCGGTACTAGCTTGGCCAGTTCATGGAAACGGGCAGTATAAGTATCAATGTCGTTTCCTTTCATTTCATGGTTCCATAATTCTGCTTCTAACTTCTGAATTTCACTCCTTGGGCAATATTCTTCCTTTAGCATTCTTTTGAAATCTTCCCATGTAAGAGTGTTTGCTGATTCCCTTCCTCGTGTTTGTACTTGAGTGTTCCACCAAGTTAATGCTCGCCCTTGTAAAAGGCAAGCAGCATACTCTACCTTCCTTCCTTCTGTACACTTGCTAATGTGAAGAACAGACTCCATGCTTTCTAACCAGGTCAGTAAACCGACGGCTCCTTCAGTTCCGTGGAATTCTTTAGGGTTACAACCCCTGAAAGATTTATATGTACATTCTCTATCTCCCGGTCCACGGTTGTTATTTTGATTAGAATTTAGGCCAACTGCTACTTGGCTAACAATGTTTGGAAGGGCAGCCATGAGTTGTTCGGATACCAGTCGTGCAACTTCTGGGTTCTCTCTCCTTGGAGGCATTGTTCTAAAACACCATTTCAAATGGAGTCTTGGTGAGATTCTAATACTAAGGTCACATATAGTCTACATACTAAGTTATCCGTATCTTATAACATCCATTCAACAATAACCAAATAAACTCATACAGGAACAATCATGCGGTAATAATTATCATGCATAACTCCAATATAAACCATAACAATTTAACATAAAAAAAAATTCAAAATACAATACCAACAAAACAATAAAGTGTTTAAACTTAACATCTAGGCTACAAGCCTCAAAATAAAATAACTATTGTTATCCAAAAGATTCATAAAGACAGAAGTCTCCTAATGCATCAAAACCCAAATCAAGACTCCTAGCATCACCATCAACACTCCTAATGACTAAGCCAAATAAGTGTACAACCTCCTAATCGCCCTCCTAGACTCGGAGGTAATCTCCATGATTCTATCAGTAATCTCATCCTGTGAGTATAGGGCTGTAAAAATGCCGTCTATGGACTGCTAGAAATGGTGCAACCTTAGCCGATGAGTGTGTACTTCGTTGGCCATGCCCGAGACCCAGTAGTTCTCCGTTGCGGTCATTCCTCGAGACTGGGGCACAGGTACTCCAACTGCGGGTGAAGGAGGAGTCACACTTCGCGATAGAGTTCGCGATCTGGATGGCTCGCTCGGAGGTTCAGAGGGAACTGCAATAGTCACCCTCCTAGGAGGGAGAACACGCTTTCGGGCGGTTCTCATTGTCCTAGGTCCTCGCGACGGACCAGCCACATCAACTGGAGGTGGCGCAGGTACAGAAGTTTCCACAGAAGTCTCTCGGGTTGTCGCGTCACTTTCTTTAGACGGATCGCTCTTATCATGGATCGGTTGGTTCCTCCTAGGGAGGCTAGTAAAATACCCGGATTCGTCGGGGGAGTGCTTGGGAAGTGAGGATGAGTGAGACATTTTTAAACTGCGACAGTAACAAATTTAATTACTAAATGTACTTTAGTAAATAATAATTTATAAAATGCTTATGCAAACTCATGCTATTTTTCGATTTGAAATAAGAAGTTTTTCCCGATCTATGCTATTTTTTAGTATAACTAGTCCAAGTCCCTTTTTACTCATACCATATTTAGACATAGGTGATCAGGCTTTGCTAGAACGATGCTTATTGTAGTTATACTAGTAGTAGGTTTTTAAATTTTTAAGTTCATCTAAGAAAATAAATTTTTTGTTATAGTGCATGGTTTTTATTAGAAAACCGGTGTTCTCTATAACCTAAGGCTCTGATACCAAGTCTGTCACACCCCGCTAAAGCGGAAACACGAGGTACGACAGTTCTAGGTTTCACAACAATAGGAATATAAACACCAACCATACATACATAATTAAAACATCAACGTTCAAAGTTTAAAAGTTTACAATTTGACAACTTTGTCTTAACAAACTAATTACATCGAAATAAATAGATATATATAAAATCTTGATTGGTGTTCCACAAAAATAAACTAAGCTTGATCGCTTACCTTCTTATCTTCCTATAAAGCATGTTAAACAAAGTGTCAACTACAAAGAGCTGGTGAGTTCACAAGTTTTTCATATGCACAAAACATTTTATATGCAAGGTATAGAAATAGCTAAGCAGAAGTTCGCATCAACTTTATTGTTTTAAAATTTCATGAGCAAAAATACAAATTTACCATTACACATGATATATAAATATTGGGCCACTACTAAGCCTACTCGACATTCTACGCCCCACGAACTACCTCAGCGGTGGACCTAAAGTCCACATGTGTAGAGCATTCTTAATTGATAAAGTGCACCCCTACTTGCCAGTTAGGTGGGTATGTCAACCAAATAGCGCTATCCATAAATATCATCGGCTCATTTAGAGTTAAAGAGTAGTGTACCACGGGGACTTTACATAACTTAACATATCATTTTGTGTAATAAAAAGAAGCTCATCACAATGATTAATATACTTTTCGTTAAATCAATATAAATCAATTCAATTTCCACTGAAACAACATGCTTTAAACCCCAAACGTATAAACATTTAAAAAGAGGGGCCATTAATACTCAACTTTGCAAGCTCCGCTACTCAAAAGCACGATCTGATCCCCACCCAAAGGCCTAACGATTCTCAAACAAAGAGAAATGCTCAAAAGTATCACTTATGGGTCTAAAACTACTTATGGAAGTGAATAAGTCTTAAGCTAATAAATGTCCAAATACATTTAACTTGATTGTCTATAGTCCAATTATACATAATGCACATATGCTCGTTAATATAGTAATTTATACCGTAAGTTGTGTTATAAACCATCAAATGATCAATAATTGCTAAAATCAAGAAATTCCAGAATTTCACTTCTGGACAGAAACTTCTAGTACTCCAAATGATCAAAATGTAGAGACTTCCAAAATGACATAACTTCCCATATTTTTATATGTGATATAGTACTGGGTTATGGTGATTGTGACCAAATTTGATGCATTTTGGACATGTAAAAATGATTCAAATAATTTATGCAATGCAAAGGGTCACAACTGGCATGATAGATTACACCATGTTAGTAAATCACTCATTTGAGGAGTTCTACTCAGTGTTTTCTAGAACTTCTAGTTGGATTGGAATCATAATTCATAAAGGAAACTTTTGAGATAAGAATCACTGATTTTGAAGAAGTTATGAAGGAGATATGGCACTACAAAGTTGCATGCACAATTCTGTCATTAGCTGACAGATTGCACATAAAATCATGATTTTCACCTATTTTCTTGAGTTTTATTGTGTGGATCATAGATTACCACCATTGTATAAACATTTTTACATGTTTTGGTGTATAATCTCTCCACAAACTCAAAAATTTCAGATATTAAAAGAAGTAGCTAAAAACTTATAAGAAAAGTGGGTTTTTCATCCAAAAATTGCAAGAAAAAAAGAGTAGAGTTGTTACCTTCTTTTGGATGGTGATTAGAGCATCTAAATTTTTGCTTGAACATGATTTTTGATGAAGATATTTGATGAAAATAGCTGAGCTTAATCTTAGAGAGGAAGAGAAGAGAGAAGTGAATATGTCTCTTTGGTTTTAGAGAGAGAGAGAAAGGTTTTGATTTTGAAAGTGAGCTAATGAGAGGAGAAATGAAAAAAAACATTTTTATATGTGGGACAAGGGGGGGGGGGGCATGGTGATGGGCCCCACCCAAAACCCAAAAAACAATTTCTTTTAAATTTATTTTAAGCCCAAATATGCTAAATTGGAAGTTCATTTTCTCGATTTTTGGTCTTTTTCTCAAAATGTAGGCCCTAAAATGGTTAATTTCTAACAAAATAAAAAGTTTCATAAATAAAATACTAAAACTATATATTTTATATAAATTGGGTATAATTTAGAGCATTTGGCACTGTATTGGACGTTTCGGACAGTTACGGGTTGGAACCGGACATTTTAAGCGATTACCGGAAATGCTACTGATTTTTCGGCCATTCTAAACCAACTAACTCCTATTCTTAAAATTAATCTATATAAACACTAACAAACTTAATAGAAGCTAACCTGAAAGCTCGAATTTTGACAGTTGTCACACGTGCCCTCGAAACGGTCCCGAGAAACGGGCCGAGAAAAACTCCATAAACACCCGACAGTCACCGGGAACCGTGCCCAGACCACCGAATTTTCTTGGGGGCATTGTCCTATCCGACCGACAGAAAAGGATTAGCCGAATCCCCTCGGAAAAACCACGTTTGTTTCGTGCGAGTACGCAGCACCGACGCCAAGATCGTACCGCACCTGTTGGAATAGGTAGCCTCAGAATAGGGCGGTTATGGACGTTATTGTGAACGTGCTTCCATAACCGCCATGGCATACTTAACAGCCTCATCTGGGTCGACGCTTTCGCACATAGGTTCTTCCCATTGAACAACTCCTGCAACTCGACCTCCCGGCCAAATCTCGATAGAAGACATTACGATGTTGCAACCTGATCGAAACGAAACGGCCAACTGCAAAGAATGGGCCTCAACCGCGGATCGAACGTCGCCCGGGATTCGACGCAGGGGAAGGAAAACCGACCGCACGGACCGAGACCAGTTCCCTGGCACAATTCTGGACAGACGCGAGGTTCCCGGAACACGAAAATCGTGCAACAACGCCAAAAAACGGAAGGGACGGCGGAACGAAAATCAAGAGCTCGATCGAGTCATTGATACAAGTGGGCACCAATGGCGAACCGTCGGAGCATCGCAGGCGGGTGAGGAACGACAAGAATTGCATACGACACGAATGCACGCATTCCGGGAGCATGCGACACTGCTAGAACGCGCGAGGGTTAAGGACTCGGTCGTCTAAAAAACCCAGAAGGACTTAACCTCTCGAACACCGATCAATGCGCAACCTCTAACGGGCTTAATCACCAGAAATCGTTCGTCTGAACGTTAAAATTCCTTTTAATTACATTTTTTTTTTTTTAGTTGAACTATTGTGGGCTGAATCGCCAGAAATCTTTTGTTTAAATTCCCTTCGGTTATGTTCTGACGAAATTGATTGTCGGCTCAATCGCCAGAAATATCTGGTTTAGATGTCAAAATTTCTTTCAATTATGTTTTTACAAGTTGCACTACTGTGGGGTCAATCGCCAGAAACCTCCCATCTAAATATTGGAATTCCCTTCGATTATGTTCTTACAAGTCATTGTTGGCTCTATCGCCGAAAATCACTCGTTTTAGTGTTAAGGTCCCCTTTAGAAAAAAAAATTCGTCTTTTTTTAACTTACGGGCTCAGTTGCCAGAGATTGTTCTATCAAGAAAAGAAAAACCCCCGGCAAACACTTGATTAAACCACCTCTACATCCGGCATAGAAACGACAAAAATAAAAAATTAGCATTAATCGTCAGGAATATACAAAAAAGGCATGACCAGAATAGGCCGCCCTGGGAAAAGAAGCACTAAAACAACGATCGACCGGCAGAAATCAACTCGTTTTAAATTAAAATTTCTTTTGGCCACATGATTCAGACTACACTTCTGACAGGAGAAAAAGAAAAGGTCTTTACTAAATCAAAAGAAAGAGTACAAAAGACAGGCGCGACCGAAAGAGGTCACCCTAAAAAAAAGAGTCCCACAGGATCTCCAGATAACGTACAACCTGGAGCGGTGATTGATAACAAGGCTTGTCATCCTCGTAACAATGATTTCTACATGTGTGCACATGCTGGATGATAGGGAAAACAAGGCTAAAGCGGCGGGAAGCTGGGGGGTACCGGACGAAAAGACGGTTCAACGGACCCTTAGGCTCGCCTCAACCGGATCTTCAGATCATCGGCCTCATTCATCTTCTCCTACAGGGCCTCCCTTTTCACCTTCAGCTCGACTTCCAGCACCATTATTCTCTCCAGATCCTCCGCCTGACGATCTTCTAGGGCAGAACTGGAACCCCGTTCACGTGCAAGCTCGTCCCGAGCCTCCTCCAGCAGACGACGAAGCTCGTCGGCACCGGCCGTTGCCTCTCTCCCCCTCGCCTGTAAGGCAGACTCGTGCTATTGCACGACTTCCTCCGCATTAGAGGCCATCTCAACCGTCTGGCCGAGCAACGCCTGTATGGCCTAAAAACAAAAAGACCACTTAGCGTCAGTATCGCAAGTATGCACGATCGCTCAAACGCATGTCGCACGATGCACAAAATGGGAGTCATGACCCCATCAGGACAAAACGTTGGATAATAATACCTGGAATGGGTTGCTAACGAAGTTCCAGCCACCGATCTTTTCCCGCCGCCTTGCAACAAAGGGAAAGCAGACACGTGCGATGGCATGGCTACCTACGACGTCTTCGCCCCCCTAGAACCCTCGACTCTAGGGGACGGTTCCCTCGGGATAGGCCCCAGCGACCCCCTCCTGTTCAGACTCGTCCGAGCAGGAAGGATCCCACGACCAGTCAGAAGAAATAAAGGGGGGTTAAAATCAAAATGGAAATGATTACCTGCCCTCTCCTCTTCCGGATGAAGGGAGGACCCGGAGGTTCCGACAAAGACAACGTTTTCGCCCTCCTCACCAATATCATCGTCTTCCTTCTTCTCCGACCTTCGAAAGCACGATCCGGGATTCTCCGGAAACGATCGATTATCGCCATAGAATCAGGAGAAAGGGGGAGTTTGCATGTCATCGTTGCACAATGAACGATCAAACGTCAGAGACCCACCCAAAGTCACAAGCATGAATTTCGAATCCTTACCTTGTTTGGGCCAGCCACGAACTATCCATTGCTCACCCTCGGAAGGAGATCGTGGGTAGAAAAATACATACATCTCCCTCCAACCTCGAGCATTCACCCCAGTCCCAGAAATCAGCGCCTGATCCCTACCGCTCCGAACGTAAGGGCTGTACGGAACTGGGCGTCCGCTTTCACCGCGTAAGACATCAAAAGCTCGTGAACAGTAAAAGGAGCGTCCCAGTCACATGACAGTCGGTCGATCATCCTAACGAACCTCCAGAACTGAGGCATCATCTACCCCGGGGGAATGCCAAAGCGACTCAATAAATCCCGAGCCAACCGAGGAAACCGCCATTTCAGGCCGATCGTGAAAGGGTACTCATAGAGGATGAACGCCTTCGCCGGACAATTGTCCACCGTCAAGCCGCCAGGACTCACCACCTCAACATTATCCGGCTGGGCCAAGCTAAGGAAATCCCAAAGGTCGCCTCACAAGAAATGAAAGAAGTTGTAGGATCTCGAAGAAAATGTTTTTCGAAAAGAAGACTGGAAGAAGAAATGGAAAGGCAATCAGTTCCTTTTATACTCCATGAAATCCCGCTCAAATCACCGTTTCGTCTCCATGGGACGACACCTGTCCCTCGCACCCCCGCATGCGGCCATCGGATAGACGACACCTGTGAGTGACAACTGCCCATGCGTGCTCGTGCGTACGCATGACATCATTGAAAGCGATCACCACCCAAATGGATATCCTCGCCTCGTCAACCTAGGCCAATTGGATAAGTTAGATCCTAACTATTCCCGCCCGAAGCCAAAAACGAATCCGTTCCCCTCAGCGAACCAGCGACGCATGTCTCGACAAAATTAAAAAATAAGTTGCCGCGTAAATTTCGAATTTGGGGGCAAAATGTTTGGGAAAAAATCTCAAATTCTCGACCATTAACTGAAACACCCGACCAAACACTTTTCATGACCTCCGAATACTAGCCAAAGCCCTAAAGAGCAATGGTCGAGTAAAATGTTCGACGACGGATGTAAATGTTCGACCAAGAATACTTTACGCCGGTTAAAACATCACGAATGAACGATCGACAAAAAGCTCCAAGCGAAGTCTCCAACGCACGACAGACCTGCAATCACTCCACGCATGCAGTTACTTTCAGGTTTATTATGAGTTAACTGTTTTCTTCCTTAGCAGGACCGTTGGACGGCTACGATCAGACGTCGTTAAGATCATTTATGAAGGAAATCAATATCGATCAAACGTTACAAAGAAACGGAAAGTGTAAATACTATACCAAGATCACCGAAAAAGACAGATGAACTTTTCTTTACACTCTTGAAACCAAAGAATACATAATTGCTCTCTAAATTTCATACGCTAGCTTACTCTTTACATACGTTTTCACTTGTAATCGTACGACCTCTGTTCTAAAGGACGATGCCCCTGTTTGGCGTCACTTTCCATAGTGCATCGACGATACTAGCCTATCGCCTGCGGTTTTTTCCCTCGTCCAAGGGTTTTTCCGCGTCACCAAAATCTCTTATCTTTGTTTACTTTTCATTTTTATTTACGTTCATTGGGAGAATCCTTCCTTTGATCGATCAGGTCCACAAGCACCTCAAGTTGACTTTTGTTAAGTTAATTTTGGCATCAACAGTTGGAACAATAGTCTTAGAATCTGCAAAAGCTGAAATTTAGATTAAAATGGTATATAAGGTGCAAGAAATTGTACAGATTACAAAGATAACAAAAATAACTGAAATCATGATGTCAATTATGTCAGACCTACCACAAAGAAGATGTTAAACATATTCGAAAACCCGAATAGTGCAATGACACAAACCCAATAAGTATACTCGCTTGTGAACATCCCCATGGACTTGAGAACTACCTTCCCAACAGTCGGTTTGTTGATTCGTGAATCGGGGTTTGGCTGTGAAATGAGGGAAATCGATTTAATTCGAGACATAAGTAAAAAAGCATGGAATTCGTGAGCAATAAGCATCAATTTAACTTACAATGCTCCAAAACCACCTGTAGTTTTGAACCTTTCTCCGAAACCCCAAAAGGTTAAAATTAAAAAAAACGATAGAACAAAACTAATAGTAGTTGGAACCTAAATGCAGTCATCCTTCCCTCTGCCAATCACAACCTCAAAAGATGCATGACTGCAAATTAAAACACATATTTCATTAGACGGAAAAAAAATAATGCAGAATTATTAACCTTACAATTAGAGAACACATTACTGTTTATTTTAACTTCGAAACTATCCAACATTAAGGAATCAACCACTCTATCCACTATTATTATGAAAAACTATCAAACAATTAGAGAACCATCTTAGTTTGGGAAGTTCACATTTTCTCCTCTTGATTGTCTCTAGTGAAAATTGTTTATGTGTTTCCCTCCTCCAATAGGTTAGAGATGAGATTTACCATATACCATGTGCACAAGAAGTGTGGCCCTACAAAGAGGATATCATCCAGGCATGAGTGGGTTTGGGATTAGTAATGCAAGGGCTGTCCACCATATGGTATGTAGTTCATCACAAGTGTTATATAATATTTGTTAATTTCTACATTAAGTTATATAACCTCAACGATATATGAGCTCAGGTTATAAAAAACACTATACAAACTTAATTTCACAAATATAGAGTGTGCATGTATTCTCATTTTGAGACAAAAAGAGAATGTCTTCAACCATGTTACCTAGTGTTCCATATACAAAGTGATAGATCCCAAGATCAAGATATAGAAAGAATATAGAAATATAGAACAAGATTGGAGCAACGTAGTTGGATGTGTTATTGATATTGATCAAGATTACAATATGTGTAATGAAAGTACAAGTCTGATCTATGAACATTAGTTCTAACAAACTAACTAACCTTCTATTTATATACAAGTAGAAATACTACCCTAACATGTGGTTACATAAAAGACTAATAGTATCACTACAATTGGAAAGATATAAGTTCAGAACTACTTCTGAACTTCTTCAGAACTTTCTTCAGAAGTGACTTCAGAAGTTATTCAGAACTTCTTCAGAACCCTTCTGAACTTCTGAAGTAGCCACTTCAGAAGTTATGACTTGAGTTTATCTTCACTTCTTCACTTCTGAATATCTACTTCTAAGCTTGTCTTTATCAAATCAGACCCCAGTCTTTTTTGAAGCAATTCTTGTATGCTTTAACAAACTCCCCCTTTGCTTCAAAATAACAAGTTATATCCCCAAAAGTTCAGAATTTTTCTTACATCGCCCAAAACTAACTTTCTGTACTCTAAAAGCTTTTCTATCCTGTTGTGCATATCCTTTTCAAGCTTTTTGTATTCAGCCCATTCTTCATCATTGAACTTATGTGGTCTTCTCTTCATTCTTTTCACAAGTCTGTCTTTTATTGCCAGAAGAGTTCCATTACAACATTTGTGGATTTCTTCAAATCTGACAAAAATCATTCTTTCTTCAGTCTTGCAAACAAACCCAGGAGGACGTACATCAATGTTGCCTTCTTTAACTTTTTAATGTCTTGAAGTTCAAAATTAGGCTTGCTTAAGTTTACTTTTCCTTTCTCAAGAACATAGGCAACCTGAAAATCTGTCTTTGCAGCCCAGAGGAACTCTCTGTAAATTCCTACTTTCAAAATAGGAAACACTTTTCTGAACTTGGAAATTAGATCATGAAAAGGATTCAATCTGTTGTATACTTTAACCAAGTCTTTCAGATGAACATTCTGAAAATCAGCTTCTGTGAATGTACATATTTCTCCATTTGCTCTTTCAACAGTGAAGAATGCATACTTGTAATTCATCTTGGACTTTATATCAACATTAATTACTTTTATAATAGAACTGTCTTTTCTTACCTCAGAAACAGGTAGCTTCAAATTATTCATGATATTGCAGTACCATTGCTTCCATCCAAAGTCTTTATCCAACTAGCAGTCTATATAGTTAAACCTTTGTTCATGCTTCATGAACATATCTGGATGATAATATTCAAGAAAAAGAATATGAGCATATTCTTCAATCCTTTGTAATTGCAATCTCTCCACTTCAGAAATTTGACTTGCTTGGCCTTGTTCTTCTATAACAACCCTTTCCTTTTCTTTGTTCCTTTCAGAATTACCTTCAATGTGTTCAGGAATAACAACTTCTGAAGTTAGAAAAACTTCTGAAGCTTGAAAAACTTCAAATTCAATTGCTTGTTCTTTTGCATCATTGTGAAAATCATAACAGTTACTCAACAGATAATCTGCATCTCTTATTGAATTTATCTATTGATGCCCAGCAAGTATGCTTCTTCTAATAAGTCATCTGAAATTTATCCTTTCTTTGATCAAATACATAATTTCATCTTTCAGTTCTTTAGCACCATCAGTCCATTCTATATGTTCACCTAACCATTTCAAAGTTCCAGATGAATACTTTGGAATGTCAGAAACAATGAATGTTCTTTTACCTAAACCTTCTGCTTCATAAAGAAAACCAAGTTCAGGTTTAGTGAAAACAGTAGAGATCCCTTCAAGCCTCACTACAGCTGGTTCCAATAAGTTCACTTTCTTCAAACCATGTTCCAAAGCATGTTTGAAATCATGTTTTATGAGATTTCTGATATAGATTCCCGGTACTCTTCTTATTTCTTGTACCAATTCTGAATCTTCTCTTTTGACACAGAAGTTTAGAAGTGAAAGTTTGTCTTGCAGCCTCAAGTTATAAAGATCAAACTGAGTAAACTCAGTTAAAGTACCATCTTTTCTTTCAGCACCAAACCTAATAATACTTATATCTTCTTCAATTGATCTTTTGATACTTCTGAAATGCTTAACTGTGGTAGAGTCATGCATATCTTGAATATCATACCTTTGATAAAAGGATCTAACTTCAGAAGCATATTCTTTATCCCATTGATTACTTATAAAGCTTTCTAGAGTTGCAAACTTCAAACTCTTCTTATACAAGTAAGCATATGTATCTTTAGGAAAAACGGTGAGAACATGTTCAAGCTCATCAAAGATTGTGTCTTTTGTAAACACTTGATCAATGATAGGTTCTTCAAGAAGAGGTAAAGTGAATCTGGGAATCTGAATGCTCTCTTTGTATTTGACTTCAATCTCACCAACATAAGCAATTAAAATTTCATCAGAAAATCCAACATCACTCGTATGGCATAGATCAACTATTACATATATATGCATAGTTGCTTTGTTGATTATAAAAATATCTGAATATAGGTAGCCATTAATCCAAGAATCTATACTCCAGATTCCTTGGTGAATTCAGAAATACACACTTCATAAGCATTTGTCTTACAAACCACCACATAATATTCATAAATTCTTCATCTTCTTTTCTATCAATCACTAGAGGTCTCAAAACAACAATGTCTCTCATTTCATTCACTTCTTCTTCATCATCAAACATGATGACGTCTGACAAATCACCTAGTTCACCAATTTCTTCTTCAATAGCTAAATATTCATTTAGCATTTCTTCATTAGAATTAGGAATAATATCAGTATCATCAGTACCAGATTCGTTGTCAGATTTAAAAGATAGTTTCTCTGTTTCATATCCTTCATCAACTACTTCTTCAGAAATCGCTTTTTCAGCATCAAGCTCTTCAGAAATAGATATCACAGGCACACTTAAAGTAAGAATAGCTTCAGAATAGTGACCTTCCTACGATTCAGGTTCAGAAATAAGATTATCTTCAATTGCTTCAGAAACCTTCTCAGCACCAGCTTCTTTCTGAACATCTTCAGAAGATCTTTCAGAAGACCGGGCCTTTATTAGAATAGTGGCCTTTCTTCTTTTCTCCCCCTCAACATCTTCAAAGTTTCAGCCTGTGGTCTGCATTCTAAGACATAAATTCTTTGTTCAAGTGTTGTTTGATTATTCTGTACAGAAGTCAACTTATTCAGAATAAGTTGAATGTCATCTTTTGTGGCCAATTGAGACAAGTCTGGCTGTTCATAAGTAGATGGCAAGGAGGTTCTGAGACTTACCACTGAGAAAACGGCTTCAGAAAAGGATTTTAGAATGGCATCTTGAAAAGATTTTAGATCAGTTGTAGGTACAGAGACTTTCTGCAATTCACTTAGTCTTTCATCCAGTTTCTTCTCCTGACTTTTCACCCTATCCTCCAACACCTTAGAAGACTTTTCTGATAGCTCATTTATGTCCTTATGAATCTTTACAAATTCAGAAGTACAAAAAGTTTTGAACTAAGAGAATTCAGAAGATTGGGTAACAGATCCAAGACCAACAGATGGTCTTGTTTGCAATCCTACATAAGTAGGTTGGCCTGTTGATGTCACCACATAATGAAGCACAAAAGATTCATTGAATGGGGCTTTTAGAATATTCACCCCACCAGGACTTCCTTCAAATCATTGATATCCAGTTAATGGTATATCTATTGAAGTTGTAGCAATGTGACACACACTTTGCTTGGGTATATCTGAAAGATATGTGCTTGTGTGAAGAAAATCCACATCATGTGGTGCATTAGGCTCAATGTTGAGTGGACTCTCAGACTCAATGTGCTCATATGTGTGAAGGGGGGACATATATCGTTCTTGTTCAACATTAGCATTCTCTATATGGGAATCTAATGGTAGATGAGATGCTTGCCCCATAAGTGTTGATGAAACACCCTTCTGTTGAGAGATGGGTAAGTGGCTGGGGGGTTAACAATATTTGCCATGGGCTCACTGGCTGTTTCAATATTACCCACCAAAGAATGTGGAGTAATAGATTGTGTGGCTGCCCTACTTGTAACAGTAATTACACAGGATTCTTTTTCTTTTGTCTGTGATCTCCCCTCATCATTTATTTTTCTTACCTTTCTACCCTGTCTCTCATTTACATTTTGCCTCTTAGCACTTTCAGGTTGTTCCCCACCTTGAACTCCTCCCCTCTCTAACTATGCAATCTAGACCCCCCACCTATGCTGTCATAACGGTGAAAGTACAATATAACGGTCTAGACCGATATTTGAAATAATGGTTATAACGGGGTTATATAGTGGTATAACGGTCCATATAATATTTCGTAGAAATAATATATATATATATATATATATATATATTTCATATAATTCCCTACTTTTAGTGAACATATAATTTGCATTAATAGAAGATATAGTTTCAACTTCAAAACACTAACTTTAGCAAGTTTCACAAAACGAAATAGGAAAAGTGTTCATAAACGAGCTAAATATAAATTAGCTAATTGCAAGCATCAAGTTCAGCATCCGAGTCACCATCAACTAATACGTCCAGTTCTTCATTTAGACTAGCTTCCGATCTTCCCCATCTCCCTCTTCATCTCCAAAAAGATCATCATCGTCACCCCTATAGCGCTCCCTTTTACTTATTGTACTTGGCCCAACTTGCTCGTTACCTCCCATTGCTTCTCGTACTTCTGACCAAAGGAGGCCATCTCTTGCATCCACAAACTCTTGGAGCTCAACGTCGGTTGGAACCACCCAATCATCATTTTCATCTACTTCTCTCAAGAAAATAGGATCTGAATATTTCCTTTCCTTAAGAGATTTGTAGCGCCTCTCTAGTCTTTTGTTATATTGAATGAATACAAGGTCATTCAACTTCTTTTGCAAAAGACAGTTTCTCTTCTTCAAGTGCAACTGCAATGATAATTGATAAATTTAAAAACCATTACTTGAATTAAAGTTCAACTTGAGCTAATAAATTTTCCATAAGAAAGAAAACTTACATGATCAAATGCACTCCAATTTTGTTCACAGGGAGAAGCACTACAAGTTTGGCATAGAAAACTAATTGCAAATTGTTGGAGCTCGGGTGTGTAAATTCCATAAGAACGCCACCATACATCTACATACATTTATAGGTTTATTATTATATTTATATATTAAGTTAATAAATAAATTTATATATATATATATATATATATAATTATATATATGATTATCATCCTTACGTGGTGCAACTTTAGCTCTATTCCTTATGGCAGCCGCAGATCCAAATTGCCCCGATGACTCCACATATTGAGTGAGTTCATCCCTTAAAGCATCATTTTTATCATCATGACGTACAGGTCGGTCAATTGAGGATATAGTCCCGTCTTAATCTATCTATTATTCTCATCTTGTGAATCTTGTGCATAATAGATGGCGGGGTTGAAGTAATATCCGGTTACAAATTTAGTTATTTACAAAAGTGAATTCCAATAATTGTATTAAGTATAAAATTAAATAAAACATAACGTTTTATAAATTATACCTACATGCAAAGGAGGATGAAGTTGATCACTCCAACGTGATTGAATCATAGACCACACTTTATTGATCAATCTCTCATGAGTGGTGCCGGTCAAGTTCTTCTTAATTTGATCCTTTGCTCTTTCCATAGCATCGTATATATAACCCATACACGGCTTTTCCCCCGTGTCAAGCAAGCGAACCACATCAACCAATGGTGCTAATACCTGACAAGCAAGATAAATATTATCCCATAACTCTTGCTTTGCTATTATTCCTTCAATTCTGTTTCCGATGGCTTTCTTGGCAAAGCCACTCTTCCTCCATTGTTCAGAAACAAATAACACTTGGAGATGATGTCGGTTTTCATGAATGCTCCGAATGGTGTAAACTTGTGTTGCAAACCTTGTAACGCAGGACCTATGAAGTTTCCTATTCGTAGTGAGACTCCGCATCATATTCAGAACCCTCCGATGGTTATAAATATAAACCACTACCGCTCTTGCATCGGCTAACACACTTTTAATCTTTGGTATTTGCTCTCCGACATCTCCTATCATTAGATTCATGCAATGTGCTACACATGGTGTCCAAAACAATTGAGGATATTGTTCTTCCAAGATTCTTCCTACAACTTTAAAGTTTGACCCATTACTGGTAACAAACTAGTATAAGTGAAAAAACAATTAGTCAATACTTTGATATATATATATATAGCATATGTTAATACTTAAAATAGATAGAATATTTGTTACCTGAACGATGTTCTCCTCTCCTACATCCTCTATAACCTCATTGATCATCTTTACTATCAATTAAGCATCTTTCACATGCTCTGATGCATCAAGTGATTTCAGAAAAATTGTTCCTTGAGGACAATTGACCAAAAAGTTTATCAAGCTCTGACCCTTCCCGTTTGTCCAAAAATCGGACGTAATCTAGCATTTACTCTTCTTCAATGCGTATGAAAGGAATCCACAAACTTGTGTGTGTCCTCTAATACATCCTTCAACAAAGTCACACAAATGTTGTGGTAACTCGGTGCCTACATACCTATACCAATGATAATTGATAAGAATAAAGTTATTTACTAGTTATTATCTCTTTCATAACCTTTGAGAGACATAATGGTAATTACCTTTTCCATATTCTCCAACCGCATTTATAAACTTTTGAAAGTTCTTTCGTGTACGACATTAAAGGGAAACCCAACCGAATATGCCCAAACTGCAAACTCTTTCCAAGCAACCATCTTTAACTTCTCCTTGATTGGGTTATTTCTATCCAAAGTGGTTTGTTTTAACTTGGCACAGTCAGGCTTCAACATTGCATCAAGGGGACCACGAACATTACTAGCGGCTTTTCGTTTCAAAGTACGAGATGTCTTGTCTGTTTGTGCGCTCCTGCTTTGTCCATCACCATCACCATCACCACCTTCACCATCACCATCACCATCACCATCACCATCACCATCATCATCTTCACTGGGTTCGTGGTTGTATTGTCGAAGAATTTCTTCTCTTCTATTTTTTTCTTTCTTTTTCATATCCTTTTCTTTCATCATTTCAAGAAGCATTTTCTTGATCTCATTAATCACATTAGGACAACCGATTACATTACCTTCTGTGTGTGTAAGATGTTCTTTCAAAGTAGTGATCCCCGCAGTTACTTTTTTTCGGCACAAAGTACACCATATAGTATTTCTGCTTGCATTTGGATTTGGATCTCTCATTCCCCACATTGCCAAGCAGTATCATTGGGTTACAAAGGTTTTGTACAAACTTCTATTGTACGAGCATCTAATGAGATAGTATTCGGAGTCACAGAAGCTTTTGAAGAATTACCCCCTTCCATTAAACCTGAGTGAAGAAAATAAATCGAGCTGGTGGTGAACTCGAGCTGGTGGGAAAGCAAAGAAATCGAGTTGGTGGCGAAATCAAAGAACTCGAGCTAGTGGAAAAGCAAAGAAATAAAGAACTCAAGCTGGTGACTGTGAGGCGAAGCAGAAGCAGCAACTTGTGCGTGGTGGTGAGTTGAAGCAAAAATATCGAAGCAGAACTGCAGAAGCCGTGATGGTGAACTTGTGATGGTGAAGTCATGAAAAAAAGAAAGAAAAGAAAAGAAAGAAAACCTAAGAGAAGTCAAAAGAATAATGTTGGCCTGCTGAACCAAAAAAGAAAAAAGTAAAAAAAAAAGGCCCAATGACCCAAAAAAGTGAAAATCCGTATAAAATAACCCAAAAGTACTCAACTAAAATACCGGTATGTAACGCCGGTATATTACACATATATCGGCCTATATAACGGCCTGTAACGACGTTAAACACAGATTCGTTATTTTGGACAGTATTTTACCACTGTTACATGATTTATGTCCATTAAACGTTAAAACGAAGTTATTAACAGCATAGCCCCTCACCTTGCCCACCGCTCTGGGTTGAATCAGGGGAAGGGACCACTGGTTTAGGCAGTCTCATTGATTCACAATACTCAATCAAAATTGGATTAGTTGGACTTACATATGCAAGAAGATCTGCTAGAAGAGGAGCTGCATTGGGAAACTTTAACTTTGAGCTTGGTGGCCTCAAAATGTCCATAGAAAACAATGGAACAAATAAAGCATTATCCAGTCTTGGAATGGTTTCAACTGCCCTCATAGCACCTTTGATAAAAATCTGAAAAAATCTCGGAAATGGTATCTAAGTATATGTAGACTTCTTGTTCACTGCAATCTTCAACTCTTCAAAAATAAGAGTGGCATAGTCATAATGCTTATTGTAAGAAATACCATGAAATATGATTATGCCATTTGTAGAAGCTTCATCTAGACTTGAACTTTTTCCAGAAAGACAAGTGTGGATGAATGTGAACAAAGAATACCAGATTGGTGGTAAAGATTTCCTTCTGAATGAACTTAATGTAGTAAGTTATTCTTGTTGGTCCCTAAAGGGTCTACAAGAGTTCAATAATAAGTAAACAGTTTGTAGAAGGGCGGGGGGCGGGGGGTTTGAATACAAACACACAGATTTTGGTTTTTAAATTAGTTTATATATTATAAACAAATTTACAGTTACAAGCGGAATAAGAACGAGTTTAAAACCTATTCTATTGTAACTAAGAAACACGAAGTGTGATGTACAAGAGGAAGGAAGAAAGAATAAAGAGGGTTTAGGTTAGAAGGAAGCATGCAATAAGATGAAGAAGATATCTTCATCTTATTTATACCCGTTTGCATTTAATGCAAGACAAAAGGTATATGCCACGTGTCAAGCTTTGATAGGAAGCTTGTCCTTGCTAATAAGACAGCCATGCCTTTGGCTGAATATGAACAGTACCATATCAGATATGATGGGGACATAAGAGGCAATTCGTACATCCTTTTCTGACAAGGTATAAGGTTTGACTTTTGTGCATCGAGGATAAGATCAATCTTTAATCTCTTGTAAAGGAAGCTTCATTTGATAGCTGATTCTGAATCTTCAGGGATGAACTTCAGTATCGTTGAGGCTTCACAAGACTTCACACTTTGATTAGATAATCGCTGCTATTGTTGAACCGCTTCAGTTCACTTAGCTGATTATCTCTTTCTTCAGCTAGGGTCTTCGACTTTTGCTGAATGGTCTTCTGGTGTGATAGTTGATCTTCAGGTCTTCAGAGATAAGTTTGTTGTTCCTTGATCTTCAGCGATCGTTGATGGTAATCAGCGTATGCTATCGCTGAATATGAACAGAAGCTTATATAATGGAATTTCACTAAGTATATAAAAGGAATCATATTCAAATCGTCGAGAAGAGTTATGATCAACAATCTCCCCCTATTTGATTATGATTAAGCAACATAGGAAAATTGCTTTAAGATAGTAAGGACTTAAGAAAAATTTGAAGTAAATTTTCTAAGTACTAATCTGTACAATCTTTTTCAGCTAGTCTACTATCTGAATTGAGTTTCATTTATAAGGAGATGAAAGCACAATGTTTTACAAGTAATAAGCATAAAGTGCATTCACTGATTAAATTTTCAGAATGAAAGATCAGTGAGTAAAATATAGTTTAAAGAAAATCGAACTCTTATGTTCATTGTCCCTTTTACTTTTTTCAGGGATCTTTTCAGTACATAGATGGAGTAAAGTACTCTAATTGAATTTCATTAAATATAATCTGAAGAAATTACAGGGAAATGAAATTATAATAATAAAAGTTAAGTACTTGTACACTGAAGAAATATTACAAAGGAAATAGAGAACCTATGACTAACGAGAGATGTTCTAGTTTCTTCTTTGTAGTTCATTCTCATAAAGCATTTTCTGTCGATTCATCAGAGGGGTATCTAACCAGCAGTGCCATAGCATGATCTTTATGAGAGAGGATGGGGCCTTGCGAATTTCTTGGGTTCTGAAGAGTCCTAAGAACCCTTCATTATCCAAGAATACCATACCAGGTTCAGGTAGTGAGATGATTTCATCTTTTTCGTATCTTCGATCTTGAGGGAGAGAGGTACGTAGCATTGAAATATCAGGGATTTCAAGATGATCAAGAATGCTATGATAATCAAATTTGGTTTCATGCTCATTTTTAGAGCTTGAACCACCTTCAGCAGTTGATCTTTTCTTCTTTGATGACTCAGGGAGAGGGGTAACTTGCACGTGTTGTGACATCCTTTGCAGCAACTGATCCAGTACTCTTTCCACCACATCCTTGAATTTGGATTTGGAACCCTGAATGGCGTCTCTAATTTCTAACCATTCAGTGTATCCATAAATCCTTAAGAACTTGGCTTCTTCTCTCTCAGTTTTGTTTGTCCTTGTCATTCTTACATATACCTTAGAGTGTCGCCCTTGAATAGTTGCATGAATGATTTTGGCTTCAGAACTTCGAAATTTCAGTCTATCAGTGCACCAGTCAAGCTCTTAGTCTTTTTGAATTGTGGCTTCAGCGGATAGTGCACTTAGGATCTTTTGTTGAGCGAGGATCGGATCTACGTTCAGGTTTTCCTGTGCAAGTTCTTTTTGTGCAAAACCTTCAGCGACCCTTTAACTCTTTTTCAATTGTTCCTTGGCCACCTTGTCTTTAGCAGAGTCTTCCCTGAGCAATTTCCTTGCTAAAGCAAGATCATTCTCAGTTTGCTTTGTCTTCTCATCCCTGATACATTGTGCTTCCAATGCTTGTTCTCTCTCTTCATTAGACAGAAAGTATAATTCATCTACCATCCTTATTGGTACAGCGTCTATGGGTTCAGCTTGAGGCACCCTTATTCTTCTTACTTCGAATTCCCTAAGGAATTTTATTCGTCTTTCTTCTTCTTCAGGCTCGCTTATGATCGTCTTTTGAACGCGACGCCTGGGAATAAGACCCTCTTCTTCTTCAGAGTTAGTTTCTATTATGTAAATAAAATGCTCTTCGGAAGAAGGTTCCTTCCATGAAGTGGAGTCCTTTGGGGGACGGGGATCACTGAGGGAAGGAGAGGAGGAAAAAGATTTATCAAAGAGAGTCTTTGTAGGTGAAGGAGGTGTGGGGGTTTCAGAGAGAGGTGTAATATAAGGGATAAGAGGAAGAGATACCTCAATAGTGGTCTCCCCCTCAGATAATGGGATAGTGGCATCCAGATTTACCACTTCTTTTCCTTTGCCTGAGGGACCGGCTTATCCCTGAGAGGGATGTTGTCCGTCCCCCAAAAGCTCGTGATGAGAGACTCCTGGCCTAGAAATTCTATCTTCCAATGTCATCGTCGTCTTCATCATCATCCATTCCCCCATAATTAGGGATGGGATCTTCTTCTTCTTCTTCATCATCTTCCTCAGCATCATCATCATCTTCTTCAGCCGCCAACCCTTCAGGGAGGGAAGATCCCGTTTGCTGGATGTACGGAGATATCTTTTCACCAGGGAACGTTTGGTTGTGCTCTGCAATGAGTTCATCTGCAAACTCTTTGGCACATCTCTCCCAATCGATGTTATCAGGAGGTAGACAGTGCACCATCAGAGTGCGAACATTGGACTGAATATCCTTGAGCTTCGTATCATTTTCCTGAAGCGTCGTCCGATCAGCAGTAGTGAAGGAGGTACTAGCCTCAGAGAGCTTGGTGAGCATCTGCATCATATCGGATTGAGTCTTTTGAATAAACTCAAGGACGTTTGTCTGAGCAGCAACCTTCTGCTCTAAGTTGGACAGGTTCTGGCCAAGGACCCAGTAGTCTTCCTTTAGAGAGAAAACGTCATAGATAAGGTTGCTGACGTTGGTCTTTATCGCTGGTGTCCCAACGATTCGTCAGAAGATGAGTTCAGCTGACGTCTGAAGATTGTCAACCCTAGCCCTGGTGAGAGCACATTCCCTGACCAGATAGTCAATAGCAGGGAATGTAGGACTAGGAAGCATGATGGGAGGGAGTTCATTGACGGGAGTGGGAAGCTTGGGAGCTGCCATCTCTGTCTTGACATCTTGGAGCTTTGCAGCACTGGGATGGCCCTGAGGAGACTTCCCCATTTCTTTGCTGAGAGGTTGAGCGCTGGTGGTGGTTGTTGTCGTTGTCGCTGAAGAGAAGAGAGGAGCGACACCTGATGATAACATAGATAAAGATGCCAAAAACGCATCTAGATTAGATGATGGATGAAAAAATTTATTTTTCTCCTTGAGAGTATCATGAGGATTACTCTCAGAGACTACGTTTGCTGAGGTAGTGTCTTGAGGATCACTAACCAGTGTCTTAGAGTATCTGAGAGAGACACTCTGAGGTCCTTTTAAGTTGGCCTTCCAAAACTCAGATTGCCTAAACAATATTGAGGTTTGGATTGCATGCATTTCAACATTATTAGGGATAGGGACAAGTATCGCTGAGTCATGTGCTGAGGTGAGGACCAAAGAAGAAGTTAAGAAGGCTGTGAGAGTAGTACCTGATCCAGCTTCAGCAGAGCTGGATATAACACCCTCAGGGACCGAAGTCCCTGATGATGGAGGTAGTGCTGATGAAGCAACAACGGATGAAGAGACCGTTGAAGTGGCTGTGGCTGTTGTTGCTGTTGGCAGTACACCGAAATCAGAGAGAGTAGTCTTTTGAGAGACCATCTTCTTTGGCTTCTTGATTTTGGTTGCGATGGTCTTTGTATGACCATCAGTTGGCTGTTTCCTCTTAGTAGCAGCAGTGTCCGGGATGCTCGCTGTTGGGATGGGCAACGAGGTAGACACTGAAAGAGGGGCTCCAATCATTTTCAGCATGTAAGGGGTGAAAGGAGCATCACCTGGACGTTCCTCTATGTCCAGGGACTTCTTCCCCACCATGGAGAAGGAGTGGTCACCCACCTTCGGGTAGTCCTCCCGAAGGCAACTTCCATGATCGTTGCAAAGAACCGCGGGTAAGGGATGACCGGGTGTCTGGTAGCAGCACTGATACGACTGACCATATCGCTGAAGATATAGTCAGCGTAGTTGAGGTTGTGGTCGGTGCAGAGAGAGGAGGCGAGATCCTGAAAATGCTTGCTCGCTTGGTTATGCGAGCCAATCTTTGACCCAGGGCATTAGATCACCTGGGTAAAGATGTATTACCAGCGAGCAGGCAATCTCTTCTTTTCCACCTTTGAGCCCACCGTTTTCAGCGATGGATTCTCCCAGGCATAGCCCATAGAGTCCAAGAAGGCGTCGATCTGCATCTTGGTTGGTTCAGTGCCCCATTGAACATTCTTGGCGTGTGTAGGGAGGCGAAGAGCCTTCCTCACAAATCCAGCAGTGAAGGAGAAGTATCCAAGGTCTGGAATCTTGAAGCCAATCGCAAGGAGCACGGTCCCTTTGTCAGTGGTGAGCATGGTACAGTGAGCCGTGTACCAGAGAGCCTGAAGGTGAGAATAGATGCCCACTAGGATGTGGACAAAAGCACACATCAACGGGCACGCCTTAATGAAGGTAGCTCCTTCGTTGAAGTGAAGGCGATCAGCGGGTATCTCGACCAGTGCAATATAATTGCATGATTTGAAGACAGCTTTCTCCAAAGGGAAGTGGCATGTTGGTGCAGCGACCAAGGTGTTGTCAACAGTTGTAGCAGCAACGGTTTCAGCAGTCTTGCTTGCAGAGGCCATTTCTGTAGGAAAAATGGGAACACCAAAGAGATAAATCATGGTTTTATACATAAATGTATAAACCATAGTTTGGTATAAAGAATACCAAATGTAAGATTCAAAGAAACAAGTATTTTGATGAACAAGATCAAAATACTTGTGATAAAAACAATAACATAAAAGATTATTTTAGAAAAAGTAGAAGATAATTAAAAATGGATAAAACTTAAGAAGAAAGTCTTCTGTTCTAAGGAAGGAACTTAGAACAGGGTTTTGAAAATAGAGGATGTTTTTAGTTTTAATCCAGATTAAATATATTTTCTTCCTAAAATATGTTTTATTGCGTTTTAATAAGATGTGAAACAAGATGTTTCCCGTTTTAAGTAAAGATTTAGATCAAACCTTAGGTGAGTTCGAGAAGAGAAAAACGCACAAGTGCGTGTTCTTGGTGTTCTTGAGAAAGCTTAAAGATTTGAAAGTTCTTTTGCTTTTGGAGAGATATGAAAGCGTAAAGAGGCAAATGAGGCAAAAGAATTGCTTAAATAGCATGAGGAGAGAGAAAGAAAGGAGTGCTAAACGACGGTTTTAGCTTTTTGAAAAATAAATGATGACCTGGCGCACGTTCCAAGAAAGGAGTTGGAAAGGAAACGTCGCGGTCCGTCGTGTGTCTGAAAAAGGTCTGACGTGTCCTTTTCTTATTTTTAAAAAGATTATAATGATAATTATCCATAAGGAAAGTTTATCATTATTAATTTGAAAATCTTCATCAATGACAATAAAGGATTGTCAGTGAGGAGTTTTATTTTTAGAGATTCATTCTTTGATGAGAAAAGATATCAAAGAGTGATAAAGATTAGAAGATAATACCTGAGGAGATGGCCCAGATATCGCTGAATCAGAGTTCAACGAATGGAAAGTTTGAAGGCTTAATTTGTATCACTTGTTGTAAGTCACTGAATAATAATATATTCAGCTTTCAACATACCAAGTTCGTTGATGAGTAGATTGAATCTAGTTTCATCAATAGGCTTGGTGAAAAGATCAGCGAGCTGATATTCAGTGGGTACAAAATGAAGCTCAACTTCACCATTCATCACATGATCTCTGATAAAGTGATATCGGATCACAATGTGCTTGGTTTTGGAGTGAAGTACAAGATTGTTGTCAATGGCAATAACACTAGTACTGTCACAATAAATAGGAATTTTAGAGGGCTTGAGATCGTAGTCTCTGAGTTGATTTCTCATCCAAAGGATTTGAGCACAACAACTACCAGCGGCTACATATTCAGCTTCAGCGGTGGAGGTGGACACTGAGTTTTGCTTTTTGCTTGTCCAACTAATTAACTTTCCACCTAGTAGCTGACACCCACCAGTGATGCTCTTTATATCTATCTTACAACCTGCAAAGTCACTGTCAGAATAACCAATAAGATCAAATCCTGAGCCTTTGGGATACCAAAGACCTAGATTTGGAGTTCCTTTCAGGTATCTGAAGATTCGCTTTACAGCGATAAGATGGGATTCCTTCGGTTCAGCTTGATACCGAGCGCAGAGACATGTAGAATACATGATGTCAGGTCTACTCGTTGTAAGATACAGCAAAGATCCAATCATCCCTCGATAGGCAGTGAGATTGACTGGTTTCCCATTGGGATCCTTTTTCAAAGTCAGAGGAGGTGCCATAGGGGTCTTCATCACTGAGCATTGATTCATGTCGAATTTATTCAGCATGTCTTTAACATATTTGCTTTGACAAATAAAGATTCCTTTGTCAGATTGCTTTATCTGCAAACCTAGAAAATATGTTAGTTCACCAATCATACTCATTTTATATTGCTTTTGCATTTTTGTAGCGAAACGAGTACACAATTTGGGTCTTGTGGAACCAAAGATAATGTCATCAACATATATCTGAGCGAGTATCGTATGACCTTTATATTTTCTTAAAAACAGGGTTTGGTCAATTTTTCCACGAACAAATTTTTCTTTAAGAAGAAATTTAGAAAGGGTATCATACCAAGCTCTAGGAGCTTGTTTTAACCCGTAAAGAGCTTCTTCAAGTTTGAAAACATAACCAGGATGGTTAGGGTCTGAGAAGCCAGGGGGTTGTTCAACATAAACTTCCTCGCTGAGTTTTCCATTTAGAAAAGTACTTTTAACATCCATTTAAAAAACTTTGAAGTCTTTACGGGTAGCATAAACTTAAAAGAGTCTTATGGCTTCTGAACGAGCTACAGGTGCAAAGGTCTCATCATAGTCATTCCTTCTTCCTGTCTATAACCTTGAGCAACAAGTCTAGCCTTATTGCGAATTATAGTCCCATTTTCATCTAGCTTATTTCTGAAAACCCATTTGGTTCCTATGACAGTTTTATCAGAGGGTCTAGGAACAAGATTCCAAACTTTAATTCTATGAAATTCAGTTAGTTCTTCTTGCATAGCTGAAACCCAGCTAGGATCAGAGATTGGTTGATCTATCTTCTTAGGTTCAGAGAGAGAAATGAAGTTAACATAAAGACAGATATTACCTGTACCTCTACGTGTCTTGATACCTGCATTGGGATCACCAATAATTTGATTTATTGGATGATTTGCAGTCTATCGCTGAGCTGGGGGTTGAGGAGAGAGATCAAGATCAACAGCAGATTCAGCGACTTGTTCTTCAGTTTCTGGAATAGGACTTGTTGTTTCAGCAACAGGTACTTCATTTAGAACCAATTCAGGGGACTGATTTTCAGACGTAGTTTAGTTGTTCACAGAGGGATTTCCAAGAGAAGAATCAGCAATAGGAATCCGATTTAAGGAATCTGATATACAGGGATTGCTGAAATACGTTTCAGGTTCCCCATAATGGGATCATCCAAGCATTCAATTCTTCATCATCATCATGAGTATGAGAAGTATGAATGGGATGAGATTCATCAAAGTTAACATGCATGATTCTTCAACATGTTGTCTTCTTATGTTGAAGACTCTGAAAGACTTAGATACATAGGAGTACCCAAATGATCTCTGTCATTCAGAATGTAACATCTACATCCAAAAATATGGAAATATTTAAGAGTAGGTCTTCTCCCATGAAACAATTCATAGGGGGTCTTCTTAAATCGCTTAACTATCAGGGATCGATTTTGAGTAAAGCACGCTGTGTTGACTACTTCAGCCCAGAACTGAGTTGGAAGATGCGATTCGCTGAGCATTGAGCGAGCCGCTTCAATGATAGTTCGATTTCTTCTTTCAGCAACACCGTTTTGCCGAGGAGTTCTCACTGAGGAAAAGTTGTGAGAGATGCCTTTTTCTTCAAAGAAGTTCACCAGAGTGTTGTTTTTGAATTCAGTACCATGATCACTTCTTATGGAACGAACAATCAGATTGTTCAGAACTTCCATCCTTTTGATAAAAGAAATTATCATTTCAGGGGTATCACTTTTGGATCGAAGGAAGAACACCCATGTGTATCTGGAGTATTCATCAACAATCACCAAAGTATATTTCTTTCCAGAAATAGATTGGACATTTACAGGTCCAGATAGATCCATATGGAGTAGCTGAAGAGGAGCAGTCACTGAAGAAATTTGCTTTGACTTGAATGAGGCTTTTGTCAACTTTCCCTTTTCACACGCTGAATAAAGAGATTCCTTTGTAAAGGTATGATTTGGGAGGTCTCTGACTAGATCTTGTTTAGACAATTCATTTATTGTTATAAAGTTCAGGTGAGAGAGTCTTTTATGCCATAACCAGTTTATGTCAGTGGATGCTTTAGAGATAAAGCACATGTTCTCAGAGTGAGAACTATTCATATTTATGACATACACATTCTCCACTCTTTTGCCTGTTAGGGCAAGCTTATCATTACCGTCAGTGACATCACATCTATTCTTTAAGAATAAAACTTTAAAGTCTTTGTCACATAACTGACTAACGCTCAAAAGATTGTGCTTTAGTCCCTCAACGTAGGCAACACGAGAAAACGATGTGGCTCCGTTGGATAGAATTCCATAACCTTTAGTGTATCCTTTGTCATTTCCACCAAAGGTCACTGATGGACCAGCTTCTTCTTTGTAATCAGAGAGCAGAGATTTTCTGCCAGTCATATGCCTTGAGCATCCGCTATCAAGATACCAGATACCTTTGGCACTCTGCATACAACAAAAGATTAATTGTTTAAAGGTACCCATACTACTATGGGTCCTGCTTGGTTAGATAAAGGATTGGCGGAGGAGCTACTACCTGAAGAACTCTTTTCAGTGGATATCTTTACCTTTGTGGGTTTTGCAACCTTGGTGGATTTCACTCTCGTTGATTTATCAGCTTGAGCTACTTTCTTTCCATGAGCTAGTTTATCAACTCTAGTAGCGTTAGGACATTTACTTGCAATGTGGGTAGTTTCACCATATTGATATCACTTTCTATATTTAAAAGGTTTGGAATTCGGAGAGAAAACTGGAACTTTTTCAGGGATAGGACCAAGAATTCCTTTATCCGTAGTCCTTGGAGGTATGACAACCTTTTCAGGGGAAGGAGTCAGATCGATCTTAATTCTGAGGGTTGGTCTCTGAGAAAAGTCAGAGATCTTCTTCCCAGATTTAGAATTTTTCTCAGAGGATTTCTTGTTCCTATTCTGAGCGATCTTATTCTTAGGAACTTGTTCAAGAAACTCGTTCTTGATCACATTCTTAGATTTTATCACAGGAAACTTCTCTTTAATAGAAGAGGAAGAAGTTGAAGAAGAAGGATCAGGGACAGAAGAGACAAACATTCCAAATTTGAGGATGGGACGATCATTCTCTGATTCTTCCTTTTCAGGGTTAAAGCCTAACCCACTTCTTACTTTCATAGGTATTTGGGCATTGATGATCTTATTGACTTTATCAGAAGCCCTACACCATCCTTAGATGGTGGCCTTTTCAGACTTAAGATCAGCGATAGCCTTTTCCCTATCAGCAATAGCTTGCTGCTTCTCGATGCTTATGGTTTGATTTGCAACCCGTGAGAGTTTCCTCAATTTTAGAAAGTACTTTGATTTTTACATGGCAATTTTTCAATTGCTCAGATAAATCAGTATTAATTTTCTCGGCCTTAATCTTTCCATTTAAAGCATTATAAAAATCAACAGTCACAGCATCGAGAGCTGACAAGTTATCACTTTCAGAGAGTAAAGAGATAGAGGGAATAGTTACCTGAGTAGAAGGGGACTCAGAGGAAGAAGTTTCAGTAGCTTCTTCAGCGTCCTCTATTCTTGCCATTAGACACATGAAGGCAAGATCTTCTTCATCAGAGCCAGACTCTTCAGAGGTCTTGGCCCAGTCATCTTCAGCGTCCTAATCAATTTCTTCAGCGATAAGGCCTTTGCCTTTTTGCTGGTTTTTCTTCAGATCCTTGTATTTGTTTTTCAATTTCAAAAAATTCTCCTTTTTATCAGGGGTTTGGGAGGTGGTAGGAGCTGCAACTTTCTTTGATCTACATTCACTAGCGAAGTGACCCTTTCGCTGACAGTTGAAGCATATAGCTGAGGCTTTCTCAGCGGGCAATGTCTTTTGCTTTTCAGAGTCAGAGAGATTTGAAGGTTTTTGAAAGTTGCTTCTTTTAGCGAATCTTTTAAAATTATTTGTTAAGAGAGTTAGAGAGTTATCAAACTCAGAGATGTCAGCATCAGTGAGTTGATCTTCTGAATCAGTTTGACCTAATTCAGTGATGGAGGTAATAGTGGAAGAAGAAATATTTTTAGGAGGAGTTGCCTCTGAAGTCACAAGTGCCAAAGAAGTACTTTTGGCACCTTTGAGTTCATTTATGAGGTTCTTCCTCAGAAGTTGAGGTTGTTCCTCATTTAAGAGCATTCCATATAATGCACTTAAAGACAGAGTTTCAAGATTCTTTGACAACTTTAAACATGTAGTGTACACCGCCCATTGATCGGGTAGTGCCTCCATGAATTTGGTCAGTATTTCAGTGTTAGAGTACACTCTGTTTACTGATTTAAGATCAATTAACAAACAGTTGAAAAGCTGGTGAATTTGAGAAAGAGATTCACCTCTATGATACATAAAACTCTAATATTGTCTTACAAGGTTATGCACCTAGTGACTTGTACTTCAGAGGTTCCTTCATATTGGATACATAGAGTATCCCACATGGCCTTAGAAGTCCTCATTTTCATAACAGAATGATAGACTTCATCTGGTAAAGACATTGCTATTATAGATCTAGCTTTTGAATCAATAGCAATTTCCTTCTTATCTTCTTCAGTCCATCGATTACGAGTTTTAATGATACTCCTTTCAGGGATGGCTAGAGTAGTAGTGGTGGCAGGAACACCAGCTACAATAGTTGTAGGAACAAATGGTTCGTTTTCTAGATAGTAAGGGATCTTTGGATCTGATCCTTCTAGAAACAGAGACATTCTTTCCTTCCATAATGGAAAATTATCATGGATAAATTTTGGAGTTTTAGCTAAAGATCCATTATCATTGTAGTTCGTATTAGGGTTTGACATTTTAAAATAGTTTATAAGAAAATTATTTTGAAGAAAAAGAAACAAACACTGCTCTGATACCACTTGTTGGTCCCTAAAGGGTCTACAAGAGTTCAATAATAAGTAAACAGTTTGTAGAGGGGGGGGGGGTGAATACAAACACACAGATTTTGGTTTTTAAATTAGTTTATATATCATAAACAAATTTATAGTTACAAGCGGAATAAGAACAAGTTTAAAACCTATTCTATTGTAACTAAGAAACACGAAGTTTGATGCACAAGAGGAAGGAAGAAAGAATAAAGAGGGTTTAGGTTAGAAGGAAGCATGCAATAAGATGAAGAAGATATCTTCATCTTATTTATACCCGTTTGCATTTAATGCAAGACAAAAGGTATATGCCACGTGTCAAGCTTGGATAGGAAGTTTGTCCTTCCTAATAAGACAGCCATCCTTTTGGCCGAATATGAATAGTACCATATCAGATATGATGGGGACATAAGAGACAATTCGTACGTTCTTTTTCTGACAAGGTATAAGGTTTGTCTTTTGTGCATCGATAATAAGATCAATCTTTAATCTTGTAAAGGAAGCTTCATTTGATCACTGATTTTGAATCTTCAAGGATGAACTTCAGTATCGCTGAGGCTTCACAAAACTTCATACTTTGATTAGATAATCGCTGCTATCGTTGAACCGCTTCAGTTCACTTAGCTGATTATCTCTTTCTTCAGCTAGGGTCTTCGACTTTCACTTAATGGTCTTCTGGTGTGATAGTTGATCTTCAGGTCTTCAGAGATAAGCTTGTTGTTCCTTGATCTTCAGCGATCGCTGATGGTAATCCGCGTATGCTATCGCTGAATATGAACAAAAGCTTATACAATGGAATTTCACTAAGTATGTAAAAGGAATCATATTCAAATCATCGAGACGAGTTATGATCAACAGTTCTGAATAACCTAACTTCATAAAGTCTACAATTAGTTCAGAATTTGATGGCACTGTGTCATGGGAATCTTTACCTTCAACACCATTTGATTCTGTAAGATCCACGATAACTCTAATATCAATTTCCTTGATACAGAACCTATATCCACCAACATATGAAGTAATTTCATATGTATCCTCTTCAACCTCACCATAATACCACTACTGTTGCAGATACTCTTTAGGGACCAGAATATTCTTAGAAAGCATTGACCTAAAAGGATGCTTCTTCTAAATTTCTATCAAGATTAGTTGATCAGCAATGAATTTTGTAGACCATAGATTAAGAGCACAATTATTTCTCTAAATTTCTACTCTCTTGGCAGCAGGAACATTCATTCACCTCCTTCTATTGATTCAGAAATGACATCAATAGGATCATTTTGATTTCCCCCAAATATAGAAGCATTAGGGTTTGAAATGGAGTTTGAAGGGCCAGCTTTAGTGATTCCTTTAGTTGCAGTGTCTTTAAGTGTAGGATCAGACTCGAATGGGACTTCAATAGAACCAACCACTAAACATTTCTGCACAATTTTGAATGATCCAGAGTTTGTTGAATCACCACTACCACTAGAAATAGATTCCAAGGATTGAATGAGTTGATTAACATTGGAAGAAGACATGGAAATAAAAATTTTGAAGTTCTGAGTGTGCTTGAAGTTCAAAGAAATCAGAATATAGGTTTTGGAAGGAAAAGATTGCAGAAAAAATGATGAAGATGATAAAGTAAGAATTTTATATGAGTCAGAGTACCAGCGCGGGACACGTGGTAGAAAAAGAGCCAAAAAGTAATTAAGTTTAGCGGCGTAATTATGAATTACGACGGTTAAACTTGATTAATGAACCGTTTAAGAATGTGGCAAATGAAAATATAACATGTGGCACATGCGCACAAGAAATCATCTTCTAAGATTTATGTTCAGAACTTCTGAGAAAGAGTTCAGAAGTTTGAGCGAAAGTTCAAAAATACTGTAAAATTCATTCAAAACTTGCAAAATTCGTTCAGAACCTGAGTGATTCAGCTTGAATTCTTTGAAAATCATTTAAAAATACATATTTCTAAATATAGAAAACATTTTGATGATTCATAAATAGTTTGAACAATTAAAAAAGTGAGTATCATTAGAAGTTTGTCCATACTTCTAAGATACATGAGTTCAGAATAATTTTCCACCTGTTCAGATCTTGATAAGAAATGCACAAATCATTAGCAACAAAATATGAAATATATAGAATAAAACTCCCCCTTGAATCATGTAGGAATCAAAAGTTGAGAGATTTTTGTTTTTTAAAGAACTCCCCATTGAAAAATGCTATATAGAAATGAACACACATTGCAAAGACTTCAGAATTAAAAATTTGTACTTCTAAAAGAATGAATTTAGACTTCTGAAAAGTTAACTACAAAAATTTCTGAAGTTAAATTTTCAGATTTCTGAATAAGATATGTTCAGAAGTTAATTCTTAACACTTATTCTTTGTAAAATTCTTAAGTAGAAAGATTCATCATGCCCAATTTGCTTACTAAGAAGTTAAATCTTTTCTCATCAAGAGCTTTAGTAAACAAATCAGCCAATTGATAATCTGTCTGTACAAAGAACATTTCTATATTACCCTTTTCAACCTGATCCTTAATAAAATGATACCTTACATCAATATGTTTTGTCTTTAGGTATTGAACAGGATTAGATGTAATGACTATGGCACTTTTGGAATCACAATACAATGGAATTTTCTTGAAAGTGTAGCCATAGTCTTTGAGTTGTATTCGCATCCAGATTACTTAGCAACAAATTGCAGCTGCTACATATTCAGCTTCTGCATTAGAAGTGGATAGACAGTTCTGCTTTTTGGAAGACCAGCTTACAAGTCTGTCACCTAAGAATTGACATGATCCAGATGTGTTTTTTCTGTCCAATTTACAACCACCATGATCTGCATTTTGAAAGTTGTTAGTTCAAAACCAGAATTCTTAGGATTCCAAAGTTCCTATGAAGGAGAACCTTTGAGATATCTAAGAATTCTTTTAGCAGCATGAAGATGAGAATCTTTTGGATTTGCTTGATATCTAGCACAGATGCATATGGCAAACATTATATCTGGCCTACTAGTTGTTAAGTAAAGCAAAGAACCAATAATACCCCTTTACTTCTTTTGATCCATAGATTTACCAGATAAATTTGGTTCAAGTTTAGTAGCAGTAGCCATTGGTGTTTGAATACTAGAACAATCAGACATATCATATTTTGAAGTAAATCAAGAACATAGTTAGATTGATTTATGAATATGCCCGTGGGAAGTTGTTTCACTTGTAAACCAAGAAAGAAATTTAATTCACCCATCATACTCATTTCAAACTTAGTTTGCATGATTTTTTCAAAGTTCTTACAAAATTTTGGACTAGTAGAAGCAAATATAAAGTCAACCACATAAATCTGTATTAAAATCATATCCTCACCTTCCTTTTTTAGAAATAAGGTAGTATCAATTGTACCTCTTTTGAATTCAGCATTCAGAAGGAAAGTTGTGAGTGTTTCATACCATGCTCTTCGTGCTTGTTTTAATCCATACAAGGCCTTGTCCAAAATATAAACATGATATGGAAATTCTTTGCTAACAAAGCCTTTGGGTTGGTCAATATATACTTCTTCATGGAGAACACCATTCAGAAATGCACATTTTACATCCATTTGAAAGACTTTCATGTTCTTGTAAGCTGCATAGGCCAGGAAAATCCTTATTGCTTCTAACCTAGCCACAGGAGCAAAAGTTTCATCATAGTCTATTCCTTCTTGTTGACAATAACCTTTAGCTACAAGCCTTGCTTTACTTCTCACAACAATACCATTTTCATCCTTCTTATTTCTGAAAACCCATTTTGTTCCAATGATAGATTTTCCTTTGGGTGTAGGAATGTGTCTCCAGACTTTATTTTTTTCAAAATAATTAAGCTCATCCTGCATTGCTAAAATCCAGTCTGGATCTTGAAGAGCTTCAAATGGCTTCTTAGGTTCTATGTTGCTTAGAAAATTCACATATAAACATTCATTGGTTGTTGTAGATCTTGTTTGTACTCCTTTTGAGGCATTACCTATTATATGATGTATAGAGTGACTTGATGTCCATTTGGTAACATTTGGCAATGGTTGTACAGATGAGACATTGTTTAATGAATAATAAACATCAGTGATTGCTTGAGGTTCAGGGTCTGGATGGATTTCTGAATGTAAATCTGAAGTCTCCACCTCAAATTGTGGATTCTATACAGGTTCAAAACTAACAGTCACAATTTCAGAAATGATATGTATTGGTTCAGAAGTGACTTGGGTTGATTCAGAAGGAACTTGTACAAATTCATACATGGAAATATATGAATTTAAGGTTGAGATAGGTGGTCTAGAAAGATTTGATGTAATTTGCTCTTTTGAAGAAGGATTTGTAATATCTCTGATAAGGGATGGATTTTGAAAATCTGCAGAGACATCAACAGATATATCAAATAAGTCTTGACATAATAAATCCAATTTAGCTTTAAGTAAAGAACTAGATTCAGATTGAGTTCTTTTCTGAATCTATTTGTTTAGAAATATGATTTTGCTTGAGTTCAGAACTGATATGTTTAGAAGTCATTGATGGCTCATTAAATCTGACATTTGTGCTTTCAACTATTGTTCTTGTTTTCTTCATAAAAATCATGTAAGCTTTTGATCTTTGAGAATATCCAACAAATATGCCACTCAAGCCTTTTGGATCAAATTTGTTTAAATTTTCTTTGTCATTCAGCAGAAAGCACCTGCAGCCAAAATTTTTAAAGTAATCAATGGAAGGTTTTCTGTTTTTTAATCAATTCATAAGAAGTTTTAAGATGTTTTCGGTTTAGAATTATCCTGTTTTGTATGAAACATGCAGTAGCAATTGCTTCTGCCCAAAGAGATAATGGTAGACTTGAATATGCAAGCGTGGTTCTTGCTGCTTTTACCAAGGTTCTGTTCTTTCTTTCAACTACCCCATTTTGTTGTGGAGTTCTGGCAGCGGAAAAATTGTGTGATATACCAATAGAATCTAGAAAATTTTGTAGCTTTGAATTTGTAAATTCTATGCCATTATCACTTCTGATCTTTTGGATTGGGAGTTGAAGTAGAACTTGATCTCTTCTTTGAAAAGGAATTAGTACTTCTGAAGTATCAGATTTCTGTCTCAGAAATTCAACCCAATTATATCTGGAATATTCATCTACAATAACTAGAATATATTTCTTCCCTCCTAAACTCTGAGTCTTCATAGGACCACACAAATCCATATGAAGCATTTCCAGTGGAGCCTTGCATGAAGAGAGCATTTTTAAAGGATGAGAACTTCTTTTGATCTTTCCTAGTTCACATGTTGAACATCAAGAATGTTTTTAAAACTTGATCTTTGGTAATCCTCTAACAAAATGTTGCTTTTCAAGTTCAGAAATAGATCTGAAGTTCAGATGTGACATTCTGCTATGCGAAAGCCAACTAGTTTCTAGCATTGATGTAGAAATATAGCAGATGCCTTGTAGTTGACCATCTTCTGTAAATGTAGCTGTGTAAATGTCACCATCCCTATAAGCTGTTAGCTTGTTATGCTTTTCAGAATTAAGAACATGGCAGAAATCAATGTCGAAGTGAACAGTCCAATGTCTGTCACAAAACTGACTTATACTAAAAAATTATGTTTAAGTCCTTCCACATAGAAAACCTTCATAACAGATACATCACCCTTTTTGAAAGTACCATACCCTCTTACATAGCCTCTAGCATTATTTCCAAAACTGACTGTTCCTCCATTTCTCTCATGATAATCAGTCAGAAGATCCTTATAAGGTGTCATGTGTCTTGAGCATCCAGAATCTAAGAGTCACACATGACGGATCTATAGAAATAATTACTTAGATTTAGGTACCCATTGAAAAATGGGTCCTTTCAGATTAGTAATAAAACAGGGAATTCTGAAGTTTTTTTTTAAATTATAGAGTTCAGAAATTGATTCAGAATTTTGTTTTGAACTGTTAGTTGCCTTTCTTTGAATCTCAGATGTGTCTGTTTATGAGTTTTCTGGTAAAATGCTTGTGAAGAATAGTTGATATTTTTCGTAGAAGATGTCTTTTTGTTTTAAGAATTCAGTTGGAAGTGATGATGTTTACAATTTACACATTGAATATGTTTTTTGAGAACTTTCAATAAATCAACACAAAGACAAGTAACAACATTAGATTTGGTACCAATCTTCTTGCTTTTATTAAAAGTAGTAAATTTGTGTACATCATTTGACTTTAAAGAATGAAAATTATCTAATTTGTCTTTCTTTGATAATCTTTCATCTTTTCTCTTCCATACTAGAGTGGATAGCTCTGAAAAAGATAAGAATTTTGGATTAGAATGATAAAAGTTTTAACAGTAGTTTCTTTCTTATTGGAATTGAATTGTTTGTCAGATATTCGAATTGAAGATTGACCTTTTTCAAAAAATTTACCCTTTTACTGAAATCTGATGATGATAATCTAGTTTTTTCAGTGTGTCTGTTTGAGTCAATTTCAGAAGAAGAATTTGTTTAAGAAATAGAAGTATTTGATTCTGAAGTTGTTGTTTAAGATTCAGAATATGATGAATTCTGAAATTCTTCTATTAGAAAAACAGGACCAAATATTTTTGAAGGTAATTTAAATTCTTCAGATTTTAGAATTTCTCCTTCAAGCATAGAAGATTTGGATTTGCAAACTACATATCCTTCTTTAGTTATGACAGCAACTACAGGATTTTCTTTAGTATCATCATCGGTTTCAGAATCTGAGGCGTTCATCAGGTTTGAAAATTTATCCTTAGTCATTTTTAGACAAAATCTTCTAATTTTGAAGACTGTTTCTTAGAGTCTATATTTGACTCAATATTCTGAGAATCATTAGTAAATTCTTCATCAGATTCAGTATCAGAATCATCAAAGCATATTTCAGAATTATCATTCTCATTGATTATAAAATCATCTTTAGAAAATCCTTCACATGTTTCCTCAGAATTTTCTTCAGAAGTTTCTTTTAAATCATTTATATTTTCAGAAGTATGATCTGAAATGTTAATATTGTCTTCTAATTTTAACTCAGAAAAAACTTCAGAAATAGCTTCAGATGTAACTTCAGAGATAAACTCAAAAGTTGATTCTGACTTAGATTTATTTTGATTCTTCAGAATTTGAAGGTTTTTTATTTGTAAACAGAACTTTTGATTTAACAAAAGGAATTCTTTCAGGCAAAGGAAAATCCACTGGTTTAGGTGTAAAACATTTAGCTTCTTCATTAAAAAAATTCATTTTTGAAAGATCATACAAATTTGAAGGAGCTTTCTTTAAGATTTGAGAATCTGTATAACCTAAACCAGTTTTGATGTTATAAAATTTTGAGTTCTGAGTCTGACTTGTTAAAATATTCAGAGTTTGTTCAGTTTGACATCTTTTAAAATTCAAATCTTCTAATTCCTTTATCTTTTTATACAACTCAAGTCTTTCTTTATTTAAAAAGTTCATCTTAACATTTAAAACTTCTTTTTCAAGTTTTTCATTTTGCATATATTTTTGCAGAATGTCCAGTTTTTTTTTTAAAATAACTTTCTCCTCAGAAAGTTTATCAACTTGTTCTTCAGTATTTTGAAAATTCATTTTGTAAATTTGACTTTTTTCTCTAAATTTGTTCACAAAGGTTCTTTCACCTTTGATTATGTTTCTTACATTTTAAAATTCAGAAGTCATTTGACTAATTTGTTCTTGCATATCGTGTTCAGAAGTAAGTTCGGAATTAGTTTCAGAAGTTAAATCAAAAGAATGTTGTACCTCAGTGTCATGAACATGTGTGTCATATGGGTCCATTTGACACATGTAGCAGTTGGCAGCAAAGAGAGCAACCCCATCATCATAGTCATCATCACTCCAATTCAACCAATCATCTTCTTACTTGGTGATTAGAGGAGGATTAACCTTTTTCTTCTTAGCTATAATGTGCTTCTTTTCATAATATCCAACATTCTTAACCTTAGGCATTTTACACTGTCTTGCAAAGTGACCTGGTTTTCCATAATTGAAGCGTCTAGCAGGTTTAGCATCATCTATTTGAACAACTTCTTTATTCATGATTTTCTGTGCTCCTTCATCAGTCTTGGGTTTACCCTTATACTTTTGATTATATCTCTGATTAAATTACCTAGTGATAAAGGCAATACCCTCTGATATCCTTCTCATTTCTTCATCATACTCATTTTCATCACACAAGGCCACTTCTGGGATTTCACAGTATTTGCTCATTGAAGTCATTGACATGGGATTGTTTATCTTTTTACTCAGTAAAGCTAGTGTATTACTAGTCTTCTTTTGATTATTCTGTCTAGACTTAATCTTATCTTCTTGTTGAAAAAGAATTCCATATATGTCATGAATTGACTTTCTGGACAGATTTCTGGTAATCATACTGTCAGAAAAACTTTTTCATTCCTTTCCCAGATTGTGCAGAAACGTGTTATTGATTTCAGAATTTGACTTATGAACTCCATTTCTTCGAAGATCATTTAAGATATTATTGAATCTGTGATAGATCTCAGTAATTGACTCACCCTCTTTGCATTTGAAGTTTTCATATGTTCCAATGCAAATATGCAGTCTTTGTGCCTGAGCCTTAGTACTCCCCTGCATTTGAGCTTCTACTTCGTCCTACATAGCTTTAGCAGATTTTAGACTGTCTACTCGAATAAATATTTCATTCGGAATAGCCATTGTGAGTAAAGTAAATTCTCTTTTGTCTATTTATGCTTGTTCCTTTTTTGCTGCTGTATACATGTTTGGACTCTTTTTGATGCGTGTAGCAGGAATTTCAGGAGTAGTATCTATTCTTGGAACAACATCAATTTCGACGTAGACTTCAAGAGGGCCATTGATTATCGATTGCATTTGTGCTTCATCAAAATATATCAAGAAATTGAATCATACGAATCCTCCACTAATGATATTCTCCTAAGAACAGAGTTGGTGGCTTTGTTTCAGAACCGATGGAAACATATTCTTTAGACATTTTGAACGATTGATCTTGAATTCACCTTTCGTTTTGATGAGAAAAAAAATCAACAATCTCGTCAGATCTGACAGTTTCTTAACAGAATTAACGAAAAGATGAATTGGCTCTGATACCAGTTGATAGATCCCAAGATCTACATATAGAAAAAAATATAGAAATATAGAACAAGATTGGAGCAACGTAGTTGGATGTGTTATTGATATTGATCAAGATTACAATATGTGTAATGAAAGTACAAGTCTGGTTTATGAACATTAGTTCTAACAAACTAACTAACCTTCTATTTTTATACGAGTAGAGATACTACACTAATATGTGGTTACATAACAGACCAATAGTATCACTACAAATGGAAAGATACAAGTTCAGAACTATTCTGAACTTCTTCAGAACTTTCTTCAGAAGTGACTTCAGAAGTTATTCAAAACTTCTTCAGAACCCTTCAAAACTTCTGAAGTAGCCACTTCAGAAGTTATGCCTTGAGTTTATCTTCACTTCTGAATATCTACTTCTGAGCTTGTCTTTATCAAATCAGGCCCAATCTTCTTTGAAGCAATTCTTGTATGCTTTAACACAAAGCTTATTTCAATTGACTCAAAGAGCATTCCTCATGGTACCGTTAGCAAGAAGATGTAAAGATTTACCTCATGGTAGCGTTAGTTGTATATTAGATCAATCGACACCTAAAACAACCCCATTTTTGCATTCTTCCGTTTTTCAAAAAAACTTCCATTTCAAAACCGAAGCTGTGTAAATCTATAAAAAGCCCATATAAAAAGTTAGAATTAAAACGATGTCATTAAAAATTACCGACCTTTTAAGGCTAAAATCAAATCTCAAACTACAAATTGTTTCATTTGTTGATCCCATTATAACAAGCACAATGACATTAAACAGTTAATAGTAAATTAATATGACACGAATAATGTTTTAAGGAACTTACGTAGTCATATATCTCTTGAACGTATGTGTATCGATTACAATCAGATTCACGGTTTCATCTCTCTCTCTAATTTAATATGAATCGACTCTTTTTCAAAGTAAAACCCTAACCTTGTATTTATATTGCTAGGTCTAGTCTAATTAAGGAAACAAGAGTTTAAGGAATTATAAACTTCCTTTTACAATAAAGCATATCCTTTCCTTATTTTGTCACAATTAAAATAATAATAGACCTAACAATCTCCTCCTTTGTGGCAAAATGAGTCTTCATCTTCTAAGCTCGAACATGCCTTCAAATCTTCGTAGAGTTTGTCGATATATAATTTTGTCGTCGATTATCTTGATCGATTCTAAGAGAGAGTTTCATTTGTCATTGCTCATCCGTGTTGTGCTCTTTCTATCTGTAGCAAGTTCTGACGCAAGCCTGTTCCGGATTCCCCATAATGTACCGTCAGAATATGCAGCCACTTCATGAAATCTGAGAAACCGCTTTTCTCTAGAAGGATGCATCCAAACTACACCATGTACAGGATGAGTGATGACAGTGGCGACCAAAGTACTGTCAGGTACAGGCAAAGATTGATCAGGCTTAGTAATGTGTATCTTCTTTTGCTCGCTTTCGATTCCTCGTTGAAGATAATGAAGATAACTGTACCTAAGCTTTTTCTGAACATATCTAACCACTGCCCTTAAAGCCCTTTGCTCGTGTACGTTTCGGTTGCACTTGTCTCTCAGATCGTTGTAGATGATCTCCAAGTCCATAATATCGAGATTAGCAAAATCGGCTTCAGAGAAGGAATACGTTTTACCATCTTCTCTTTGAACAGTGAAAACCGGATATTCGACTTGGAAGATCCTTGCAGTGTCTATCTTCAAAATCCCGACAACCCTGTGCCTAGAGACCACTTCAGCTTGAGGTAAAGCTCTCATCCTCAGGATATGGAGATACTCTCTAACTTGAGCAGGATCCATTTCCATCACTAGATGAATGTGTGCCAGATCATCAGGTTTTGCTTCTTTGCGGAAGATCTTCTCCATGGTTTCCTCAAGATATGGCACACGGATCTGCTGATTCACCCATTTGGACTTACTGCCCATTAACATTCTTCGCCACCGAATTTGATAAGGTAGGAGTCTTGGTTCGTTTTGATCCCTTAAGGCATAGTTTCTTGCTGTGTGCCTCAAGTTCACATAGTCTTGTTCTTGAAGTACTGGTTCATATGGATCTCGGAACCAGTTTCGAAGTGAGTTACGCAGACGTTGAACATCGACTCGTTCTTCATTTTGTTCGGGTTCGGCAGGTTCGGCTGGTTCAGCAGGTTCGGCTGGTTCGGCTGTTGTACTCTCGAATTTGATATCCGCAGGCTTTTCAACCGTTGGTGTATCGTCCTCTTGAGTCGTTGAAGTGCGTTGCCGTTGTTGGGTAGATTGAGCATGTGGTCTTGAAGCTGAGGCAGCAGATGCTCTAGATCGTGATCTTGCCGTTAGGCGTGTCTCCCCCTCAGGACGAGTTGGAGCGAAGCCCGGGTCGTCCTGATGAGGTCTGGAAGTAGAAGTACGAACTGCCGGACGGCAGGACTCTTGGATTTCCGTTCGAAGAGCAGTAATGGCACCCAGGATGTCTTCCGTTTGGCGCTGTTGGGCATTTTTCATGTTGGCGAGCTCTTGGTCTATGTGTGCGCGTAATACATCGAACTCCTGACGAGTTACGGTGGGGATTTGAAGATTGCGGCGAAGAAGACCTTCAAGTGAATCCTCCGGTTGGCCGGTTGCATTGGATTCAGCGAGCAGATTAGCATACAACATCGACATGAGTTCATCGGTGTTATACTCATATCAATGTGGGGAATGTGGTCGATCTTCGGGGGGTGATGGTGGCGGTGGAGAGTGGCTGGTGCTTGGACGGCTGGAGCTTGCATGAGCAGGTTCGGTATGTACAGGAGTCGGCTCTTTAAGACGCGCAACTTCACGAATTTGGCGCACAAAGGCTTCTCTTTCGGCTGTCATAAGGACCAGATGTTCAGCAAGGATGTCTCTTGCCCTTTGTAAGTGAGCAGCAATGAGTGCTTCACCTTCCGGTTAATACAGAAAGATGAAGAGGTGGTAGCTGTGGGGGTAACTCCGGGATCACTTAGATTGCCCGTTGACATAACAGTTGATTCAACTGTATGACCTACGTTCAACATTGGCGAAGATGTAGCGCTGGTAGGATTTCCTCCCAATCCTCGTGGAATGTCCGGAATGGACATCTCTATGGGAGTTCCGACTGGGCCATGGAGGCTCGCAGTGTGTAAAGACTCGTGTCCCCTAGCAGGCTCTAGACTCGATGTGCACACAACCGAAGTCGATGCAGGTGAGCTACTGCCTCTTGTTTCAATAGCTATACCTCCCGAGTGGAGGGGAGCTAGATAAGGTGCTAGACTCACAAGTATTGTTGAAAGCATTGGGCCGTTGTGAGCCTTCGAGTGGTGGGGGGCGTGCGGTGCGGCGCTAGGTCCACAGCGACTTGTCCACTAGTCATACCCAACGAATGAGTAGGGCTAGTGGACGCGGTTACCTGGTTGGGGGATATTGGACTCTCACTCTCTATTGTTTTTGTCTCCCTTTCGCTCATCCTCACTGATTCTTTTTCAACTTGTACTCCCTCCGTTCTCCTTATTTCTCCAATAGAGGTTTCAGGGAATATGTCTGACATAGATGGGGAGGATGGATTTGCTTCAAAGTCAAAGTTGAATTGAGGTTCCTCATCAAGCGGATGTGGGTGAACGGATGATTGGATCAGGATTCGGTTCAGTTGATGACGCATCATTTTCAGAGTTGGAATCGGTTATAGAGGGTTGTGGGCCGATGCGGCTGACGGCTTGCACCTCTATTTCTGCAGTTCGTTGGCGACGACGGAGCGGTTGGTTGTCAGATGCATCTTCATCCGATGATGAAGAGCGGGGGCGGATACATTGTCGGCTGACCAGTGTTTTGAATCTGGGGGTGGGGATAATGGGTCGAGTGCGGGGGTGATTGGTAGTAGGTTGGTTGGGGGGGGGGGCTGATCAGATGCACCTCCCTCGTCATGTCCCCTCACAGTGCGCTCATCTCCCTGGTCGGGATCCTCATGATCCTGACCCTGCTCTTCTATTCTAGGACCTTCACCTCCCTCAATATTTTCCTCTTAGATCGGCTCTTGGGCAGGCGCAACCGGAGGTGGTTGGCCATTAAGCCATGTCGCTCCCTATAGGCTATTACACTAGGTGCATTCTGATCAACATAAGCGAGGAGCACTTCAGGGATAGGCATGGTATTGTGGAAGACCCGATCATTTAGGCGTAGAAATTTAAGAGCACTGGTCGGGCCTAAGGGTGTTCCGGCTCTTCTAGGAATGGCAGGTCGAGAAGTCATCATTGCATGGATGAATAGTTGAAGAAACCTCTGAAACGGAACGAATGCACGATTGCGAAAGTTGGATTTGTCTTCCACTAGTTCCACAAAGTCCGTCTAGATGAGCATCGCGTAGTCGTAGTGGCGGTTGAATGCGATGCCGTGAAAGATCCGAAGGACCGCCGTACTGGCCTTGTCCATGCCAGTATGTTTGCTGGTCAGACATCGATTAACGATGGTGAATAGCTTGAACCAAATCTGAGGCAGGTACATCCTCTTGAACTGGCCGGGGCTTGTGAATGGTTCAGGGGATTCGTACCCGAGGGCTAGGATGTCGGTAACCAGCTGTTGGTCGGTTGCAAAGGCTTCGTATGGGTGTTCGGCTGTAGCTAGCGGTAGGCGGAGAATGCGGCGAATCCTGGTTGGAGTTAGGCGGGTGATAAAGTCATCGATCTGAGCAGTGAAATGATGGTCACCTTCGTCTGGATGATAAGTCAGTGTATACCAGAATTGCTAGAGGTAGAACAGGGGTACTCGGTGGTCTAGTGCAAAGGCAAAGCGAAGCGGATGTTGCTGAAGAATGTCAAGAATGATCTGGTGTTCGAGAGTGATGCCGAAGTCTAGTCGGTGGTTATTCGGTTTGATTTGGCGAAAGTGAGCTCGTGGCATCAATAGGTCATCCCGGTTTGCTGCATTGATGCTTGGTTCGGTCGAGCATTCAGATGGCATCGGGTTTTCATCATCGGACATGTTTGGGTCATTCATGGCTGCCATTGGTTTCTGAAATAAGACAGTTAGGCAAACCAAGTGTACAGTTAGTGTTGTAAGTTTCAAAAAAAATTGCTGTCTTTTTATCGAGTCTCATTGGGTCGATAACAATTGTTATCGAGTGCAATGGGATCGATAAAAAAAATGTTTGTCGATTGAAGCAGAATCGACAACAAGACTTGGGAAAAAAAATTAGATCAAACCTGTGGAGGGGTTGTCGAGTCAATGAGAATCGAGAAGAACAGTTTATCGATTGCCTAAGGGTCGATGAAAGTACTTGAAAACTATTTAGAAAAATATCGATCTATGTAGCATGATGTCAAATCTATGAGGCTCGATTAGAATACATGGACAATGCAAGGGCAGGATATCGATCCAAAATGACTCGATGAGAGCACTTAGTAGTTTTCATCGATCGATTGAGAGTCGATAACAAATGTTACCGAGTCATACAGGCTCGATAAAAACACTTGGTGTTTTTCATCGAGTTTATGAAGTTCGAGAACAAAAGTTATCGAGTTATAAAGGCTCGATAAAAAAAACACTTGGTGTTGTCATCGAGTTTATGAAATTCGATAACAATAGTTATCGAGTCACAAAGGCTCGATAAAAACACTTGGTGTTTTTCATCGAGTTTATGAAATTCGATAACAAAAGTTGTCGAGTCATAAAAGCTCGATAAAAACACTTAGTGTTTATCATCGAGTTTATGATAATCGACAAGGAAGGTTATCGAGTCATAAAGGCTCGATAAAAACACTTGGACAAAGTGATGGTGTTCTTGGTTACTGTAACAAGACTCGATAAAAAATCAAGGAACGATGAAGGACTCGATAAAAATGCATAAACCAGACTTAGAACTTCTAAGTGCTCAGATTTCAAACAGGGCCTAAAACTAAGGCAAAATCCTATTGCTAGGTGCGATTAGTGAAAGGGAATACTTTTAGTAAAGGACTTAAGGCCAAAACACTAACTCTACCCACGATTTTGACTGATGAATTGTCAAAATCGGAAAACCCATAATAAACCCCAATAGCCGAACAGTCATTCATTAAAAAGTGGATCATGCAACAGATTTAAGAACAAAGTGCAAGAATTAAAGATGATAAGGGGAGAATTACGAACCTGGTGGTGCTTTCGGATCTGAAAAACTCGAAGTTTGGAGATTTTGATTTTAGAAGCCAAGAACTTGAAGGGTTTTTCAGAGAGAAAGAGGGAAATTCAAACTTGTGAGGAAAGGTCCTTTGAGAGAGGGGCCCGATTTCTTTAAATAGTGGTCATCGGGTGATGACACGTGGCAGTGAGAGATTGGGCCGATGAAAAATTTCCCGTTAACAAAAGTCGTTTGGGGAGGTTATCGAGCCAGAGGGGGTCGATAATCCCATTTTTGTCGAGCCCTTAGGGGCCGAGAACTGGACTTAAATATATATATTTTTTTTAACTTAAAGACAGAAAAACACTTAAAAAAAATGGGTCCCCCTTAATGTGTGCATACAGTGGTGTGCTCCCCCTATGAATGTGAATGAATAGGAAAACGTACCTTGTTTCTCCCCCTTGAATGATGAACCATGGTGATATACACAGCGAGGTAGAAATAAAAAGGAATGAAAACATTGAAAATACGGAATTTGTAAGATATAAGTCAAAATCTAAAAAATGAGAATCCAAGTGTTATGCAGATTGACTCAACGAGTAAATGTGCAAAAACCCTTGGATAGACGTTTTTAAGGATTTTGAATAATCAGGTTTTAAGATTGAGCATTCCCAACTTGGATACTAGGAACTGGAATCGTTTCTCATCCAGTGCCTTGGTAAACAAGTCGGCAAGCTGAAGTTCCGTATTAACAAAGTATAGTTCAATTGTACCTCTTTCGACGTGATCCTTGATGAAGTGATATCGAACGTCGATGTGTTTAGTCTTCGTGTGTTGAACCGGGTTGCTTGAAATGGCTATGGCGCTTTTGGAGTCACAATAGATGGGAATCTTGTTGAACCAGAAGCCATAGTCTTTGAGTTGAGTGTGCATCCATAGTACTTGCGAGCAGCAGCTTGCGGCAGCGATGTATTCGGCTTCCGCGGTAGATGTGGAGACGCACGCTTGCTTCTTTGATGACCAGCTGACCAATTTGTCTCCAAGGAATTGAATATGGCCCAAAGTGCTTTTACGATCGAGCATGCATCCGGCGTGATCCGAATCTGAAAAGGCAGTTAGCTCGAAACCCGTATCCTTGGGATACCATAGGCCAAGATTAGGTGTACCTTTTAAATACCGGAAAATCCGTTTGATCGCACTAAGATGAGATTCCTTTGGAGATGCTTAATACCTCGCGCAAAGACAGGTGGCAAACATTATGTCCGGACGACTAGCCGTAAGATACATGAGAGAACCAACCATGCCCGGTAATCTTTAGAATCCACATCTTTTCCCGAAGGATCAGCGTGTAGTTTTGAACCCGGGGACATGGGTGTACCAATCGGAGAACATGACGTCATGTTGTATTTACACAACATATCCGAGATGTATTTGGATTGGTTGATGAATATTCTAGTAGAAAATTGTTTAATTTGAAGACCAAGGAAAAAATTCATCATTCCCATCATGCTCATGTTAAATTTGGCAATCATGAGTTCAGAGAACTCTTCGCATTGCCTTGGGTTAGTCGAGCCTAAGATGATGTCATCCACATAAACTTGAATGAGCATAATGTCACCGTTGTCCTTTTTAATGAAAAGAGTTGGATCGATCTTACCTTTGGAGTATCCGTTTTTCACTAAATAGGTAGACAGGCTATCGTACCATGCGCGGGGGGGCTTGCTTCAATCCATACAGAGCCTTGTCCAGAATGTAGACATGATTTGGCTTGGAGGAGTCGACAAACCCGTCGGGCTGAGAAACATAGACTTTTTCACGCAAAACGCCGTTTGGGAAGGCCGTCTTGACGTCCATTTGGAAAACCACAAAGTTCTTGTGTGCCGCGTAAGCCAAGAACATTCGAATTGCTTCAATACGGGCTACGGGTGCAAATGTTTCGTCGTAGTCAATGCCTTTTTGTTGACGGTATCCTTTGGCGACAAGTCTAGCTTTGTTGCGAATGACGACTCCATCTTCATCTTGCTTGTTCTTGAATATCCATTTCGTGCCAATAACGGTTTTGTTTCGTGGACGGGGAACAAGGCGCCATACTTTCAGACTTTCAAATTGATTGAGTTCCTCTTGCATGGCCACAATCCAGTCAGGATCATTCATTGCCTCATGAATGGATGTGGGTTCAATCTTACTTATGAATGAAGAGAACATGCAATCATTGGCCGAAGCGGAACGCGTTGTAACTGGTCGGTTTGGATCTCCGATAATTTGTTCAACAGGATGAGAGCGGGTCCATTTTGTTGTATGAGGAAGAGGTTGAAAGGCATTTGGATCCGGGGTGTCATCTTGATAAGAACCTAAGGGAAGATCTTGAATAGATTCCAAAGATGGGGCCACGGTTGAAGATTTAGTTGCATTTGTTGAATTTGATGTAGGGGAGAGGATGTCGGTTCCGCAGGAGTTGTTTGAACAGGCGGTTGAGGTTCAGGTGGAACAAGAGGAGCATCCGATGGACTAGTTTGATTGGGAGGAGCAGTCGTAGAGGTGCTTGGAGATGCAGCAGTTGAGACGGTTTCCGTTGTAATTGGTGGTCCGGAAAGATCCGAGGTCTCGGCAATCTCCAAGGTAGGCGGGGGAATCTGGAGAGAATTATCAGTGGTCGGTCCAAAGTAATCCGAGTAGAAGTACTCGAATAGGTCATCCACATTTGACTTGGCAGTTTTGGACGTTGAAGGTTCATCGGGGTTGGGAGCAGGTTCCGAACGAATGTGATCGGAAGCTAGTATACCGGTGAGTGCGGGTCCGGAATTGTCGTGTTCAGGAGCCATTTAGCGTTTGGATCGAATTGTACATTAACGCTTTCAGTGACGCAACGTGCGTGTTTTATGTAGACCCGATAAGATGATGCGTTTGGTGAGTATCCAAGAAAGTAGGCTTCATCGGCTTTTGGCTTGAGTTTCCTATGATCTTCTTTTTCATTTAGTACGAAGCAACGTGTGCCAAACGTTCGAAGATGCTCGATTGAAGGAACGCGATCGTAGACTAAGTGATACGGTGTCTTGTTGAAGCGTTTGTTGATGATGGAGCGGTTTTGAGTATAGCAGGCTGTGTTGATAGCTTCGGCCCAAAGGTGGAGAGGAAGCTTTGAAAAAGTAAGCATAGTGCGAGCGGCTTCAACAAGAGTTCGATTTTTCGGCGTTCGACCACACCGTTTTGTTGTGGAGTACGAGCTGCAGAGAACGTGTGGGTTATACCAACCGATTCGAGGTAACCGTCAAGGATACGGTTTTTGAATTCAGTTCCATTATCGGTGCGGATGGTTTGTGCAGTAAGTTCTAGTTTGACTTGAACGGCTTTGAGAAATGTGATGATGGTGTCGGAGGTTTCATCCTTTGATCGAAGGAACTTGACTTATGTGAAGCGAGAGAAATCGTCCACCATCACGAGAACATACTTTTTACCATGTATGCTTTGAGTTCGCATCGGGCCGCACAAGTCCATATGAATGAGTTGAAGAGGTCGAGTCGAGCTGTGAATTATCTTGGGTTTGTGAGAGACCTTCTTCATCTTTCCCATCTCGCATGCTTCACAAAGATGTGGTTTGTCGAATTTAACAGATGGGAGTCTGGTGACTAATCCGTGGATGGAGAGGCGATTTATGTTCTTGAAGTTCAAGTGAGATAAGCGACGATGCCATAACCAGGTCTTTGGACTAGAAACGTTTGATAGAAGACAAACACTTGAGGGGGCGTTTACTTGGGAAAGATCGATCGTGTAGAGGTTGGACTTATGAGTGCCGGTTAGAAGCTCCTTTTCATCAAACGTGCGAACACAGCATCTATCGGGTCGGAAATTGACTTCGAGTTGCTTATCACAAAATTTTCCAATGCAAAACAGGTTGTGGCTTAGCCCTTGTACATAAGAGACATTTGAAATGGTGATGTTGTTTTGAATGATATCACCATATCCTTTTATCGGTGCCAAGTGATTGTTGCCAAATTTGACGAATCCGCCCTTCTTTTCAGTGTAGTTGGCAAGCAGCTCCTTTTGGCCGGTCATGTGTTTGGAGCAGCCGGAATCTAAGTACCACACATGACCGATCTGCATAAAATCAGGCAGATTTAGGTATCCATTTGTAAATGGGTCCATCATGGTTAGTTGACTTTGCACCCTTGGGTACCCACTTGAGGTGAGACTTATAGGCGTTAGTCATTTGATTTTTCGGACCCGATTTAGAAATGGATGATGAATGATAAAAGTTGTGATTAAATGAATTATGCATGTCCGGAAAATAACCATAACCATAATCAATAGAAGTTTTACGAACAAAAACATCCACACCGCAATTAGAGCAACAAATTTTATTACGAGAAAATTTGATTAAATGTCTAAATGAATGGATTTGATACGGAAAAGGAAATCTAGAGTTGTTTCTTTTGACATTGGAATGTAAAAACTTCTCTTCATTGCGGGGTGTTTGCTTTGTAGTATGCGTGCCCTTTTTGACCCAAACCGACTTGATTTCTAAAGTATGAACCGGTGAAATAGTGAAAGGAACACGGTTAGTATGGTTTTTGAAGACTTGATTGTTTTTCGTTTGATTATGAGTGATCGGATTTTGACTTGTGGAACACTCCGTTGGTTCAGTAGGTAAAGAAACTGTTTCCATAGGTTGTTTGCCTTTGTCTAAGAATTCAGTATGATTAGGAAGTACAGGATTGAAATCAAACTTATCACACATGTCATTTAAGCACTCGTCCGATTCAAGTGAAGATTGGTTAGAAAGGGCATCTAATTCAGCATTGATTTGTTCTTCGGAATAGGAACATTTTTGTTTTGGAAGATTGGAGTGTGGGTCCATTTTGAACAACTCTTCACAATTATCTAAATAATTGCTAACGAAGGCTTTACAAGTTGAAACGTTTGAAATAGTATCATTTTCACGAGTTTTGTTCAATTGTAAAGTCTCGTTTTCAAGTTGTTGTATTTTAAATAAAAATGTTTCCTTTTCCTTTTCCGCCAAAGAACATTCGAATTCCAACACTTGTTCGATTTGAAGAATTTTCTTTTCTAAAAATAGTGTGGGAATGTACGGTTTACACTCAGGAATCTTGTTTTGAAGTTCTTCGGAAGAGTAAGATGGGAAGTAGTTGGTTGGAAGAGATTCACTTGAAGATTCCTCTTCTACTATTTGAGGATAGCAGAAAGGTATTTGAAAATAGTTTTTGTTTAGTCTCTTCCATTCTTCTCTTTCCTCAACACTAGGGTCCGGTTTCATAAATTGAATTTGGTAATCTGGACCAAGGTTCAGATATTCGAATTTATAAATCGTTGGAGTATTATAGATAGCCTTTGCTAAGTGTTTCGGGTTTTCAAAACCTAAACCGGCTTTGGAGCTTAAATCTTTCGGTGCATTTAAGTGAATTGTGTGTTCAGTTTGACCAAGCTTGTAAAGTTTTAATTCCAATGCTTCGAGTTTTTCTATTAAATCTTGTCTTTGAAAACTGACAAAGTCAAACTTAGATGAAAATTTGGTAGTCTCATTCCTAGATGTTTGAAGTTGGAGTGTGAGATCAGATATTTGTTGTTGGAAAAGATCATTTTCTTCCATTAAAACCATTTTCTCCGTTTCGAGATTTTGTGCTATACTTTGAGTAGTGACAAGGTCGGTTTATATAAGAAGCAATTGTTTATGGTTATTTTCAAAGCTTGCTTCTAAATTGGAAACCAAGAGTTTCTCGGCTTTCAATTTGGAGTGTAATTCCTTTAATTGACACATTAAATCATGCATTTGAGATACAAAAGAGTCATAGTCAGAAGGGCTTACCTCGGGTGTGTAGTCGGAAGCGTTAGAAGGAGTGTCATCAGAGTAAGCCATTAAGCTGAAATGTGCTTGAGTATCCCCTTCCATGTCATCTTCATCATCTTGATTAAGCCATTGTTCATCTTCAGCTAGAAGGACTTTACCGGCTTCTTTTTGTTTGGACAGCATCAGTTTGTAAGTGAAGTAGTTAGAGTCCTTCACTACTGGCTTCTTGCATTCCCTTGCGTAGTGACCAGTTTTGCCGCAGTTATAGCACAAACTTCTTTCACCCTTGAACTTGTCTTCAGGCTTGGGTGTAGGGCGAGGTTCTTCTCTTCTAGTTTTGGGTTCAAACATTGCCTTTCGCTCATGGTTATTAGATCCCGAGGCATACCTTTGTTGATTGGGATTCGAGCGACGTGAGAACTTTTGTTGAAAAGATTTTGTAAGGAAGGCCAGTTGATGTTGAAGTTTGGCAATTTCTGGATCATAGTCAAAGTCTTCGTCTTCTAATTCGGGAAACATTTCTTGAGGAGCGGAAGATGACTCTTTTGCCATTAATGCGATTGGATCCGGGTTCTTCTTGGAATTTAACCCCATAAGTTCGAGAACCTCCTCTTCATCTTGTTGAAGGGTTTCATAGACTTCATGAAGGTCAAGGTCAGCAAGATATTTGTTGTGTTTGATTTGATTAGCAAATCGACGCCATTCCGGTTGAAGATTGCTAACAAATTTGACATTGTTTTCGATCTTTGTCTTACGAATTTCGTTTTTGCTAAGTTCGTTCACCAGTTTTACAAATCGAGTATATGTGTTCGTGAGACTTTCTCCATCTTTTGCCTTGAATTCTTCATATTGAGAAATGCAGTTGGTGATTTTGAGTTGTGTACCAATCTTCGTTCCAAGCATGAATTTCTCTATGACTTCCCACATTTCTTTATCCGTCTTCTTGTGGCTATCAATGCTCATGTAGATCTCATTGGGAAGGCTCATAAGTAGATAAGAACGGGCAAGTTGGTCACCTCTCATTATCCTCTTCTCGTTTGCATCCCAAGAACTTTTGAGTTTAACTTCCCTTCGTGCGGGCGTAGGAGGAGTGTTGTTTGGCATAGCAGGATACTCCTGATAAAAAGGCGGAGGAGGACCCTCTTTGATTGAACTCATGATCTCATCGGCAAAGTCATGACGTTCAATGAAATCAAGGAATCTATCCTTCCATTGAGAATATTCTCCCGGAAAGAGAATTGGAGGCTTGGTGTCTGATCCAATGGTCATTGCTTCTCGCGTGGTCATTGTACTGTTTGCTTGGACCTCGATCAATGAGTTTTTAAAAATTTCTGAGTTGTCGCTGGAAACAGTAGGTTATTATCGAGTGACTAAAGAAAAAAATCGATTGAAGGATTTTTATCGGGCGTGAAGTGCTCGATGAAAATTGTTGTCGGATGACTAAGGATCGATAATAATTGTTATCGAGTGAATAAGACGCGATAAAAATTGTTATCGAGTGAACAAGACTCGATAAAAATTGTTAACGAATTGAGTGGGACTCGATATAAAAAGTTATCGAGTGAACAAGACTCGATAAAAAATGTCGAATTAAAAAAGATTTTTAAAGAAATTCGAGTGAACAATACTCGAGAAACAGATTGGTTAAAGAAATTTATCGAACACTGACTTACTCGATCAAAAATTTTCTCGATTCAATAGAACTCGATAAAAATTCTTAATTCTGAGTTTTCTGTTTATTGAAAAACCAGAAAACAAAAACACAGTATTCTTGACTAAAAAGAACTCGTTTTTTTATGGACAAGACTATCTGGGTTTTCGAGTTTCTTATTTGTTCAATCACAGAAAATATCAAATTTACGAGAGTTTATGATTTTTACTAAGAAAATCTTTAGTAAGAAAAGCTGCAGGAGTCACAAGTTCCTGAGTTTTCTTATGTAAAGATATTCAAAAGTAAATAAAATAAACTAAAGTAATTTTAACTAAACAGAATTAAATATTTTATAGAGGAGCCGATAAAAATTCAAGATTTAAGCAGTTTGTATCGATAAAAATTCAATCAACAGAAGGGATATTCGATAAAAAATTAATAAGTCGAGAGAAAAAATGTAAATCGAAAATAACACAGATATACCTAATCGAGGATAACACACAGAAACTGATATGATGATCGAGAAAAATTCATTGAGCAGATATGTGTTAGTCGACAAAAAAAATAAGAAGTTTTATCGGGTAAAGCTTGAGACAGTATGGCTCGACAAAAAATCAATGAACAGCAGAAAAAAAAAATTACCTTCTGTTTCGTGGTTTGCTCAGAAAATTGTAAAAACTCGTGATCTCAGGCTCTGATACCACTTGTTGATCCCATTATAACAAGCACAATGACATTAAACAGTTAATAGTAAATTAATATGACACGAATAATGTTTTAAGGAACTTACGTAGTCATATATCTCTTGAACGTATGTGTATCGATTACAATCAGATTCACGGTTTCAGCTCTCTCTCTAATTTAATATGAATCGACTCTTTTTCAAAGTAAAACCCTAACCTTGTATTTATATTGCTAGGTCTAGTCAATAAAAACAAATCATGGGAGAGGAGAAGGATTATAAACCTTACAAATCGATGAGGTTTTGATAGATTTCGTAGAGAAGAGTTCCTGTATGAAGCCACCCCTTGTAACCAATTTCAAACTGAATACCTGGAGTACGATTCTACATGAATTGATAAAAGTTAGGGTTTCAAGGAAGAAAGAAATCCACCAACAAATTCAGTTTGAAATTGGGCTTGAAACAACAATCATCGTCTTCTTCACCTAGAGAATGGCAATCGCCACCTTGAGCTAGGTAAAAAAAAGGGTATGAAAGCAGAGACAAGAGTTTGAAAGGTCATCTGGGAAACGTAAAAACACGTCGTGTAAAACTGATGCATTGATAATTTGTACAGTATGTTTATTAAGTTGTAATTAAGAAATTTTAAGAGATTATGCATAAAAGAGCAGTACATTATGCATAAAAACTTGTTTTTAAGACTTTTGCGGATTTGCTTTATAAAGTAGTATATATATATATATATATTTATAGTAAGTCATTAGTTATTCATATATGTTATAATATAATTATTAATACATACTCATATAAATACATATATACAGGGACAGGGCAGGTTAGGGAATACATACCAGGTCCGAATTATTTTTCACGGTTTTTCCCCAACCCGGTACATGTTTTTTCGAGTATTCCCCAACCCCTAATGGGGTGGGTAATTAAGAAGGGTTAATTTCTAATGGATCGGGGAAATGACATGACTAAAAGTAGTTTCGCTGTGTGGTTGCTGGTTATTTTCCGCTAACATAGATATAATTATATATGAATCTTGCAACAACAACATGGAACAATATGCTATACTCTAGATGTCCTGTTTTCTGGTTTACATTGTTGGTTGGCAGGAAAATTTCTTCCATATTGGTTATTGACCTTATGTGTAGCTCAGTTGGCTATGGGTGGGGTTAAGTTTGTCCAAAATCGAATTGTCCTGGGTTCGAGCCCGGACGTCCTCATAGCGATAACCGCTGAGTGAGTCAGGTATGCCCCCCACATTATGAAATTGGCAGCCGGTTGGGATTGCCGGTATCAACCTTTTTGTCCAAATAAAATAATGAATTTAAGAAACTGTAGCTAAAACTGTCAATGTCATATTTCAGGAGTACAAGAACTACTGTTCAAGGTTTATCATAAAGGTAAACATTTTCTTTTTATTTAAATTAGTCAACTAACTTTCTGCTTTCTTTTTTATGTCATTGTGTTAGTTGTTTTAGTCTTGTATAAGACTTTCATATGCTATTGGTCAAAATCATAACATGTGGGATAATTCATGGACGGAGCCAGTTAAGGCCTAGGGCCATCACCAGCTCCCCCTCACCTTTCAAAAAAATTAAATTATATGGGTGATAAGTCTAATTAATAAACAAATCAAACCATTAAAATATATAAGGCCCACCCACCAACAATTTCTTTAAAACAATTTATAATCAATTCTCTAAGGCCTCAAATGTCAAACTCCAATCCTTTATCAATTAAATTTTCCATCCGAAAACGAACCGTTAACGAACAGAATTTTTTGCATTCATGTTTGTTCATTAAGAAAATGCACATGTTCGTGTTCATTTATGTTCATTTTTTAAGATGTTACACGAGTATAAATGAATGTACATAAACGTTTATATGTACCTAGACGAACAAAAAAATGCATGTTAGTTCATTTATTAAATAAACGAACGTAAACGAACTTGCCATCAAACAATTTGTTGAACATTCGGTTCGTATACAACCCTTATTTAAAGGATCCTCCTTAGTAAAATTCCTGGCTCCGTCCAAGGATAATTAGGTAATTTTTATATGGAATCATGGATACATATTGTGTATCACAAGTTGGATACGAGGCATGGTTTGATGGTCTATTCCAAGTAAGGTTTTTAGCCTTAATGAGTTAAGCTGCCACCTTTAATATACTATCTTCCTATTTTTTGTGCCAATTTTTGTTTCAGTAGTAACTGGTTACCCTAATTGGGCAACTATGTTATAAGTTACAAGTGCAGGTATATTGAGATCCATCAGTTATAAAGACTATAAATATGGGTGTATTTGTCTTTATGCTACATGTTAACTACAAATCCAAAACCAAATTGATAAAAGAAAAGATATGTTTTAGTTTTTTTTTTACATAAAAATATTTAGTTCAAGTATCGCTTTTCATTCCAAAACATAGGCACAAGATTTGGACAATACATTTATTAATAGGCATTAGAATAGAGGTAGTATATAATATAAAAGACATAAAACATGGATTATTAGTGTGTTAAAGTAATATGTGTCATGCGACCTACTACTTGTATATAGAAAGATAAACACAAAGGTTAGTTAAAGCCTTATTTTAGTTTTCGTTATAATTAACGTCATGATAATATGGAAAAACAATTTGTTATCACTTCTTCACTACAAGAAAAATGACTTTCATCCAGAGAAATTTTATTGGGTGATTACCATGGATCACCCAGGAAATACTAATTATTCCGGTAAAATACGGTGTTTTCAAGAAAACACCAACGGATTACCTACAAATTTCCTGGGGAATCTGTCACTAATTTTATTTACCCACCAACAAATTAACCACTAACTTTTAAAAAGAAAAAACAGAATCATGCGTCATTTATTCTCCTCTAATCTTGAAAGATTACGAATCTTACCCCGTTGTTCTGATATATATATGAATCATCATTGAAGGACAATAGAAGTGACGATTTTTGACGAATCACCCGTTTAGTGACGGATTTCTCAGGGAAATGTCTGTAGGTGAAAGCCTTTCATTTTAGTAGTGTTTGCCTTGCCTTCTCTTTAAGCACTTATAAGGTTCGTTCAATCGATGATCTATATATTAAAAAGTTAGATGCGTGATAAAAATCTTGTTCTTTAACCCACTTGACGTTATTGTCCCTAGTGTGCTATTTTCTTTTATGGCCCCCGCTTCATGAGAGAATAGTAGAATATCAATTGGTGTTGTATATGGTTGTGTTTGTATTTAGTTCATGGGTCCTAAATATTAATCTTTTCTTGCAGGTATCACCAAAAACTTCTCATGAGCATTATGACAAGCAAAAGACCAAGGAGAAACTAGAATTATACAATTATTAACCAGATATCGAAGCGTTTGAAGCATACATTCAAATTCTAGAAAACTCCAAAAGGTCTACTTCTTAGTATTTTAAATAAGAAAAAAAACATTATTTTAGATCTATGATGTATGAGATTATTATAGGTGCTTGGAAACGTATTTTTTGACAGAATAAATATGTCATTATTTTTCTTCTTATGCGTTAATAGTCTAATTATCAATATTGTTCTAATGTTCTTATATATATATATATTGTTAATCATTTGATTACTATTTTTTGTAAATTCTAAATTTTGTTATTTTTGCTAAACATTATAAAACCGTTGCCAAAAGTTAGTTTATGGCAATGGTTTTTTTTATAATAAACATCACGGTATTACATGATATGTTGACGGTTTTAAATAATAAATGTCATCGTATCTTACTTTATGATGACGGTTTTGAATAATAAACGTTATTGTAAGTCGTGCTATTGTGATGATATTGAAATGTAAATGTCACCGTATGTCGTGATACGGAGACGGTTTGATAAATAAATGTTACTGTATGTCATGGTAGAGTAACGTTTTGAAAATAAATGTCACCGTACATTATTTTACAATGACGATTTTGAAAAATAAACGTCACCGTACGTCATCATATGATAACAGTTTGAAAAATAATAGTCACTATCGTTGTGTTATGTTAATGGTTTAGAAAAATAAACGTCACTGTATGTTAAGCTACATTGACAGTTTTGAAAAATAAACGTCAACGTACTTCATGCTACGTTGACGGTTCGAAAAATAAACATCACCATATGCCCTTATACAATGACAATTTGAAAAATAAATGTCACTGTATGTCATTATACGGTAACGGTTTTGAAAAATAAATATTACCATTCTTCCTTATACAATGATGGCTTTGAAAAATAAATGTCAAGGAATGTCATGCTACGATGATGATTTCGAATAATAAGCGTTGTTGTATGTTTAGCTAGGGTGACGTTTTTGAGAAATAAATGTCACTTTATGTTATGTTACAGTGACTACTTTAACAAATAAACGTCACCATATGTTATGTTACGGTGATGATTTTTTAATATAAACGTCAACTTAAGCCATGCTATGGTGACGATTTTGAATAATGAATGTCACCGAATGTCCTACAACGGCAATGGTTTTTACAAATAAACGACAATGTATGTCTTGCTATGGTCACGATTTTGAAAAATAAACGTTACCATATGTCATGCTATGGTGATAGTTTATGAATATAAACGTCAATATATGTCATGTTACCATGACGATTTTAATAAACTAACGTCACCGTATGTCATGGTACGGTGACAGTTTTAAAATATATGTCATCGCATGTGATGCTACGGTAATGATTTTAGGAAAAAAAAAAGACGACTTGTTTTGTACATTTAAGGTGACGGTTTTAGCCTACATTTTTTTGTGATTTGGTAACGGTTTTTAACTTAACTAAAAATGTATTGAAATTGACGGCAACTACGGTGACGATTTTTATGTCCACAAAAACCGCTACCGTATAGCTACTATGACCATTTTTAACCGTCAAGTAAGACCATTTTTGTTCTAGTGAGACTTTATGCTTATAAAAACAAGAATGGTGCATTTTATTTAGAGGTCTTAAAATAAGGTACCATAAGCTATTTGAATGGAGTTAGACGACTTAACAAGTTTCATCAATGAAGTTAGACAACGTAATACGAGATAAAAAGTCAATTATAAGAAACAGGCTATTTTGAAGAGTATCCTAAATATAACAAAAACTAACATTACACTTTTTAAACCTGCATTAATTATAAGAAATTATCATAAGGTTTATTTTTGTATGTGTTAGACCTCATTTCAGAAGAAGTATGAATCAAAATTATGCAAGTATAGAAGTTCAGAAGGTCATCTTCTGAACTACTCATCTCAGAAGCGCCCAGAGGAAGGAAGAGCCGCTAGACTCCAACAGAAGCATCACACGCGCCCTTGATGATGTGGCAGGCACATCTTCCGTGTGTAACTAAATTAGTTATTCACTTAGCTTACGTCTCAAGATGTAATAGGCTAGATAGTTGACTTTCCTTATTGTAATCATATAAATAGCTCAGTTATTGATTGTAAAAGTGTGATTTTGAAAAGCATAGATTCGAGAGCTAAATTGTGCGTACTGTTATTATCTTCCAAGTAATTCAATACGAATTAACGATTGTTCTTCAATACTGTTCTTATTAATCTTACTGTTTATCATAGATTTGTTTGCTTCCGCTCATATTTACTTGTTTGATCTATCGATTAATTGTTAGAAAAGGGATCTAGGTTCCAACAATTGGTATCAGAGGTTGATAATCAATCTATTGATTATTAGATCTCTTCCATCTGGAGAAATCCCTCTTCTATTTGCAGTAATTTTCAGTTTTAAGCTACTGTTCTTTGTTCTACCCTATTTTACGAGATTTTGTTAATTTCATAACAATTTTCTCTAAATCTGTGGTAATTTTGGTTTAAACCTGAGATTAGTAAGAATATTGTCTTATTTCGATCAATTTGAAATTTATTTGCTCCAAATTTCAACGAATCTTCAGTAATTCTCAAATCCCTGTTTCTAATAATATGGCTAATTCTAATCTGAATGCCGTATATACTTCTGGATCTCTGACCAAACCTCCTACTCTAATACGTGATGAATATCCACAATGGAAGATCCGTATGATAAACTTTTATGAAGGTTTGGATATAGAACTCTTTCCTATCGTTCAAAATGGTCCATTCATTCCAATGACAACAATTCCGAGGATTCCGGCTACTGCTCTTACAGATGAAATCCCTGCTAGACAAGTTCCAAAGCAGAAGGTTAACTGGTCTGATGAAGAAAAAGCCAAAGTGGAATTGGCCAGAAAGGCAAAAAGCCTCTTAATCATGGCAATTCCAAATGAGATTTTCCAGTCTCTCGATTCCTGTGACACAACCAAAGAGCTATGGGATCAACTGGAAAACATTCTGGAAGGAGGTGCGAAAATGAAGAAAAACAGAAGAGCCCAAGCTCTGAATGAGTATAATAGTTTCCAGGCTATTCCTGAAGAATCTCTGGAACAGACTTTTCATAGATTTAACACTCTGATAAATCTATGCAAAAGATGTGATATCATCAGATCTAAGGAAGAAAATAACGTTTTATTCCTCAAACGATTAAATCCAGAATGGTCAAATCTCTCGATGTCTCTGCAAGCTAATCAGGATCTGGAACAATGGTCTCTACACGGTGTATTCGGTACTCTACAAGCTCATGAGAAAGAGGTCGTTCAGAAGAAAACTACTATTGGTGGACCTCTGGCTCTAACTTCTGAATCCAGAGGATCGGTCAGAAGGAGTAAGGAAGTCGAGAAGAAAGGAAAGAGTAAGGTGGCATTTGTTTTTTAAGAGGTGCTGAAGTCTGAAGTCTGATACCACCTCTGAACTTTAAGAGGTGGTGCTGAAGTCTGAAATGTGAATCAGTTAGACTGTTTGTTTTTGCATCCTGACAAAACATCTGAATATGTATAATTGTCTTTTTTATCCCCCAAAATGTTATACTGCTCTATTTATAAAAGCATCAATTCATTTTAATTAAATTATACTACCATCCATTGTTAACACATTCAAAAATTCAACTTAAAAACGTCAATAGATTCGAATACAATAGAAAACATGAACAAAGTCTTATAACAACTAAAATCAATCTCCATTTTGCATTAATTGTGTTCTAATTTCTTCTCTTAAATTGGCCATATATGATTGGTCAGCGGCACTCCCATGCGGGTGAACCTCTTCATCCTCATCATCGTCATCGGCCTCCTGCTCAACGGTTTGGTTGTATTCTAAAAACAACTCATCACTTAAACCTTCTTTTCGTATGAAGTTGTGAACAGCAAAGCATGCAAGAACAACATCTCTTTGAACCTCAAGTGAAAAAGGTGTCATTCTTTTCAAAATTGGAAAACGTGCTTTCAATACACCATAAGAACGTACAATAACATTTCTAAGTTTTGCATGAGCATGATTAAACTTTTCATACTTGTTCATTGCATGTTGACGACGGAAATCTCCAATCCAATATCTAACATTACGATACGGTGCCATAAACCCTCGAGTATTCGAATATGCAGCATCACATAGATAATATTTATCTGAAAAAATGAACAAAATAATTATTAATGAATATAGTAAATGTGTTACCTTTAAAGCGTTAATATACCTTGAGGAGGAAATGGGAATTCATTAGCACCATTTGTTATAGCTTCGGACAAAATTCTATAATCATGTGCAACAGCTTCCCACCCGGCAATAACAAATGTAAAAATCATGTTAAAGTCACAAATGGCCATAACATTTTGATAACATTCGCCCTTTCCTCGTCCTCTATATAAATGTTGTTCTTGAATAGGGACAACAGCATGTATTAAAGTTCCATCAAGGGCGTCGATTGCTCCCTACATTAAAGTTAAATATCATGTTAAATATTACTATTATTTACCTTAAAAATCATGTTAAAAATGACTATTATTTACCTTAAATACTCGTCGTAATCTTCTATTATTCCTTGGGATGTCCGGATTAGGATTGAATGATGTAGGAACTATGATCTCTTTAGCAAACACGATCATTTTATCCAACACTTCATGAAAAATCTTATGGATGGTTTGTGTTGAGTGTTGGAACCTATTTTTCACCACTCTAAAACGTTGATTGTGACCAATAATCATCAAGAAGATAGCCATCTTTTGTTCAACCGATGCTATCCCTTAACCAACCTTTTGCTTTAAAGTGGTCATATAGTTGAACAAAAGCATCACGAGACATTCTTAACAAATCAATACATTGTCGATCACTACCTTCAAGTAGCTCATTAGTAAATTGTTGTCCGGTCATTGCAGACGTATTATCTCTTTTCCTTTTCAAACGCATTTTTTGCAAGTAATAAAGATATAAGAACAAAGCAAGGACAACTAAAGCTTTTTGATGATCATCCATGATGAACCTGTTACAAGCATAACAAAATTACATTTTGTTCAAAAACAACATCCAAATACTATAATAATATCAAAAAATCATCCAAATACCATAATAATATCAAAATATCATCCAAATACCATAACATCCAAATAACATAATAATACAAAATATCATCCAAATACCATAACATCCAAATAACATGTCCAAATACCATACTACCAAATAACATGTCCAAATACCAAAACATCCATGCCCAAGTACCAAAAAACAACTTGTCTAAAAACCACTACATAAAACCATATTTTTTTGCCGTCCTCACAATCCAGTCTTTTAACATATCGGGGTCTGAATAGACGATCAACCATGTCTCTCTTAACAAATTAGTGTGGCCAAAAATGTCAATGGCTGCTTGGTAAAGAGGATCCCTTTCATGAAGGCCAAGGGTGTTCAACTTTTCAGCACACCTTTCAAGGACTGTGGGTCCTTGTGTAACAACTAAGGGTTCTCGGGGAACAAGTCTGGTAAGTACACCCTGCACTTCCAAAGCCAAACCATCGAGGTCCACCTTGGTTTTACCCTTCTTATTTGGTGTAGAGGAATGTGGACTTGGTGTAACATTTGAAGGATCTACACTAGAGACATGATGTGAACTTGGTGCAACATTTTGTTCTTCATCATCATCATCATCTTCCCCCTCCTCATCTTGAGTAATGTGGATACGGGAAGTGAATTATGAGCATGATGAAATCACTGTTCTCTCACGAGTTGCACTAGCAGAATAAGCATGGGATCCGGTAGCCGAAGTCCCCTCGAATAAAGCAATACACAAGTTAGAAAATGGCAATGGAGATGTTTTTAAAGTTCGAGCGTTAGGATGTCCCTGCATCTAAATTAAATAAAATTATTTATATAATACCCACACTTTGTCAGTACTATCTAAAAATATAAAATGGAGTGATCACTAACCTTAAAAAAAATCATCCCATTCTTGATTTGATAACTTGAACATGTTCATAACAGGGTCATAAATATTTCCCGTTTTATTCCTCAAGTAAACCCACCCCGAATATTTTCCCTTTAGATAATCGTACTGATTTTTCAGTTGCTTTTGGTGGAGCTTTTTACCGCACACTTCATTAATCTTTGTTGAAACCTTTGCCCATGTTTCTTTCTTAAGACTACCCCCGTTTCTCCCAACTTTGTTTACCTCTTCTATGCAACTTTTTAAAAAGCATTTGGTCATTACATATGACCATCGTACACGTGCGTTCTCGTTCTCGTTCTCGTCCGTCACTAATAAAAGAGTAATGCCATCCAATAATTGGTAGGTTTCAAGCCATAAAAAAATGAAATAGATTCACACAGAGAACACACATAATGAAAGCTATCCGGTTTGTTAACACAATATCCCTCTTTTTTTTAATTTTATCCGGTTTCTTAACATAATGAAATCCAATTGTGTTTTACTTTCTCCTACTGCCATAGTTTGAGTGATGATTTGAACACACAATGCCTACTTAAAACATTCAGATTGACACCTTCTATCATACCTATCTTTTAGTTCCAACAAAACACAATAGATAAAATACAGAGAAAATATAACAACATGATAATGATGATGATGGAGTCATTTCAACAGAATGAAATGTTATAGAAACAAAATACTAGTATATAACAAACGGTAATCACTAGCCAACGTTATTTTAAGTTGTGAGCCGAATCATGACTCAAAAAGGTGAGTAAAGCAGATAGTGCATGGTGAATGTGTTCATAAACAGGACAGAAGCAGATATGGTGTTTAGTATGATTGCACGAAATTTCTTTTGATGTGAAATGACCAAAATGGGTCTCATTTATAGAGAATTATGTTGACCAATGTTTGATTCAAGTAAACAGAACAGACATTGTAGTTGGATTTCAACATTGGAAGCTTTCAAATAGGGAATAGAATTGATCATGTGGTAACTATTATCACATAACAAATGAAAAAAACAAAGAAAAGGACAGTTAATAAGGAATAATTGCTAATAGCTAATTCTAAGAAGCAAACAATGAATTTTGAGAGCTCTTAAGCCTCTTATATAACATCATGTACTCAAAACGCAGTAGATAAAAATCGAAGCTTGAGAGCTCTTATATACCTGTGAGAGATCGAACTATATAAGAGTTTGAGATGTTTCAAGGACTGCTGGATTTCACCTGTTGAAGAGAAGATCAGTTGAGTATGAGAGATCGAGAGCAGATGTCGAGTTTTGTTTGAAGAAGTTGAAGAGTAAATGAAATCGATAACAGCCACAGATGAAATCGAGAACATCCAAAAGATGAAATCGAGAACAACCATAGATGAAATCGAGAAGCAGAGCATCGAGTTAAGTTGAGAGATCGAGAGCTATCAGATGTGATCTGGAAGAGGAGGGCGAACAAGGCATGAGAGATCGAGAGCTATAAGAGGGGGGCTGAAATGTTTTAAGAGAAAGGTTTACCCCTTAGAGGATGATTCTGACTCTGATGATGAGATCAAAGCTTTTGCTGATTCTCTAGCACTTATTACCAAACAATTCACAAAGAAGTTTGGTAATAGATCTTTCTAAGGAAGCAAAAGGTTTGATCGCCCTACTCCTAATTATGCACCTCGTCAAGAGATACATATATCTGAGAAAACAGAAGCAGAGAAGAAGGAAGAAAAATTGAAAAGAAAGAAGGATGTGTGCTACAGATGTGGAAAGCCATGGCACTATTCTAAAGACTGTAGAGGAGCTCTGGAAAAAGATAGGATATACTATCAAAACAAATACAAGTACAACGTCGCTGAAAGAGCTCATTTTGCAGAGAAAGAGAACTGGTTAGGAGATGAGTCTAGTGAAAGTGAAGCAATGTTCTACGGAATGGCAACAACAAATGAATCAGAAGATCAGCCATCTGAAACACCTATAAGTACTCTCTCTGACACATCTGAACTTGAGAACACCATTCTGCAATTATCAAATGAGTTTGAAGAACATAAACAAAAGCTTAAGTGTGAAAAGAAATTGCGAAAGAAAATTGAACAGACTCTCTCTGAAACTCAAAAGGAAAGAGAAATTTACAAAAGAGAGATGAATCTTTTAACTGAAGAAAAATTGAAACTCAATGCTGAAAATGAGAAGATTTCCAAAAATTTTAAAAATACAGAAGTTAAGTTCAAGGAAGAGAAATCGAATTTAAACAAACTTTTGGAAAACAAAGAAAAGGAGATTAGAGCTAAGGAAAGTGACAGATTAAATTTTGTTGCACTTAAAAACTAGTTTCAAAAGGAAAGAGAGTTTTTATATGTTGAACTTCAGAACAAAAAGCTACAGATCAAAACGTATCTCGATGCTCAAAAAGTTCATAACAAAATAAATACACAAGTAGGGAGATCTGGACTTGGTTTTGAGGATCTGGATCCCTACACCTGTGAAAAGAGGTCCACTCTGAAATCTGTTCTCTGTGTAGGACAAAATCAAAAACCTGTGTTTCCGATTTTATATGAACAATCTATTTTTAAAAGATCAAAATATGAAAATGGTCATCCTCAAAGAAAACTCAAATTTTAAAACGTTGAATATTCAAATTCAAATGTTAACCTAAATCAAATTCAGAAGAGAGATGGCATTTTCAGATTTGGCTCAAATACTCATATAACTTTGAATCCAGAGGTGGATGTATTTTTTCCTTTACAAGTAGAAGAAGAGCTACGACTCAGTTTTAAAATGATATTCTTTCCACTCTGGATAAATGCTTTAAACTCGAACATGAAAATGTTCAGAAAATCTCTTCAGAAAACAATCCAGAGATATTTCCTTGTTCCTTTGTAGAAAATCTCATCAAATGTGGTGGAGCAGTAACGTTTGGAGACAATGGTAAAGGTCAAATAAAAGGCTACGGTACTTTACAAGAAGGTAATAGAACCTAATCAAAAGTAGCTCATGTTTCTGGACTGAAACATAACCTGCTGAGTGTAAGTCAACTTTGTGATTCTAAAATACTTGTTGTATTTGATGAAAAGCATTGTTACTTGATTTCTAAGGCATGTGAAGAACTCTGGAGAGCGGACAGAAAAGGTAATCTGTATATGATGAACTTCACATCAAAGGACGGTAAAGAAACCCTCTGTCTTATCTCCAAAAAGAGTGAAGTTGCATGGTTATGGCATCACAAAATGTCTCACTTAAATTTTGATAACCTTGAGATACTTGTCAAACACAATTTGGTAACTAGTCTTCCAGAAGTTCACTTTCAAAAGGATCACCTCTGCCCTGCATGTGAAATGGGAAAAATAAAACGAGCATCTCATAAAACAAAAAATGATCATTCTTGTACTAGACCTTGGCAATTGTTACATGCCGACCTCTGTGGTCCCATTGCAATTCAAAGTTTATCTGGTAAAAAGTATATACTGGTACTTATGGATGAATTTTCCAGGTATACATGGCTCGCACTCGTTAGACAGAAATTAGAAGTGCCTATTGTCTTGCAAAATATGATGACCAGAATCCAAGTTCTTTTACACCAAAAGATTCAACAGCTAAGAAGTGATAATGGTACTGAGTTCAAGAATGCCAAGCTTGAAGCATACCTTGTTGAAAATGGAATTACACAGAACTTCTCTATTGTGCGTACTCCTCAACAAAATGGGGTAGTAGAAAGACGCAACAAAACATTGGTTGAAGCTGCCAGAACGATGCTTGCATCCTCTAGACTTCCCATCCATTTTTGGGCAGAAGCTATAGCCACTGCATGTTTCACCCAGAATTGTTCCATTATTTTCAAGAGGCATCTCAAAACCTCATATGAGCTTATAAATAATCGAAAACCCTGTGTCAAATTCTTTCACATTTTTGGATGCAGGTGTTTTATTTTAAATGACAGAGAAAAACTTGGCAAGTTTGACAAGAAATCAGATGAAGCTAAATTCTTAGGATATTCGTTAAATTCAAGAGCTTTTAGAGTTTTTAATTTACGTACTAAGACTGTTATGGAAAGCATTAACATCGATTTTGATGATCAAACTCAATTAACTTCTGAGTATTCTACATCTGAACTTAAACTTAACACAGTAACCTCTGATTATCTTTCAGGTACCAGAGAATCTGAAATAGATGCTATTTTTCAAGATTTCATGGGTGAAGAGATACTTTCAGAGCAAAGACCAACCAATCAATCAGTAAGTATTCCTGAAGTTCTTCAAGCTTCTCGAATTACACTTTCTGGTCCTGAATCACGTGCTGAGAGCCCATCAGAACCTTCTGTCATTCCTGTTTCATCTAGTGACTGTCCAGAAGTCACTTCTGTGCCATCATCTGAGAGGGAGCCTTTAACTGCTCCTCAGGTTTCAGAATCCCTTCCAGAAGAGGTTATTTAATCCTCTGAAATAGAAGTTCACACTCAACCAGTACCTCATTCTAGGATGACGAGATGAACCAAGTCACACACCCCAGATCTCAGAATTGGTAGTCCATCTGAAGGTATTAAAACAAGATCTGCTACTGCAAATGAAGCTTTCTATGTAAATTTTCTTAGCATTATCGAACCAAAGCATGTTCATGAAGCCTTGCAAGAACCTAGCTGGGTGGAAGCTATGTAAGAAGAACTGCTCCAGTATGATCGAAATAAAGTCTGGAACTTAGTACCTTTACCAAAGAACAAAGTAGCCATTGGTACTATGTGGGTCTTCAGAAATAAGAAAGATGAAGACAGAATAGTGATCAGAAACAAAGCTCGACTAGTAGCTAAGGGGTATTGTCAAGAAGAAGGAATCGACTACGATGAGACTTTCGCCCCTGTTGCAAGACTTGAGGCCATTCGTCTATTTCTGGCCTTCTCTGCATATAAAAACTTCAAAGTTTATCAGATGGATGTGAAGTGTGCATTTTTAAATGGATTCCTCAAAGAAGAAGTGTACGTTGAACAACCCGCTGGCTTTAAAGATGCAAAGAATCCAGATTACGTTTATCTTCTGGACAAAGCTTTATATGGTTTAAAGCAAGCACCAAGAGCCTGGTATGACCGCTTATCCACATTTATGATCCTTAACGGTAACGAAAAAGGTAAAATCGATACAACCCTGTTCAGCAAAAGAGGCAAAGGTATGTTAACTATTGTACAAATCTATGTGGATGACATAATCTTTGGTTCTACTCATCAAACAGAAGTTGAGTTGTTTTCAAAGTTGATGGAAAAAGAATTTGAAATGAGCATGATGGGAGAACTATCATTCTTTCTAGGACTTTAAGTCAAACAAAGTGCCTCTGGCATTTTTATAAATCAAGCCAAGTATGCATCTGACATGCTAAAGAAATTTCATTTTCAAAATTCCTCAACTATGAAAACTCCTATCTCTACTAGCATGAAACTTGGCCCTGATCCCTCTGGTAATTGAGTGGATGTTACAAGCTATAGAGGTATGATAGGATCTCTTCTGTATATGACAGCAAGTAGGCCAGATATTATGTTTGCCACTTGCCTATGTGCTCAATATCTAGCGAATCCTAAAGAATCACATTTGGCCGCTGTCAAAATAATTTTTAGATATCTCAAGGGATCTCCATCACTATGTCTCTGGTATCCAAAAAATTATGGGTTTGATTTAATGGCATATACAGATTCTGATCATGCAGGATGCAAGTTGGATAGAAAAAGTACCTCTGGAAGTTGTCAACTTTTGGGTAACAGACTTGTAAGTTGGACATCCAAGAAGCAGAACTGTGTTTCAACATCAACAGCAGAAGCTGAGTATGTTGCTGCTGCTAGTTGTTGTTCTCAAGTAATCTGGATGAAAACTCAGCTCAGAGACTACAGATTAATATACGCCAAAATCCCTATCCTATGTGACTCAGAGAGTGCAATCGTCATTACTGAAAATCCAGTTCAGCACTCAAAAACTAAGCATATCGATGTCAGCTATCATTTTATTAAAGATCATGTAGAGAAAGGCACAATTGAAATGTATTTTGTCTCTACTGATTATCAACTTGCTGACATTTTCACAAAAGCTCTGGATGAGAAACGATTCAATTTCTTAGTCAGCAAGTTGGGCATGTTAAATATGTAATTTTACTTAATTCTTTGATCTTCTTAGGATTCAGTCAAATTACTTATTTCTGTACATATTTTTTTTTCTGCATATTGTTTTGTTTTGTTTTATCTTATATTTTCTGTTTCGCACAAATCAGAACCGTCTAGAAGCCTCTGGTCACTTCTTATGGTTTAATTCAGAGGCACTCAGAAGCCTCTGGACACCTCTGTTCCACACTGAATACATCTTACATTTGTGATCCGAGTGACAATAGAAAGGGTGTATATCTTACAATAGCGAGGGGGGAGCATAATGCAATTTTTGAGGGGGACCAAATCTTACATGTTCGAGGGGGAGCATATCAAGTCTAACATTTGTTAGCTGTCTTCTGAACCTCTCTTTACTTAATAATTTTCTTTGAATCTGTTTCTTCTGAATAACTCTTGCCGTCAATGTTACAAAGACTTCTCATATTCAACTTAAATTCTTCTGAAAAGATGTTCTTTGACATTCTTGGTCAAAAATCGTTTTCTATGACCAGATATTCTCTGCCTTTGTGTTCTTTTCTGAAATTCTTTTTAATAAGTTCATTTTCTTTAATTCTTGCCTTCAAGGTTAATTAAAATTTCTTATTCTATATAAATTTCTTAAATAAATACTTGGCTTAGAATATTAAACTTTCATTTGGTGTAAATGTGTTTTCATACCAAATGTCTGCTTTTAAATTTTTTTAAAAGGAATTATCTACTTTAAATAAAAATTATTTTTTAATCAATATTTTATCTGTTTGTTTAAATTGTAATTCTTTTTCTATTAATTTCCTTTTAATTTCTTTTTGGGGGGAATACTCAATCGTTTTAAGCGCTAAAACCTTTTCTCTTGTCAATCTTCATTTACACGTGTCATTCATCGTGCCATTGCATGATTACACGCCTGCGTGCTTACATCAGCATACACGAACCGTTTTTGTTAGTCCCCAAATTAAACCCTTCCCATTCACAACTCACTCGAATACCCTCTCTCATATATAAACCTCGATTTGGGTTTTTAACAGTACTGTGCTTCATCATCTTCCTCACGAATCCGAATATCCAAAACGCCGACGGTACTTTAATCCTTCATCATCAGCGTCTTACTCTCTCCCAAGCATCATTCATCAATGGCGTCTCCAGTTGCAAATCCGAATACCCAAAACGACGACGGTACTTTAATCGCATCAACGGCTGACAGTGCTCCAGTCGTCAAGCTACTGTTAAAACCCAACAATGTTCAGGTTCTTCTCGATCTGAACACTTATCTGTCTGATTTCAGGATCATGATTGAGTTCCTTCAAAACCACTCCCTGAACCGAACCCTAACCCTGACGAATCTACACGTTCCTGAAATCTATGTGCAAGAGGTGTGGCAGACAATGTACGTCAAGAATGGCAACACTTTACTTGTAAGCTTTGGACACCCCACCGAACCAGATACTGCTATCCAAATCCCAATCACACGTAAGAAAATAGCAAAGTATTTTCATCTTCCTCAACCCTATATTGAAGCTGAAGGTCAAACTATCCCCAACCCTGACCTAGAACCAAATCCAACACCAAAAGCTCTCTTGGCTTTCATTCATTTCTTAGGTTACAATGAACAACTCAATAGGCTATCTGAGTTCAAAAGAAAGAAGTTGCCCCCGATGTGGAATGTACTAGTCTCCATTTTGAATAAGAGCCTCACCTGCAAAATTGGTTCCCTAGACCAAACCAGTAAGAATGTACTCACCATCATGTATTGGATGTTTTTCAACAGACCTTTAGACTACACTAGCCTAATATTTCAAGAAATGAAGGCTGCTGTACAAACAAAGGTTTCCCTCCAGAGCCAAGGGAAAGCTATTCTTGCTCTAATGTTCCCACGATTCCTATCACTGTTCACCTTTCCCGCTATTGGTGCTCTGAAAGCTCCTCTCCTTCAATCGTTCTGCAAAATCGCCTCTATGAGCTCCCACAAGCCAACAATTGATAACAATGATTATCCTACACTCAGAGAACTCTCTAGGTATATGCTAAACCTTATTCCTTCAATCTCTCTTACTCTCACATCTTATAGACGCTCTATGATATTCTCAGAACATAGAATATCTACCCCAGAGCACTTAGAGCCCAGATTAGGTAGTGAGGGGTCAAGCGAGAATGAGCATGAAAAGAACTTGAGTGACCACCCGAGTATCTCTACCTATCCAGACCTCTTAATGCAAGAGGGTACAGAATATGTCCATCGAGATACATTTGAGCGAACCTCTCCAAGCTCCCAAAAGAACGTTGATGTCTCCCTGACCAACGATATCTTAGGGCAATCAGAGGGTACGTCCATAACCTTTGTTGGTTTAGAAGGTGAAGAAATCCCATCAGAGAGGTTACAGCACCAGGACGCACCACTTACCGGGGTCTTTACCCTACATCGTGGTAAGCACACTGTTTTCCGCTCCTCATCCTCTGATGATGAGAAACAAGATGAAATAGTCAGAACAACTGAAGAGGTACTTGTCAATGACAGTCCTCAAGGACTGGTTAGAAGTCCCTCCACACTTAACGTCGAAACAGGTGTGAAAGAGGGCCTCTCTGAATGCGAGAGACAAGGGGCTCCATGTGTTGGAGATACACCGGTTACCTCTTCTGAATTTGTCACCCATGCAGCGTTCAAGGCATTTGGTGATCAAATTCAGAGATCTGTGGAAGATCTAAAATTATCCCTGGTATCTCATCAACAAGTAATGGCAGATATACAAGCCCAACAAGCAACTAAGACTCAAACGTTGGAGGCAATTAGACAACTTCTCTCTGATAATGCAGAAGCTCAAAGGAATTATGCTTTTGATCAATTTCGGGTTCTGGACGCAGGGATAAAGGCTAATGCAGAGGCTATCTTCAATCTCCCTTCAGAGCTTCCTACTCCAGAAGTCACAATATCTGCTGATGAATATGGTTCATTTGTTGCCGACATCCACAAACTCATAAAGGTTGTATTTCCTTCAGAAGATGCTTCTGCTTCTACTTCATCTTTGGTCAAAAAGTCTGATATGGAAAACTTTCAAAAGGCAATAATTGAATGCATCAACACTTTGACCTCCAAATACACATCTAAAACCAACTCCAGCAACTTGAATATGGATCAAAAGCTCACAACTTTAGAAACCTCTGTTTCAAAGTTATCTTCTCTGGTGAGTGTTATCTGCATCATTTGAAGACCGAAAGAAATCCAAAGCAGCTCGGGCCTGTAAGAAGGCTGAGGTGAAACGAAAAAGATCTGAGGATCAGGACCCTGATTCTCAGAAGGGGGAGAACATGGAAAATCTTAAAAAGATGAAAACTGAAATGGGTCAGTAGGTGGAACAAGAAAAAGGTAACGCTTCAACCTCTTCACCTTCTGCAGCTCCTCCCTCTAAACAAACTCCGATGACGCCTACTTCTCTAGCTACTCATAAAGGTCCCCTGCCCCAAGGATCCAAAAATTTCCAAATTTACACTGGAGATAATTGGCAATACAAAGACGCAATCTCAACCGGCTGAAACAGCGATAGCCAGAACAAAAGAAGAAGCAACCATAATTAAAGCTGAGATAGCCAAAGCAGAAGCAGCCAGAGCAGAGGCAGTCAGAGCAGAAGAAGAAAGAATAAGATCAGAGGTTGAACAAAAAGCTAAAACTAAAGCTGAAAAAGCTAAGGAAGAAGCCGCCGAAGGCAAGGCTGAAGCAGAAAAATCCAGGCTCAAGCAGAAAAAGAGAGAAAAGAAGCTGAAAAAGCCAAAGTTGAAGCTTGTGAAGCTAAGGCTGAAGCTGAAAGGGCACGTGCAAAACTTGAAGAAACAAAAAGAAGGGAGTCAGCAAAGTTCAAAGTTTCAAATGAAGAAAAGATACAGAAGCTGGGGAAACTCGATTTACCCATTCTAGAAATCAAACACAGGCACATGTATGCCATCGCAGATCAGAAGATATACTTGATGATGCCAAAATTTTCAAATGACTACCAAGTAAGTGATGCGATCAAATATAAATTCATAACTCCCAGGAAACCAACGAAGGAGGCCTATTCTAATACTCCAATCAAAACAATATCATTCAAGCACACACAGTTTGAACAAACACCTATCTGGTATACTATCTACAAGGTTGTCAGAGAAGACAACAAACCATACTACTTCTGCGACAATGATTTATTGTCTATCAATCCTTCTGATCTTATAACACTGGAGAAGTTTATGAAGACTCAAATGAACAGAGGGAGAGACGATCAACACAAAGTTGCCTACTTCCGTATCATTGAATGTATGAAGTCTTTTATTCGATACAGAAGACAAGTAGACTTTCAATTTGGTTTAAACTACAATGTAGATAATTTGTGTATCCCTGCTCCGAATGAAGATTTGGAGGGTCTAAATGCACTCAGGATTGGGAAAGTGATAACTGAACCAGAAGAAGGGATCGTGTTCAAAAGGCCGAACAGAAGAAGTTTTTTTAGAGTTAAAAAGAGGCTTATAAATACTCTATAGAGGTTGTGTATATGGTGAAGTGTTATGCCTCTGTAGAAGTTGACAATCAAGTAACAGAAGCTAAAGAGAAGATAGTGAAGAGACATTCCAAATTAATGAAGCTCAGAGAAATTACAGATGTCATCTCCAAAGTCATTTCTCAAACAGCCCCCTTCTGATAAATTACAATACGTGCTTATTGTCAAATCAACTATAGAGCCTAAGGAAGAACGGCGAAGCTACGAGTGCAACATTCTGAATTTCATACTTAGAGGGAGATTGTTAGACCTCATTTCAGAAAAAGTATGAATCAGAATTATGCAGGTACAAAAGTTTAGAAGGTCATCTTCTGAACTACTCATCTCAGAAGTGCCCAGAGCAAGGAAGATCCGCTGGACTCCAACAGAAGCATCACACGCGCCCCTGATGATGTGGCAGGCACATCTTCCGTGTGTATCTGAATTAGCTATTCACTTAGCTTACGTGTCAAGATGTAATAGGCTAGATAGTTGACTTTCCTTATTGTAATCGTATAAATAACTCAGTTATTGATCGTAAAAGTGTGATTTTGAAAGCATAGATTCGAGAGCTAAATTGTGCGTACTGTTATTATCTTCCAAGTAATTCAATACGAATTAACGATTGTTCTTCAATACTGTTCTTATTAATCTTACTGTTTATAATAGATATGTTTACTTCCGCTTATATTTACTTGTTTGATCTATCGATTAATTGTTAGAAAAGGGATATGGGTTCCAACAGTATGTTCTATTACGTTGCCCAAATTCGACAACATAATACTTTCTTTTTGAAAGAGTGTCTTAAGCTATGTCTGAATTAATCCCGGCAAATTGTGACTACAAAAAATTAGCAATGATAAACTTAGTGGATAATTACTTGGAGGAGCTGGACTCGTGCCATGATTTCTACCGCTGTGGTTTCCATTTTAGTGAACGGGTCACCCACAAATGAGTTCTGCATGGAGAAAGGAATTAGGCAAGGAGACTCGTTATCTCCGTTCTTATTCTTAATTGCCGCGGAGGGTCTTCGTGTTCTCATGGCGGAAGCTATGGATAATCAAATCTTCAAAGGGGTGAAATTGCCAAGAGATGGACGAATTGTCTCGCTTTTTCAATATGCGGACGATGCCATCTTTTTGCGGGAATGGTCGATCTTCAACATCAAAAATCTCTTAACAATTGTTACTGGCTTCTATCTTTCGTCTGGGCTTAAAGTTAGTATTAAGAAATGTGACAAACCAAATGGGGTAAATAAATAAATATGAAAAAAAAGGAAAAGGAAAGTGAGAATAAAATAAATTTGTTTTTTATTTTATTAGACCAAAATGTGAAGAAAAATATGATAATGGACCAATCATGTCATTTAGGGAACATGAGAGGTGAAGAAAATAGTTTATGTTCAGTCAGACTAAAATTGAAGAAAAATGTCAAATCAAGGGTGAAAGATGTAATTTTTGTCAAAGCATTTAAGCAGGGGCCGAATTACATTATGTGATAGTTTAGAGTTAGTACAGACGTTAATTGGTCCAATCTTGAGGGACTTGTTATGCCAAAAGGACAGATCTGATTATTTTCAGATTTTGGAAAACGACAACTCTTTTGAAGCCTCCTGTTGGTTCGATTTTTCAACTATTAAGACAAAACAAGTACAAGGTTAAGTAGACAACATTGTTAGCTTCATTTTAGTTCAAGAAGACAAGTATTTCGTCAAGTTTTGAGAGAGAAATCGGAGGTTGAAGTTCGAAGTCGAAAAGCTCCGTTTATTTACGATTGGAGGTAAAATACTCAACCATTTTTCGAGTTCTTTATATGGTTAGTTTCATTTTTACGTCCTCTATCGAACCTTGGTAGCCTTATATCTCATAAGTTAGTTTTGAAGGTTTGATTTTCAGTTTTTCTACTGATTTTCGAGTGGGTTTAAGACCCCAACTTTAAATGAGCCTATTAGGCTCAAAACTTGATGGATTTAGTTGATTTTTTGTTCCTATGGTTGAGGAAAATGATAATCTAGAGTTTTAGCAAAAAGATTCAGTGAAAACGGATCAAAAACGAGGCCAAACGGCCTGAGAAAGCTGCTGTCGGCGGCAGCTCCTAAGTCGGGTCAGAAAACACTAACCGGGTCGGATCCGGTGCGGTCTGCGGGTCTAGTCTTGGCCATGATCAGATAGGTATTGGGCTATTTGTTTTGGGCTCTATATTTATCAGAGTTATTTTGCGCCTTTTAGAGATATCAAATTTGCTTATATTGGGTCATTGGATATTTATTTTATCTTGGGTGTTTAGATTATGTTAATTAATTAATTTAGTTTCTAAAATTAACGGATATATTAATTTAAATTCTTATTTAATCGATAAATTAATTATTTTAGAATATTAATATTAACTAATCGATTTTTTAGGAGGAAAGTTTATAATAAATCATCTAATTATTTAGATGATTTTGTTATAAGATTAAAGCGCCTGATTTAAATACTTATCGAGGCACTTTAATTTAGAAAGACGGATTCATAAGATTATAATATGATTAGAAGTTTTGGGACATCGTCGAGTTTTAAACTTGGGGTTTGACTAAAGTTAGTCGAGGTTGACCGAGTTGACCAAGGGTTGACTTTTATCTCGTTTGAACCACAAGGATATTTGAGACATTAAGAGACTCAGTTTTGGAGTTTGACTTTAGGTCGAGTCGAGTTTGACCTTAGTTGACTATTGTTGACTTTTAGAGAAATTAAGTCATTAATGAAATATTATGGTATGTATGTGTAGGTCTTTTGTCAAGAGCTATCAGTAGTAGATCTAAACGGACAGGTGAGTCTTCATGAGATTTCACTGGGATGCATACCTACGTACAAGTTTATTTTCAGCATTATATAATTTGTATGATGATGTGTAAGTATGCAAGATATTTCAGTTTACATACATGATCTAGTATATTTTTCATGTATGTTATTTATGATCAGTTGCATGCTATGTGTTTATTTTGTTTTCAAATAACTCTAGCATGCTATCTAATATGAAGGTTTTATGATTGGTTTTAACGGGAGGACATTTGACTAATAAGTCACACGACAAGTGGCACGACCCCGTAATAGTTGTCCAGACAGTTGCAGGCGGGACAACCCAGGGAATGTCAGTGACTAAATGACCCATACCTGGCAGACAGTTTATGAGATCTCTTTTTCTTTCAGCTTTGCATGTTTTTAGAAAATGCATAGTATTTGGTACAAATTTTACATGTTGATATGTATGATGTGAAATGATTTTATACATGCAAACCATGAACTCACTGAGCTTTATAAGCTGACTATAGTATGTATCTCAGGGACAAAGGTTTCAGGTTGGACAAAGGAACAGAGACACATAGAGACTCGTCTAGTCCATTTAAGTTCAATATGTATGTTCAGATATTTTTTATGGGTAAATTTTGTAAGGCAATCCGGTATGGGACGGGTTAGCTTGTAAGTTACATATTTATTGTTTAAAGTCTTCTGCTGTAAAAGGTTTTAATTATTCGTCAGTTGAAGTATTATTGGAGAATTTGATTTTTAATACGTAACATCGCATGTTAAAATATGGGTGTTACAACTTGGTATTAGAGCAGTAGTTCAAGAGAAATAGGTTATGATTTATAGCCTAAGCTTGAACATTTAGTTGTAAGAATAATGTTGCAGCTTTAGATACGAATCAAGATATGTATCTTGTATAGATCACTACTAGCATAACACATGTTAGATATAACATAAAATAGCGTAAGTACAGTATGACATTACGTTGTAATTTAGAAGTTTAAGCGTAGTTATAATTGATCTAATTTACTTTTCTCAGAGTTGATCAATGTAAAGAATGCGTGTAGGGCCCTGAGAATTGAAGCTCGTGAAGAGTATGTCTGAACAACTGGTATGGGCTTAGTTAGTTTTTAGTTATGCATGTTTAGTTGGCTATGTATATGAAAAGTTATGTATCGAGATGCCGATAATTCAGGCAAGGCACTGCAAATATGTGTAAATGGTACACGTATCGCAAGAGTACTTATGTATACATGTAGTTTAGTTTAGCTATGTATTTGCGAGTACTTATGTATACATGTTGTTTAGTTTAGCTATGTATCTAGTACGTATTGTGGTCACTGTACATGGTCGGTTCAGATAGATGAACGACCCCCACTACACCAAGTGAGTCAAGATCCTGAAAATGTCTAACTTTGTATTTTGTTTAAATACAAATTGTTTGGAGCTTTTAGACATCAGATTCGTTGTTTCAGATCAACTTAAATGATACATAATTTGAAGTAACATTTGTGCATATAACTTTTGTTTAAAATTATCGACTTTCAGTAATGCCATATGGGTTGAGAAACGCGACAATAACGGTATGGACCTAGTTATCATAATGTGTGGACCATACTTACAAAAGTTGTTAAAGTTGTTAATTGCAATGGACTCATTTATTTGATAAATAGGACTAAGCATGCATAACAACAAGATTCGGTCCCACAACCATTGAAGAAGAGAAATTGTAAGAAAAGAAAACTCAATATGAGTTGCAGATGCAAAGTTTCAGTTTTCTTGATCACATAGTTAACAAGAAGGACATCTATGTGAAAGACAACAAGCTCAGAGGTTGGGTCAAATTTAAAGCAGCCAAGATTAGTAACAGAGATAGAAGTTTATTTTGGTTACTAGATTATTGTCTGGAATTAATTAAGGGTTCTCTAAATTGCATATTTTGATGTCAGCGTTGATCTAGAAGCACAGTAAGTTAAATTGAGGCTAGATAAAACAAGTCTTTCAGTTATTGAAAGCGAAAGTAAAGTTGAGTACAAATTTGATGGTTGCCAGAAGGAGTAGAAAACTATATAGTTTTCACTGGTACCTCGAAGTTTGAATTAGACTTGGTATTTATGCAATGAGGCAATTTTATTGCCTAGCGTCAAGTCATTTGTAAGATCATGGGAATGTTCATATCATAGATGATCGGGCGTTAACAACGTAGTAATTGCACTCAAATTTCTGAAGTATTACCACAATGGCTCAAAGTGTATTATGTACACATATCATGATAGTTACAAGTCTATGTTTAATTGAAAATGAGAAAGTTTGGGCTAGAAATGTTGATTAGCTTTGTTGAAGAATTATAATGGTGAGATTCATTATCATCCAGACAGAAAAAGAAATATCAGAATTGATCAAATCACGAGTTGTGAGGGTAGACATCAGACTAAGTTCAAACGATCAGAATCAACCAGTATGGCAAGAAACTCTTTGATAAGATAATGTTAAGAAATAAACAAATGACTTGCCACTTTGGGTTGATACGAGCAGACTCGGATGAAATCTAGCAGATCTTGGAACAAATAAGGATAAGATGTGCAATATTCTAAAAAGATATTGAGGCTTTAAATCAGTGATAGCAAGTTGGGGAAACCTCCTAGTTTCAGTAAGAACTGTTATACGCCTGAAGCCTATGTTCGAAATCAAGTGAGTAAGGTAAGTGTTGTTCTAAGAACTTTTAAAGGAAGTAAGTAAGTGATGCAACATGTATTCCCCACCATAAATGGATATGGTCAAACAGTGTATAGTACGTACAATAAGTTATCTCAGAGTACCTCAACAATGTTAAGTATGAGTGATATTTAAGCATTAATGTGTTCATCGGTTATTAGTATATGCATTGAATATGCAAAAGTGTATCAACAAGCAATGCTCATCTATCATGCATCAAGTTTGATGAGTGTTTCCATCAATGTTCGGATATTGCATGATACGTTAATCGGTTGATTTTCAGCCATGAGGTGTGATCGCATAGCTTTTATGGAAGTACATTATGTACAAGAAGTTACCCATTATATACATAGAAGTTCAGTATTCAGATACATTGCAGTATGAATTAAGTAACTACAGAAGTACAGTAGAGATACATAGTACATGAAAAGTTTGGTTGATGAGCAATATAGACCGCTAGAGTTGAAGTCGGGAACAGAAGGATGTTAAAGACATTACTTTGAAAGAGCATAGTTATATATCGCAAGCAAGTTAAATAAAGTTCAATGTAAAGAGTTAGTTGCAAGAGTTGATAGGGTAGCCTATCTACCAACAAAACAAACCGTCGACACTTTTTACTTGTCGGATTCTAAAAAACGTTTAACTAAGGATTTAGTTGAATTTGGAAGGTTTCGTGCTTTGGCAACAAGCTCACTTACGTAGAGGAGATCGTTAAGATGTTGATCAGGAAGACAAATATATCAAGTAACAAGAATATATCTTCTATCCTAGTGATGGTGTTATTGACATTAAAATCCTAAGGTTCATAAATGACATGGTAGCCAAGGATTGGATAAGGACTTAAAATCTTCATCATCCTAGAAAGTTTAATTCCGAGGATGGAATTCCTTAAAGGAGGGGAGATTTGTGACACTCCAAAATGGGGTAAATAAATAAATATGAAAAAGAAGGGAAAAAGAAAGTGAGAATAAAATAGATTTGGTTTTTATATTATTAGACCAAAATGTGAGTAAAAATGTGATAATGGACCAATCATGTCATTTAGGGAAAGTGAGAGGTGAAGAAAATAGTTTATGTTCAGTCGAACTAAATTGAAGAAAAATGTGAAATCAGGGGTAAGAGATGTAATTTCGTCAAAGCATTTAAGCCAAGGGGTCGTTTTACATTATGTGATAGTTTAGAGTTAGTACAGACGTTAATTGGTCCAATCTTGAGGGACCTGTTATGCCAAAAGGACATATCTAATTATTTTCAGATTTGGAAAACGACAACTCTTTTGAAGCCTCCTATTGATTCGATTTTTCAACTATTAAGACAAAACAAGTACAAGGATAAGTAGACAACATTGTTAGCTTCATTTTTAGTGCAAGAAGACAAGTATTTCGTCAAGTTTTGAGAGAGAAATCAGAGGTTGAAGTTCGAAGTCGAAAACTCCGTTTATCGACGATTGGAGGTAAAATACTCAACCATTTTTCGAGTTCTTCATATGGTTAGTTTCGTTTTTAAGTCCTCTATCGAACCTTGGTAGCCTTATGTCTCAGATGTTAGTTTTGAAGGTACGATTTTCAGTTTTTCTACTGATTTTCAAGTGGGTTTAAGACCCTAACTTTAAATGAGCGTATAAGGCTGAATACTCGATGGATTTAGTTGATTTTTTTTCTTCGGTTGAGGAAAATGATAATTTAGAGTTTTAGCAAAAAGAATTAGTGAAAATAGATCAAAAACGAGGACAAACGACCTGAGACAGCCGATGCTAGCGGCGACTCCTAAGTCGGGTCAGAAAACACTGGCCGGGTCGGATCCGGTGCGGTCTGCGGGTCTGTTCTTGGCCCAGATCAGATAGGTACTAGGGTGTTTGTTTTGGGCCTTTTAGAGATATCAGATTTGTTTATATTGGGTCATTGGGTATTTATTTGATTTTGGGTGTTTAGATTATGTTAATTAATTAATTTAGTTTCTAAAATTATATGTTTTAGGACATCGTCGAGTTTTAAACTTGGAGTTTTACTAAAATTAGTCGAGGTTGACCGAGTTGACCAAGTGTTAACTTTTACCTCGTTTGAACCACAAGGATATTTGAGACATTAAGAGACTCGGTTTTGGAGTTTGACTTTAGGTCGAGTCGAGTTTGACCTTATTTGGCTATTGGTGACTTTTAGAGAAATTAAGTCATTAATGAAATATTATGGTATGAAATGTGTACGTCTTCAGTCAAGAGCTATTAGTAGTCGATCTACATGGACAAGTGAGTCTTCATGAGATTTCACTGGGATGCATACCTGCGTACAAGTTTATTTTCAGCATTATATAAATTGTATGGTGATGTGTAAGTATGCAGAATGTTTCAGTTTACATATATGATCCAGTATGCTTTTCATGTATGTTATTTAAGATCAGTTGCATGCTATGTGTTTATTTTGTTTTCAAACAACTCTAGCATGCTATCTAATATGAAGGTTTTATGATTGGTTTTAACGAGAGAGCTTTTGACCAATAAGTCGTACGACAAGTGGCACGACCCCGTAATGGGTGTTCAGACAGGTGCAGGTCGGACAACCTAGGGAATGTCAGTGACTAAATGACCCATACCTGGTAGACAGTTTATACACTACTAGAAAATTGAGTATTTTCAACGGAAATTAATTTTCAACGGCAAATGTCGTTGAAAATTTTCTACGAATTTTAGAGGATTATTGACAGAACATAAATTTTCTACGAATTTTCAACGAATTTCTGTTGAAAATCTCTCACAAACATATATCCATTTTCAACCAAAAAAATTTCAACGGAATGTTTCATCAAAAAAAATTTGGTTGAAAATGCACTTTGTGAGAGATTTTCAACGAAAATTCATTGAAAATTTGTAGAAAATTTATGTTTTGTCAATAATCCCTCTGAAATTCGTAGAAAATTTTCAACGACATTTTTCGTTAAAAATTTTCGTTAAAAATACTCAATTTTCTAGTAGTGTTATGAGATCTCTTTTTCTTTCAGTTTTGCATGTTTTCAGAAAATGCATAGCATTTGGTACAAAGTTTACATGTTGATATGTATGATGTGAAATGATTTTATAGAGGTTTCAGGTTGGACAAAGGAAAAGAGATACATAGAGACTCGTCTAGTCCATTTAAGTTCAATATGTATGTTCGGAAATTTTTGATGGGTAAATTTTGTAACGCAAACCGTTATGGGACGGGTTAGCTTGTAAGTTACATATTTGTCGTTTTAATGTCTTCCGCTGTAAAAGGTTTTAATTTGTCGTCATTTGAAGTATTATTGGAGAATTCGATTTTGAATACGTAACATCGCATGGTAAAAATATGGGTGTTACAAGAAGAGTAAATTATACGGGCTTGGAGTTAACCAACTTGAAGTGATGAACATGGCTATCCAGTTAAATTGTGAAAGTTCTACGTTACATTTTACTTATCTTGGTATACCTATGGGGAGTAATATGTCCAGAAAATCGAGTTGAATCCCGATCATAAAAAAGTTCCAAAAGAAACTCTCGAATTGGAAGGCTCTAACTTTATCCTTCGGGGGTCGATCATCCTTGTGTAAAGTTGTTCTTGGTGCGATTGGGACCTATTTTTTCTCCCTATTTAAAGCCCCCGCAGCGGTGCTCTCGAAACTTGAGAGTATACGGTTCAGATTTTTTTGGGAGGAAATGTAGACAGGAAGAAAATTGCTTGGATATCATGGTCGAAAGTGGTAAACACTAAAGAGAAGGGGGGGACTCGGGATTAGAAGCCTTAAAGCTCTTAATATTGTTCTAATAGGAAAATGGTGGTGGTGATACAAGACAAGTACAAACTGTTTGTGGGAAAGATGTTATGAACTCGCTTTATGGTAGTAACGGCGGCCTCGGTAGTGACCGGTTGACTTTCGGACCGGGTTCGATATGGAGTAAGATAAGGCAGGAAGGAAGTATACTAGAAACGATCGGTATTGAGTTAGATGATCTTATTTTTCAAGAACCGAATAGCGGAAGGTGTATTTGGCAATCGGACACAAGCGGCTTCTTTTCGGTCATCTCTCTTTGGAAATTAATCGACTCCCGTACCTTGGAAATCGATAAGGCCACAGTTTGGTGTAAGACGGTACCGAGAAAATCAATACTTTTGTGTGGCGACTATGTCTCAATAGACTCCCGACGAAAATTAACCTGGCGAACCGTGGAGTAGATATGCGGTCCACTCTATGCCCCTTGTGCAATTGCAGCGATGAAACCCCGGAGAATGTATTTTTGAGATGCTCGACTTCGAAGGAGTTAATGGTGCATCTCATATGTTGGTCGGAAAAGCTGTCGATTACTAGCTCCTTCAGCGACTTCGATTGCTAGCTGTCGAAGCGGTAAGTTTCTTTTCTAGTAGTGTTATGAGATCTCTTTTTCTTTCAGTTTTGCATGTTTTCAGAAAATGCATAGCATTTGGTACAAAGTTTACATGTTGATATGTATGATGTGAAATGATTTTATACATGCAAACCATGAACTCACTGAGGTTTATAAGCTGACTATAGTATGCATATTAAGGATAAAGGTTTCAGGTTGGACAAAGGAAAAGAGATACATAGAGACTCGTCTAGTCCATTTAAGTTCAATATGTATGTTCAGATATTTTTGATGGGTAAATTTTGTAACGCAAACCGTTATGGGACGGGTTAGCTTGTAAGTTACATATTTGTCGTTTTAATGTCTTCCGCTGTAAAAGGTTTTAATTTGTCGTCATTTGAAGTATTATTGGAGAATTCGATTTTGAATACGTAACATCGCATGGTAAAAATATGGGTGTTACAAGAAGAGTAAATTATACGGGCTTGGAGTTAACCAACTTGAAGTGATGAACATGGCTATCCAGTTAAATTGTGAAAGTTCTACGTTACATTTTACTTATCTTGGTATACCTATGAGGAGTAATATGTCCAGAAAATCGAGTTGGATCCCGATCATAAAAAAGTTCCAAAAGAAACTCTCGAATTGGAAGGCTCTAACTTTATCCTTCGGGGGTCGATCATCCTTGTGTAAAGTTTTTCTTGGTGCAATTGGGACCTATTTTTTCTCCCTATTTAAAGCCCCCGCAGCGGTGCTCTCGAAACTTGAGAGTATACGGTTCAGATTTTTTTGGGAGGAAATGTAGACAGGAAGAAAATTGCTTGGATATCATGGTCGAAAGTGGTAAACACTAAAGAGAAGGGGGGACTCGGGATTAGAAGCCTTAAAGCTCTTAATATTGTTCTAATAGGAAAATGGTGGTGGAGATACAAGACAAGTACAAACTGTTTGTGGGAAAGATGTTATGAACTCGCTTTATGGTAGTAACGGCGGCCTCGGTAGTGACCGGTTGACTTTCGGACCGGGTTCGACATGGAGTAAGATAAGGCAGGAAGGAAGTATACTAGAAACGATCGGTATTGAGTTAGATGATCTTATTTTTCAAGAACCGAATAGCGGAAGGTGGATTTGGCAATCGGACACAAGCGGCTTCTTTTCGGTCATCTCTCTTTGGAAATTAATCGACTCCCGTACCTTGGAAATCGATAAGGCCACAGTTTGGTGTAAGACGGTACCCGAGAAAATCAATACTTTTGTGTGGCGACTATGTCTCAATAGACTCCCGACGAAGATTAACCTGGCGAACCGTGGAGTAGATATGCGGTCCACTCTATGCCCCTTGTGCAATTGCAGCGATGAAACCCCGGAGAATGTATTTTTGAGATGCTCGACTTCGAAGGAGTTAATGGTGCATCTCATATGTTGGTCGGAAAAGCTGTCGATTACTAGCTCCTTCAGCGACTTCGATTGCTAGCTGTCGAAGCGGTAAGTTTCAGCGATCGTATGGTAAGACGCAGAAATATGAGGTCGTTGTTCGGGACTATTTGTGGGTGCTTTGGTCTCATCGGAACAATATTCAATTCAAAGGAAACGGAAAAACCATTCCCATCCTTGCATCGGAGGTGATCCAACTCTCATTCTCTTGGCTTAGCATTAGATGTAGAGACTTGGATAATGTTGTTTTGGATAACTGGTTGTAACCCCGTTTCCTAACTTCTCGCTAGCTATAATAAAATTTTCGTTCTAAAAAAAAGAAAAGTGGCTATAATTGTTTTATATGCTGGAATCGAACTCTAGGCAAATACCCTGGTTGGGTCATTAATTTCTCTCTAACAACTAATTGTAAAGCCTATAAATATGACTTGTGGTTTTTAGTGCTATAAATTTGAACTCTAATCATTAAGTACTTATTATAACTTCTATAGTCAAGATACATAGACAAGGTCGGGTGTATTCAAGAAAAGGTGCTAGTCCACCGTCCCGCTTAATTAACCGGTGTTGATGCAGTGGGAAAAAGATTTAGGTGTCTTAAAAGGTACACCCACTTTTAATTATTGCATATTTTTCTAATAAAACAAAAAACGGCTTAGTAGAGGCTTATGCATTTAATATTAGTGTTACAACACCGGAAAGTGAAACAAAACTCCTTTGTCTATTAAAAAAACATTTGTAATTTATTTTTAGTTGAACCTGTGTTTTTTCTATAATTAATATTTGTCTTGTTTATTATGCTAAATATTACATGTGCGCTTGGTAATTTTCCTAGATCCTTCTATTCTGAATGGCCTATTTTGTTGCAGTTATATTTAATTGGTCCCCACCTGACATTATAGATTATAAAAATTGATGAATACTTGGTGAAAATTTTTAAGATAAAATTGTCAAAATAGTTATTTCTCATTTTAAAATTAGTCTTCTAATCATTCATATATTTAATTTATCCAGATGTTACACCCTAATCCCTATAAACTTTCACCTCCCTCACTTACCGACCTAATTAAAAGGTAAAAATTGTTTTTGATTCAGACCAGGTTAGTAAGTGGTACCGTTGCAATTGCGAACTGAGTTGAGGTTGATTTTTTTTTTTTTGGTTTAGCTACGTTTATAAGTAGGGAAAGTGAGACTTATATAAGTAGTGACATTTGAGTAAATCAAAAAAGAAATAAAGGATTGACTATAAAAGGCGAGTTTAGAATGAAGAAATTACTATTTTGAGCAATTTCCCATTTTTCAAAACATGAAAAGGGTACTTGATTTAGACAAAGCAAGCGTCATTGAAAAATATTCCGGCAGCCAATTTTAGTATACAATTCAACCCCCACCATTTTTCTAGCCTCAACTTTCTTATACTTCCTCACAATTAAACACTTCTATCCCACAAAAAAGAGTCACAAAACCATGTTAATACTCACCGGAAAACAAGTTCTATTTTTACTTGTTAATGTTATGTACCTAAACAACGTTGTCATCGATGCCCAATTCCACCACCATTTCTATTTCTGCCGAAACGGGTCAACTTTTACCGCCAACAGTAAGTACGGTAAGAATCTTGATGCCACCCTCTCTTCCCTCCCCAACACCAACTCCGGCTACGGTTTTTATAACTTCTCCGTGGGTGAAGGCCCTGATACAGCCAATGCACTCTCACTTTGTCGTGGAGATGTGGATCCAGCCGTGTGCGAAAGTTGTCTTAATGAGTCTATTGGGAAATCAAAGAGAAGCCATCATATATGATGATTTTTGTCTCTTGCGGTACTCTAACGCCACTATATTGGGAAATAATGATAAGAAAAAGGATATCAATTTGTGGAATTTCGATAGTGATAACACTACGAGTCGCTTCTCGTGGATACTGAGTCCACTACTCGGTAGTCTGAAAGGTAAAGCAGCTGATGGCGGATCTTTGTTGAAGTTCGCTAAAGGGAACACGAGTGTGCAGAAATCGTCAAGCATTTATGCGCTTGTGCAGTGTACTCCTGATTTATCGAGGGGACATTGTAATGATTTCCTTGAAAGCTTAATCAATGAAATTCCCGATTTGGTAAGTGTGAGGAAAGGAGGGAGAATTACGGCACCATCGTGTACAATTAGGTACGAGACGTATTTGTTTTATAACGAGCGTTCGGTTATCCTTCCATCGGAATCTACTTCACGACCATCGGGTACGTATCCTTGCTATATTTATTTTTTACCAGAAAGCTTAATTGGTTTTGATGCACTTCATTAGTTGCTGTTTTGAAATTACCTCCTTTCATAACAAGGGAAAAATTGTTTGTGCCCCTTGCATCCATAGTTATATTTGACCCAAATGTGAAATGTGTATTTCAAGTCATTAGTTTTTGTTAGGGAAATCAGTAAAAAATAGCCATTTTGGTAAAAAAAAAATTGAAGAAATAATCAATTTTTCGAGGTTTATAAAAAAAATAGCGTTAATTTCGTCAATGAAGGCTGTCAACCAGCAGAATCCACATTTTGTGAGATGGTGGGCCCACACCGCCAAAAATCGTACCAAACACCACTAAAACCGAGAATTCAAAATTACACAAAACCCTTTTACTACATAATGAACTTTTTCCTTGCAAAATTCGTCGTTAAAGGAATGTAATAAAAACCGTCACAAAAAGTGGTGGATAATTCAAACAATGACAGATTATCTAAGTTTTCTCTAGGTGATCTATTGGTAGTTTCTTGAAAATAAGATTCTACTAGAACCATTATTATTTTTTGGATGAATTTTCCTAAATGATTTTTACAGATAAAAATCATTTTTTTATAGTGTGTTAATTTTTGACAAAAGTTGATGGAATCGATGTGTATCATCTGTTTGGTTTGCAAACCTCATAATTGACTCCACTGTGTATCTGACAAAAATTGGATTTGATAGAATTCTCGTTTGTTTATTTATTTATACACCTAATTTAAAAATTGGCAATTTTTTAAAATTGAAAATAAAAAACAATTCATTCCATAAATGGCTATTCTAGTGGATTGCCATTTTCGTTGTCCTTCCATCAGGAGGAGTAGTCTTTGGTCAATAACTCAACATCGATGTTCTACATACAAAGACGATGACCAAGACCAAGACTTTGGAGAATAAAATGAAACACATGTTAACCTACTCGGGTCTTCTTTCTCATCTTCTCATTGTTTTTTAACATGTTAAATGTGCAAAAAAGATTTTTTGAAGGGCAAAGAATTTTTATTACCAAACCAACAGTACAAAGGAATCACAACCAACTTACAAAAACAGCAGCTACCATGACAAGGAAGGGACAAAAATAGAAAGAAATTCTTCCTGCAATGAGCTCCCCTATATAAAACAGACGAATACAATCATATAAGTTTACCAGAAATAAACCTCGACAGTTGCATCGCCTTTCCTACGACCCTTTCGTGAATCTGTAGCTCGATCACATTTACACAACACTATCTGAGTTTGGACAGCTGTGTCTTAACAGCAGTGTCTTAACCAGGGGCGGCCCTGGGGGTGTGCCAGCGGTGCGGCCGCACGGGGCCTCCGACCGTCTGGGGCCTCCGATTTTTTTTATATATATACTGTAATTACATATATAATAAAAATGATGCTATGTAACTCAAGTATCTTTCTTGCTGAGTTAGTAAAGCGCCTCACTTCTTTTCTCGTAAACCCGGGTTCGAAACCTGCCCTTGGCATTGACCATAATTTTTAACTGAAATAGTTTTTATATTAGAGTAAGCTGCAATGTTGGTCCCTGTTGTTTGTTGTTTTTTATGGTTTTGATCCTTATTAAAATGTTTATTGCAAGAAAACCCTTTATTAATTATTATTTAATTTAATATTACCAGAAAACCTCCCATTGATTGTCATTTGTTTTTGTAAGGACCTTAATTTTTTTTTTTTATCTTTTTATTGTTTTTCTTCTATAAATAAATTTCTTATTTAATTATTTATATACGTTTTTAGAGCTTTTTTTAATTTTTATTGTTAGTTCTCTTTTAATAACAATAAATTAAAAAAAAATCATTTATACGTGTTTTATATATACCCTATTTATTGGATTTATATAAAATAGGATGTCTCCAACTAAATAATTTAAATATGATCATTCTAAACGTCAAAAAAGGAAAATTTATTTATTGAATTGGAACTATTACAAATACATTTACTAGATGAACACAATACAACTAGTGAAATACTAAATTTCTTAAAAAGAGTAAACATTTCACGTCTTGCATATATAATTTCGCTGACTATCCTGAAAGAAGCTTTTCAAAACTAAAACTTTTGAAATCTTATTTGTGAGCGACTATGTCTCACGGGAGATTAAATGCTTTGACTTTGATTTCCATTGAAAATGAGTTTCTCGCAAATCTTGATTATGAAAGTATCATAGATGACTTAGTTTGCAAAAATGATAGAAGATCCATGTTCAGAACATAGTAATGTCTAATTGTTTGTCTTCATTTGAAAAATGTACGTAGTAGTACCAATTTACTATTGAAGAATGAAGACATTTTATGTTCACTATTAAGGTATTAAACTATTTGTGTTATATATTATACTTGTACTTATTATGTGGTTCTTCTTATTTTGTTATTAATTAGGTTTTTATTCTTATTAACATATTAATGATTAGAGATTTCTGAATATTGATTTAATGATGTAAAAGTCAATTTTATTTTCATTTGAATCTTGTTTAGAAATATTTTATGTTTCGAACTTTAAAATTTTATTTTTTCAATTTAGTATTAAAATTTTTATAGATGATACAAGTAAAAAATTTACAGGGCCACATTTGTTTCTTCGCACAGGGCCTCCAAAAAGTCAGGGTCGGCCTTGGTCTTAACAGACATGTCTTAAATAGTAGCTCCTTCCTCACACTACAAAACAAATGATTTTTTACCTAAGAAAATTTCCGTCGGTGATTACCCACAGTTCACCCAGAAAATACCAAAGGTTCGATAAAATTCGACGTTTTTCGAGAAAATACCAACGGATCACCCAGAGAATTCTTGAGTAATCTGTCACCGATTTGAATTACCCATCAACTTTTGTGACGGTTTTGTGAGGAATCGCTTTTTAGTGACAGATTTCCCAGGGAATTGTCCGTAGGCAAAAGTCTTTTGTTTAGTAGTGTCAGGTTTTGACAGTTACGGTTTCAAACCCCAGCGGAAACCGCGAGACACATAGTCCACTCAGTTTTCCTGCTGCGATCTCTTCCCCTTATCCATTCAAATCTATGTCTTTGGAACTCAAATAGGAGGTCGCCGATTTTCCTCTTGTCGTCCTTGAACACCACCCGGTTTCGATGATTCCATATTGAGTACATGATGCACCATATTTTTCCTTCCATAATCTCGGCTGCGAGTCACCCTTGATCAAATCCCCAATCGTTTCCATTCGATCCTTATCCATGTTCCCTCATCGATACATTTCTTCCCAAATTTTGCCTACCTCTTCACATTTCACTAACGCGTGGTTGAGCGTCTCTATTTCTTTCTCACATTTTGGATATAAGATTGATGGAAGTCTCTTAAGCCTCACCCTCCACATAAAGATGATTTTCTTTGGGACCAACTTAAGACATTTAGTCTCCATCCCACGCTCCTCACTCAAGGAAGTACCTTCTTCGATTAGGAGTTTGAGTTTCTGAACGGAGAATACACCCTCCTCACCAAGTAGCCATTTGTTTTTATCCCGAGCCTCTATCTTTTGGTTCCCACTCTTGCAACAACCTATTTAGGTTCTCTAGTTCTCCCAATTCCCTCCCCCTCAGCTCCCTTCTCCACGTCCACTTCCACACACATTTATTGTCAGCCCACTCCCCTCTTTCCGCTATTAAAGCTTCTTTCTTTTGCTCTAGGCTCACCAATCTTTTTAATACTTCCCCCCCTAACCACCTATCCTCCCACAATCTTGAATCCCACCCATCCCCAACGTCTTTTCCAAATAAATTCACGAAATTTTTGGGGTTTAAGTTGACAATATTGTTTGAGTTCATTGAATATACAACTATAGCTCACCTTAATGCTTCTTTAATTTCTATCAGAAGACAAAAATAATACGTCTTTTCATCACCTCTATAATGTATATATGTATCTTTATTATCTTATTTTACAATAAAATAAAAAACTATAATTCTAATAGTAATAGGCCTCCAAAAATGTTAGAAAGTGATTGTTGACCGCATGACATCAAAAAGTAATTGTCTGGCCATCATATAATAATAACTAAATATATGAAAACAAAACAAAAAAGGATAAAGAAGACGAGAAAAGTAAAGATCAATCCCTTCGGCTGAGAATGACATAAGACCATACATATATAGTGGTGCTATTTTTAGTTTCTGGGACCGGCCCAAAATTGAGAAGAATCATTCAATGCACTAGTCGACATTTGGTGGCATATATGGATCGGTTTTCGTCTACAACTAACAGGCCCTTTTTTCAATGGAAATGATTTTTGGGTCTTAATTTGAATTTTATGTGGTAAAAAATTTTGTTTAAAACTTTGCAAATTTTCTTATATTGTATCGTTTACAATATTTGCAAGTTATATCTTGTTAAGAGCATCTTCAATAGCATTGCTATAATAGAAAAAAGTGTATTTTTTTGTTCTAAACATCTCCAACAGCTTTGCTATATTATTTTCTATAAATTTGGAATTTTTTCAAATTCAGAGAAATCTCTAAAAATTGATGGTAGGAAAGAAAAATGACTATTTTATTCAAGTCTACCAATAAGATTAATTTTTTATAATTTTACATTAAGTTTTTTTTTTAAAAATGTATTGAAATGATGAATTAAAGAATATTATATTAATATAATTTGTGTTAAAATCTCTAAAATAGAAAATCTGTTGGAGATTAATATAATTTTTTTTAGTAATTTTAACTTTTGACTCTCTATTTTAGAATTTTTTTAGAAAACCGGTTGGAGATGCTCTTATAGTTTTTGTTATGATTTATATTTCAAAAAGTATTTTTATTACTAACAACGATATTTCCTTTATGTTTTTTAAATTAATGTATTTTAATATATCTAATATATATTCTTTTTTGTCATTAACTTATATTAGGAATTTCAATTTATCATTAGGTTAATCATGTTTTATTAAATTTTGGGTCCAACATAGATAATTAAAGCATGCTATTATATAAGAACCTTTAAGAGATAATATATTAATAATGACTAAGTTCAAATAATAGGTAAACAATTTCAAAGTAAAAGTTTGAATAATTTAATGGTTCTTTAAGACCATACATGGTTTGTATACATCCTTGTAAGTAAATTAGTAATAAATGAAATTACATTTATGAGAAGGGTAGTACATGCAACTTCAGGAGAAAAAAAATACAATGTTAGTGATTGATGTTAGAATCAATTTGTTTTCTTATTATAAAAACTAGTGCGGGGCACCACGCGTTGCGTGGTGACGAGTTGTTTTGTAGAAAATATGTAACTATGTTAAAATCAACCTAATACATTAATTAACAACTAATGAAATGTAACGTATCATTGTATTTGCATGATTTAGAGGTAAAGTATTTTGTAGACACTGAAAAGTAAAAAAAATTATGTTATGTTGAAGTTAATTAAGCTTGTGCATCCGTATTAATATCATATATTATCCATATTGGGGAATCCATTATATTTTTTGCAATCCATCCATATACGTTTTGTTTTTAACTTTTAAGTGTTTATAGGGCTGGGAGAAGGTTTTTGCCTTCTTGCTAGAATAAGTAAAATGTAAATAAAAAAAATCATGGGTTGCAAGGCTGGACAAAAGCATTAAGTCATATGATCACAACTCCAAAAATCGGGATAGAGAATGCCATACCTATGTCGGGAGAAGGTGGACTGAAATGGCCACTGTCACAAAGATAGAAGTCTTTTTCACAATGTTGCTAATTTGCACCATGTTTTTAAATTGAAGGTTTGTGTGATTGTTGAAAAATATATGAATATATATATATATATGTGTGTGTCTGTGTGTGAATGGTTTTTTTTTCACATTGAAATTTTGATCTGTAGAAAGCTTTAGGTTTTAATGAAAAACTAAATACTTTAGCCCTAAAAGTTCTTCACACCCTATTTCATTCCCTTGTTTTATTTTCTCAGTTTTTACTATTTTGAATATTCGTTTTATGCCTTTTAATGTAACACTACTGAAATAAGTTGGCTAATGGAGCATTAGCACCACCTGAATGAATTCATAACTGAATTCATTCAGTTTTACAAATCGACCCATTAATTTTAAACCTCTACATGCTCCCTCAAAATTAATTCAAAAGCGACATCGGATATAGCATACAACTAATAAAATAATAAACAGAAATATTACAATTTGAATGTAGTTTAAAGGACTGGTTACATGTTTTAGCATTTTTGGGTAGAAGGCAAAGAGGGGAAGGATAGAAGCACTACACTATGACGGCTATTGTAACAGATCCAACAGTCCAAACAAAGAATGGTGCCTCTAATTGATGACTTAATTCGAATTCCATAGATTTGTATAGACTACAAACGTTAAGACGATTGAGACGAAAATCAACAATTCAAGCGTTAAACATGAAAATAGAAACCATATTTACGTTATCTAAAGAGTAAATAGAATATCCAATTCTAACACATTCAAACCGATTAAATATATTGAATCCGAATATTACAATTTGAATGTAGTTTAAGGGACTGGTTACATGTTTTAGCATTTTTGGGTAGAAGGCAAAGAGGGGAAGGATAGAAGCACTACACTATGACGGCTATTGTAACAGATCCAACAGTCCAAACAAAGAATGATGCCTCTAATGGATGACTTAATTCGAATTCCATAGATTTGTATAGACTACAAACGTTAAGACGATTGAGACGAAAATCAACAATTCAAGCGTTAAACATGAAAATAGAAACCATATTTACGTTATCTAAAGAGTAAATAGAATATCCAATTCTAACACATTCAAACCGATTAAATATATTGAATCCGACTAATATGTTAACTGAAATACTTATTAGAGATGATAATTTTAACTTTGGAAACTAAAACATAAAATAACCATACTACTAAAATCAATACTCAAGATATAAAACATTACTAACGTTTATAAATTCATATACAAATTGAGAGAAATAATTCATCTCATTTTTTGGGTTGTCGTAGAAACCAATAAACCCTCTATTATTTATCTCTACTACTAAATTCTTGATGACGTCCTTCAAATCGTTGTCAACAACTTTAAAACCCGGTGGTTTTAGCCAATTAGTCTCTTGCTATCGTTGCTATAAAACTAAGGAGCCATATGTTTCTGCCCCCTAAAATCTCAACAGAAGTAAAAAAAAAGGACTACCAACGTTTGTGAATTGAAAAACAAATCAATGTGGGATGTGTCGAGAATTGATTATTAACATAAACGCAACATAAACAAACTTGATGAGACATTCCTCCCGACCAAATTCGCATGCTAATATCATCTTCTTATCTTCAACATGTTAAAAAGTGGCAAAATTGAAAACCAAACCGAGAACAACAATTTAATGTTTTGTGCAATGCTAGATTACCAAAATCCCAACATGAGTAAGAAAAAGAATCGTAATTTATAGGACAAAAAGGAAGATGAATAGTCTGGAATTACAATTTAATTAAAGATGAGAAAGAGAGAAAGACATAACCGAAGGAGATGAATAGTCTAGAATTAAAAGTTTGGTTTGATTACATCAATTTAAAAAAAACTAAATTTGAGAAAAAAGAATTTAAAATTGGAGTGTTTAGAAGATGCCACCTCATTGTTGAGGTTTTTACTTTTATGTATATAAAAGATATAAGTTAGCTCAAAGGAGACAAAACGCATGTCAAAAAAAATTTCAAGCCAAAAAAAATTAATTACAAACTTAGGATGGGTATGCCCCTTCAATAAACCTAACCGTCTCCCCAAACTATGCTTTAGGAAGAACACTAAAAAGAAAAATACCTATCATTTTACATTTTCCAGTGAAGGACCTAGTATTTTTTACGAGCAGAATGCATTTTTAAGGTGAATTTGTGACTCTTTAAATCGTACGATATTTTTTACCCAAATGCCATCATTTAATTTTGAAGGATTCTTCAAGTTTTTTGATTGATTTTGAAGATTTTTTAAAATTGGTTGATTTGGAGTGATTTTATAACTTTCAAACGACTTATTCGGTTTTTATGATTGATTTTGAGAGATTTATTCGACTTTATGGTTGATTTTGATGGACTTTTCGCTTTGTTTTGACATTTCTAATCTTTTCTGATATTCCGGAGCATCCTGATCACAGTTTAGGAAGCTCACCTTTCATACCCCAAAAAAAAATTATTTGTAAAAACTGGTTGATCGATTGCACAGGACCCCGCTCAACCACTCATAACTATACTACAACACAAATGATTTTTATTCACAAAAATTAACAAGAAAAGTTTATGTTAGTGATTACCAACGAACTATCTAGAAAATACAAATGGTTACAGTAGAATCCGATATTTAAAAAAAAATACCAACAGATTACCCTAAGTAATTTGTCACTAACTTAAATTTCGATGTAATTTGTAATAACAATATAGGTTTTTAAAATTTCCTACAATAGTAACGAATTGACCAAACAGTAAGAAATCACTTGAGTGATGAATTATCCCAATCATGAATTATATATATATATAGCAACAGGTTCAAATGAGAACTTATTAAATTTAATGGAACAAAGGGACTTATTTGGGACCACATATAATGTGGGTCCCACCAATAAAAAAACATATCTGATTTTCAATGGTGGCCTCCATTAAATCAGATATGATTTTTTATTGGTGGGACACACATCATATGTGATCCCAAATGAGTCCCTTTGTTCCTTTAAATTGGGGGTGCTCTCATTTGAACCCTCCCCTATATATGGTGGAGGTTCAAACGAGAACACCTCCATTTTACAAGAACGCGAAAACACCTTTATCACATGTGATAATACACGAGAAGGGACTTGATGGTGTGCGGATGACGTTCCTTGCTATTTAGGTCGCATCAAAGATCGTTTGTGTCTATGATTTAATATCACATATGATGGTTTTGATTGATTATAGTATCACATCAAAGACACCTTATCACCCTTTTCCGATTTGTTTTTGATATTAATCGGTTAAATAATTTAGGAATATATCTTTTTAATCTTTATCTGATTTATAACAGAAAAATAAATATTAATATTATTAATTATTAAATTTGTTAATTTACCAAATTACCCCTTTTTTGTTTATGGTTAGGAATGGATCTCATGGTTCTCATTTGATTATGCCATATATACATATATATATATATATATATATATATATATATATATAGAAAGGGAGGTTCAGGGGAATAACCTCAAAAAGAAACTGAAAAACACCGTAGGAGCCTTCATCTGGATGTTATGTACCAATCATACAATCGATTGAAGATTTTTTTTCCATGCACGTGTGCATGTTACAAATTACCGGTATATATTTTGTGCACACTTTCTAGATGGAGTCTCCTAAGGTGTTCTTTAATTTTATCTTTTTTTTTTGAGATTTTTCTCTGAACCCGACTTTATATATATATATATATATATATATATATTGTAACGCCCTAAAATTTGGAGCAAAATTAAACCAAAACGAAATGCGGATAATATAAAAATCACCCAATAAGTGGGGATAGAGTATGAGACTTTACATCAGAACATGGATATTAAAATAACAACCTATTAATATATGCTATTCAGACTATAGATTACAATTGGGTGTTACTAATATCCTCAAAAGAATGAGTTATAACTCCAACTATATATGCTCTAAGGCATATCTCCAAAAAGGGTGTCTCTCTCTAGACACACCCTCCCGCTCTTCTCTAAAGAGCCCCGTCAACTTGCTTACCTGCTAAACCACATTTTTAAAATCAAGTGTTAGGCTTACGCCTAGTAAGAACAAACAGTTAAATGGATAAGCAGTTAAAAACATTTAAAAGATAAGGTATGGTGCATTTATCCCATTTAACTTCACTTGAAATAACTTACTCTTGATGAGCAAGGATCCTTTAAAAGCAACCGGGGAGACCCGATGTACTATCCTTAGTGACAGGTACCATAAGTAGGTCACTACACGATGTTTGAGCTAACTGTAAGAGCCAATGGCAAACGGCAATAACCGATTATGCACCTTAGTACACGACAAAATAGGGTTTGTTGATGGAACGATCAAGAAACCCGAAAAGGCTTCCAAGGATTACATGCCGTGGATGCGAGCTGATGCTATGATAAAGGGTTGGTTGACAACAGCCATGGAAAAAAACATACGAAACAACGTCAAGTACGCAGGAACGGCGTTGGAGATATGGTCAGATCTGAATGAACGCTTTGGGAAGAAGAGTGCTCCTAGAGCGTATGAATTAAAACAAAAGATTGCTTCTACTTGACAAGGTAACGCTTCCGTTTCCACATACTTTACATAGTTGCGATCCATATGGGATGAAGTCCAATCCATATACCCTTTTCCTCGATGTTCTTGGAACAAGTGTGAGTGTGATGTTGGCAAAAGACTAAATGAACATCAAGAAAAAGAACGCCTCTATGAATTTTTGATAGGGCTAGATGGCGAATTCACAGTCATTAGAACCCAAATTTTAGCTACAAAGCCAATCCCTTCTCTCGGGGAAGCGTACCACATGGTGGCTGAGGATGAAAGGCAAAGAGCCGTCTCAAATGATAAACCGCTTGAGACGGCTGCATTCAAGGCCTTTCAAAAGCGCAATATTTCAGCAGGTTCGAACAAAGAGAAGAACGCAACTAAATCTATCGAACATTGCACCGAATGCAACAGAGATGGCCATAAACGTGAAGGTTGCTTCAAACTGATCGGATACCCAGAATGGTGGCCTGGAAAGAAAGGAGAAAAGGCAAAGGGAAAGGCCGCATGTGTCAAGACGGAGACAAGTCCGATTCCAGGTTTGACAAACGAAAACTACCAACTTTTCTTGAAGCACTTTTCTGGAGCAGGTAATAACGACGGTACTAAACCCGTAGCTAATATGGCTCATAAAGAAAACAAAGAAGGTGAGTGGATTCTTGATTCGGGTTGTACCGAATACATTACTTACTTATCTGATATTCTTGTTAACAAGAAAGCTGCCCACTTTGAGGCTCCTATGCTCATTCCAAATGGAGACTCCATTCCAGTTAAAGGAAAAGGGGACTATGTTCTTCCTGGAGGAGCAAAAGTGAATGGAGTTATTTATGTTCTGGATTTTAAATGCAATCTCCTTTCTGTCAGTCGTCTTAGTCGCGACCTTCAATGTTGCATATCCTTTTTTTCCTGACTTTTGTGTCATGCAGCGGCTGCTGAAGAGGAACTTGATTGGTACGGGGAGATGCCAAGGGGGACTGTACCGGATGACGATGATTTAAGGAAGAAAGACCATGGGTGCTACCATTGAGACATGGCACAAAATACTTGGACATGCTTCAAAAGGAAAGCTTGCTAGAGTAGATTTTCTCAAAACTAGTATTAATAATTTGGGTAATTCTTGTGATTCTTGTGCTAAAGCAAAACATACTAGATTACCTTTTCCTTCTAGTTTTATTAAAACAAATGCTCCGTTTGAATTAATTCATTGTGATATTTGGGGAGGATATCGTGTTCCATCTTATACAAAAGCCAACTATTTTCTTACAATAGTTGATGATTTTAGTAGAGAGGTTTGGATATTTCTTCTTAAACACAAAAGTGAGGCAAGTCAATATCTCAAAAAATTTCACAAACTAATAGAGGTGCAATTTGAGAAAGAGATCAAAAGAATCAGGTGTGATAATGGTGGGGAATTCACATGCACCAATATGATTGAGTTTTACAACAAAAAGGGAATTTTGTTAGAGACCACATGTCCCCATACTCCCCAACAAAATGGCGTCGTCGAGAGGAAACATAGGCATCTACTCGAAACCGCTTGTGCCTTAAGGATAGGTGCAAATCTTCCTAAAAGGTTTTGGGGAGAATGCATTTTAACCGCAACTTTTGTTATCAATCGCCTTCCTTCTAAGGTCATTAAAACAAGACCCCTTTTGAATTAATTTGGAACAAAGAACCGGATTATGATTTGTTAAAGGTTTTTGGGTGTCTTGTTTATTTTAAAAACACCGATACAAAAGGAGACAAGTTTGAGGAAAGGGGGAAGGCAGGGGTCTTTCTTGGATACCCCCCTAGAACTAAAGGGTACGAAATCTTTGATCTTGAGACCAGAAAAATAATAATTAGTAGAGATGTCAACTTTCATGAAGGAAAATTCCCTTTCAAAAATGTCCAAGAAGACCATGAAAAGGACACCGCAGAACCGGTGATATGTCACGATTGTCATTGCCATGATGAATCAATCTTGACACAAAGCGAAGTACAAAACCCCATGGAGCAAGATTTTCAAATGCACCATGACCAGGTCAGTGAGCGGAACAGCTCACATGAAGTTCATGATGAACTTGAAGTGGGCCAAACAAACGATGAAGGCGATCCGAACAACTCACATGAAGTTCATGATGAGTATGAAGTGGGCCAAACAAACGATGAAGGCGAGCCCAATAATGATGAATCCAAGACGAATGAACCAAATGAAGAAGCCCAATTCGAGACAAGGCCTACTCGAACAAGAACTCAGCCATCAAGATTCAAAGACCTCGTGGTACAAGTCCCCCCTTCGGTCAATCACCCGGCTTCAACATCCAATCAAGTCACCTCTACGGTATGCCATTCTATTTCTAACTTTGTTTCCTATGATAGTTTTTCGGCTAATCATAAAGCTTTCCTCTCGGCCATCAATAATAACGATGAGCCCAAGCATTTCAAACAAGCTGCCCAAGATGCTCGTTGGCGTGAAGCTATGCAAACGGAGATCAAGGCACTAGAGAAAAATGGAACTTGGACCTTGGAGAATCTACCCAAAGGCAAACGAGCAATAGACTCAAAATGGGTTTATAAAATCAAATTCAAACCAAATGGCGAGGTTGAACGATACAAAGCTCGTTTAGTTGCAAAGGGTTTTACTCAAATGGAAGGAGTGGACTATCATGACACGTTCGCACCGGTGGCTAAATTGGTTACGGTTCGAACTTTATTAGCGGTGGCCGTGAAGAGAGATTGGATCATCCATCAACTTGACGTGAACAACGCCTTTTTGCATGGTGATTTAGATGAGGAGGTTTACATGAAAATTCCTCAAGGCTTTTCTAAGGATGGTGAGACTCGAGTTTGTCGTCTAAGAAAATCTTTATATGGGTTAAAGCAAGCTTCACGCAATTGGTATCACAAGTTCACCACCTTCCTTTTAAGCTTAAGTTTCAAACAGTCCAAGGCTGATCACTCCTTGTTCATTTATGAAACTAAAAGTATTACGGTGGTTGCCTTAATCTATGTGGACGACGTCATTATTACCGGAAGTTGTCTTAACAAAATTCAAGAAATCAAGAAACAGCTTGACAAAGCGTTTAGTGTCAAAGATCTTGGTCCACTAAAATACTTTCTCGGGATAGAGGCAGCCAAAACTAGCGATGGCCTGGTTCTAAGCCAACGGAAGTATACGTTGGACATCTTAAAGGACAGCGGAAAATTGGGTTGCAAACCGAGTTCCTTTCCCATCGAACACGGATTGAAACTAGACAAAGGTGAAAATGAACCCAGTGTTGACGCAAGTCAATACCGCAGATTGATTGGCCGGCTGTTGTACCTTCAAGCCACACGACCGGACATTACTTATTCGGTTAATATCCTAAGCCGGTTGTGGGCGACCCAAGAAACAATCATTTGGAAGCAGCAAATCGTGTTCTTCGGTACCTAAAAGCTACACCAGGACAAGACATCCTTCTTTCCCGAGCGGGGGATCCTGTCTTAAACGCGTATTGTGACGCTGACTGGTTAGGATGCTCCTATACGAGACGTTCGCGTACCGGTTACTTCCTCTTACTAGGGGGACTCCCATTTCTTGGAGAACCAAGAAACAGTCTGTTGTATCGCGATCTTCAGCAGAAGCAGAATATAGAGCCATGGCCTCCACGGTTAGTGAAGTCATTTGGGTTCGATGGTTACTCAGCGAATTGAAAGTTGATATTTCGTCACCAACACCCTTATTTTGCGATAATCAAGCGGCTCGTCACATAGCCAATAACCCGGTTTTTCACGAACGAACTAAGCACGTCGAGATGGACTGTTATTTTGTTCGTGAACGTGTTGCCTCCAAGGAAATAATTCCCATGCAGATCAGCAGCAAGATGCAGATAGCAAACCTGTTAACAAAGGGACTTACTGCACAGCAACTTCAATTTCTTCTTGGCAAGATTAGCATTAAAAATTTACATGCTACATCTTGAGGGGGAATATAGAATTTTATACTTTTATTGCTTGCTATCCTCTCCTTATTTAGAGGAGTCTTTTAAGGGATGTCGATTATAGCATCCTTATTTAGAGGAGTCTTTTAAGGGATGATTGGTCATAGCATCCCTATTTATTTTTCCTTTCTCAGGTACTGCAGTAGCATAACAATAATAAAAACTATTCTGTCTATCTCTCTCTCTCTTTCATAAAATCCATTAATAAGAGGTTGGGTGTTTACTAAAAACAAATTCCTCCTCTTACTGCTGACCGATCGCTGAATGTGTGCTGACCATGGACAGTGAAGAGGACGTCTCTTTCTAGAGTAAGAGATCAGTTTTTAAAGGTTTTCGCGATTTACCCTCTCCAAAAACCCTCTGCCTACTCTACGTTTTCTTTCTTTTCTCCCTATTGCTCTAAAAAACTTGCCATAATCATCGACAATGGCTGCATCAAGAAAACCCATCAAATCAAATAAGAAACAAAAGAGGATCAACAGAGAATAAACCCTTAAAGAGGAACTACTTACAGGTTTCTTAACAAGCTTCGATAAATTTGTTTGGGGTGAATAAAAAAGAAATATTAAACACAGAGAAGAGAAATAGGTGTTGTCTTGAGATTAAGCAAATAGAAAAGAGAAATAAAACATAGTTGGTGGGTGTGAGAGAGAGAGAGAGAGAGAGAGAACATATGATGGTTTTTGTCTTGGAATTAAAAGATAAAGAACACGTACACTGAAAGATAAAAAGGTGAAATATATTTATTATTTTATTACAAATAAAAAGAAGCTCGTTTGATCCATTTTTTAGGTAAGCCTATAGTATCCAAAACTCTAAAAAGATAATCTATGATATTAATATTTTTATAAAAAATTTCCTTGATACAACAGATTAATATTTTATTTTAATTTCTTATAAAAAACTGATTTTTTGTTATGTCAAGTATTAAAATATTTTTTTAGGTAAAATTTTAAAATATGTACAAAATGTTTTATAAATAATATTTTTTTAATTAACACTTACTTTAGATAAGGGTATAATTGACATTTTTACTCGGTCAGTAATGAATGTAAAATATTTAGTAAACAACAATTTTCTAGTTACACTTACCAGAATCAGACCTCTTACCTTAGTCAGAGCTCTTACCATGGTCAACACTTATCCAAAAAAAATTGGTAAACAACCCCTTAATCTCATAAATATGATACACTACAACAAAAGTGATTTTATAGGACACCTAAAATGAAAAAACGTCCTAAAAGAATAATTTATAGGACACAAGTTTATAAGACCGAATCATAAAGTATCCTATCTAGAAACGTTACAATAACTTTATAGGACGCCTTTAGGCGTTTCAACAAGTTTTGACAACGGTTTTAAAATAAAGTGTTCTATTAGCTATTTTATAGGACACTTTTGAAAAGTGTCCTATAAACCCATATTTTACAGGACACTTTTCAAAAGTGTCTTATAAAAGAGCTAATATGACACTTTATTTTAAAGCGTCGTAAAAAAATTTGTTAAGACGCCTAAAGCCGTCCTATAAACTTATTGTAACGCTTTTAGATAGCACACTTTTTGGTTTGGTTGTATAAATTAAGTGTCCTATAAAGTATCCTTTTAGGACGTTTTTTCATTTTAGGCGTCCTATAAAATAAAATCATTTTTGTTGTAGTGATAAACATCAGAGATTACCTAGGTTGTGCCATTTGTTTGCACTCTTATGCTTTCTTTAGGAACCATAGCCATTTTGGTGTCATTCCCAAGTTTGAACCTCTTCATCCCACATTAATGAAACTCTACATAATACATTAACAAAATTTCCGGTTTGTGGCTTCGTAATTTAAATATTTTTCTCTGCTACCTCAGCCACATCCTCCTCTAGCCATGCCTTGACCCCTTATTCTGCCTGAATAGACAATGGAATTAAGCTTGGTTGTCAAAGATGTAAGTAACTTACTAATGGTTCTACTTACCATTTGACTTCATCTTTTCCCTAAAACCTTGTCTCTACCTTCTCTCCTTTCATGGTCAACAACTAAAACTTGTAATTCGAGCGCTGCCTTGGCCTCGAGTTTGTACTCCTAGCTCATTACTAGCGGTTGTGTTTTTATAAAACTTGTCATTCCAAAAGAATCTTCCTTCTTAATACCTGAAGTTGTGCCCTTTTAACCTTTGTGGATCCCCAATACTTCTATTTTATTGATTCCCAAGTTTCTTTTAAACGTCTATTTGTAGAGAATTGTTTTAGAATCTCACAATCAATTGCTTTCGAACATGAATTTCTTGACCTTCATGTCTTTGATCATAGAATCCTCCACTACCACCTCTATGATTCACTTGCTTGTGTTGTCTCAACTACTGGTGTAGGGATTCCATCGTCTACTAAATCCACATTTCTTTGCTTCTAAATATGTTTAACATCTTCATTGACTAATAATCATGATGGCCATCGAACATTGGAATAGTCGGTTTCACAAACTTTTCTCATGCTCATGCTCACAATTTGAATTATATATGTTTAATTTAGGGATGGGAATGGGGCGGGGACCTCAATCCCCATCCCCGTCCCCGATTCCTCAACTCCATACCCGTCCCCGTCCCCGTCCCCATCCCCGCCGGGAATAAAATCACATCCCCATCCCCATCCCCAGCGGGGAACGGGGATCCCCAACGGGGAAACGAAGATTTTTTTCCCGTTTATAAAAACTACTTTAAACCAAATATGTGAGCGACCAAACACGTTGAAATGTATCATTATTTCAGTAAACCTAACATCAAAAGTAATTTAATTTAATAAAAAAAAGTCACAACATCATATAATAATTACAATCCAAATTAAAAGATATTCAATTTAATACAAAAAATACTTTACGTCACTCGTACCAAAACATAATGAGTAATATAAAACCATATCTAATAATATCCAAAACATATGCGTAATTTAATACAAAAAATTACTTAACGTCACTCGTACCAAAAACATAATGAATAATATAAAACCATATCGAGTAATATCCAAAACATATGCGTAATTGTATTTTGACTTGACATCGAAAATATTACACATTAACATCCAAAATAAATAACAGTTTTAGATTCTAAGCCTAGTTAGAAAATATGAAATTATGAATTACCAATTTAGTTGAAATAAATACCTTATATAATTTATTAATATATATATATATATATATATATATATATAACGGGTCCGGGCAGGGCGGGGAGTGCCATACCCGTCCCGTTCCCCAGTTTGAGACAAACGGGGATCCCCATCCCCGATTTAGCGGGGAATCCCCGTCCCCGATCGGGGCGGGTGGACCGAGTTCTCCGGCGGGGCGAGACCGATTCCCATCCCTAGTTTAATTCACACTCCTTGAAAATTATTTTCTTATCTATCTGTGTTTAAATGATACACTCACACACTATGTATGCGTTTTGAATAGCTTTGATACCAAATGATGATATTCTGAGATAAAATAATGGGTTGGAAAGAATACGTTATTAATATATATTAGCAAAATGATACAATGTATAATAATGAAAACACAGATTACCACGTTGATTCTAACAATACCCAGAATAATCTCTTCTAGGATTTGTTAATTCGACGAATATCGAACCTAGTCTTCAAATCTGAATTTACGAAAACTGAAAATTTGGAATAAAATCAAAGCTTCTGAAATCCAAGTGTGATCATCCATCATTCACACAAAGCGTATAAATAGGAAGCTCGAAACAAAACGGGCCCGAAAAAACTATGGCCCAAAAATAAAAACCCCAACGAGGATGCCAAAAAGGATTAAAAAACATGAAAATGTCCAAAAGTCATGCTTAAACAACGTTTTCTAGGTTCAAAAGTCGGTTGGACCCATTAGGGCCCTAACCACTCACTCCAGACTTCAAATCAATTGGTCGTGGGCCTCAAACAGAGACCCAAAGCAAGAGTTATCACCTTTTAAACGCAACCCCTTTTTGGTAGCCAGATCACGAGCCTCCAAAAACAATAGGGCTCAATACACCATGCCCAGGCCCCATCACAAAATAAGGGTCAATTTATAGCATTTACACAATTGAAACGAAGCAATCTATAATCTTGGTGAATAATAGTTCCTCTTAAAGCCTATACCTATTTGAATAAAAATACGAACTAAATAAAGCAACTTATATTTAACAATATTGATAAACTCGATAACTTCCCAATTTACCTTTTCAATGTACGATCAGTGCCCAAAGTTCCAAGAATTATTTAGGACTATTTTACACTCATGAAACTCCATAAATGCAAGTAGATTGTTAAAAAATACATATGATTGGTATTTTGTATACAATATAAAAAGGAAGAAGATTGTGCTGCATTAAAATTTTCTACTATGTATGGGCACCCCAAATGCATGATATGCATAGTTAATTAGACGACGGTTCAAATGCAACATATGCTATTTGTATAACCAATACGACCTAATAAATTGAGAAATTTACCAAATAACGAGGGTAATATTATGATCTGGTTATTTATGGAAATTTATTAGAATTCATTTACTATAATCAACAAGTTATACTAAGAACACTACGAAAAAAATGACTTTCTCCTATAAAAATTATCCAGAGAAATTTCCGTTGGTAATTACCCATGGATCACCCAGAAAATACTAGTGGTTCGGTAAAATCCGATGTTTTTCGAGAAAATACGAACAGATCACCCAGAGAATCCCCGGGTAATTTGTCACTAGTTTGAATTACCCACCAGTAATTTAATTAGCAACCAAATTTTGTGACGGTTTTGTGAGGATCAATCACCATTTAGCAACAGATTTCCCAGAAAAATGTCCCTAGACAAAAGTCTTTCGTTTAGTAGTGGAAGCAATCAAGATATGTATGAAACCATATATTTGGTAGATTAAATGAATGGTTGAGAATAGGCTGCTTCCTATTATAAGGATGGTGTTATTTTGCAGGTAATGATACTAGCAGAACTCAAAGGATGGGTATAATTGTTTCGGTCATTTTCGTGATAATAACTATACCCATTGGCTTGTTCATAGTACGGAGGAGAAACAATACACTTACACGAGATCTTAATAGTAAGTTCCAAAACTACTACTTATTTTCTTATTTGCTTGATGAAGACACTTGAACCTGTAATAAAATTGCTTCCCTCATAACTTTTTCCCAAAACTCAAGAATTCGTACTTGGTGCCTGAAAGGATTATACGATATAAGAGCGTGTCCAGTCTTGGACTTGTTTTCCATGTCAGTTTTCTCTTTTTGCCACATCAGCTTTCTCTTACCAAAGTTCTTGCATAGCTTTTGTTCTATTGTCACCATACTATAGATAGTTAAACCTTAGATTCTATGAATTTCCACAATCTTATGTGGAATTCTTATAAGAACAACTATCTTGATAATAAAGAACAAAGGGATAGATGTCATAAAAAAATGATATTTGACCTTTAGGATCTCATCCAACAACCCATAGTAGAAAGAATAGTACTCGTGTTTTTACACATACTCCATCTTGATGCGTGGGCTTCCCATCCCCATGGATGTTTTTATATGCATGTATAATTTGTAACTATTAAAAAAATGTCCCTTATGAAACCGAACATAATGTTGCTGTTCTTATGCCAAAAATTTAAAGTGATGAGTATTTTTTTTTATAGCTACAACAAGTTGTGAGGACTGTATCTATGTGGTGAGGACTGTAACATCGAGTTTTCTAGTTTAGATTCAAGCACCCATCACATATCATGTGCTTAATATTAATTACACTTTCGTAGGGTGATTAATTACTAGCATTGTAGATGCTAGCTGGTGATCATGTGCTTGTGCTTGTGCTTATGGAGGGATTTTGGTGTATGATGAGTACAGGCTGAATCCTTAGCGCATGTACATATTTATGCTAAAGAATTGAATGCACGTTAGTAAATATTTGTATGGTTCTTATAATTTAACTTTAAACATATCTAATGGTTTATCTTATGCACATGATAACAAATATGAAGAACTCATGCACTAATAGCTAGAAATACCTAATAGTGTCTAATCGAACACTCAAGTTCACTTATTTTAGGATGTGTGCTTGAATGAGTAACGTATGATGAACCATTGTGTAACCACAATGAGAAAATCTACATATTATCTTATAAATACATTTCATGTTGCTTTTTTTTTACATGTGTTAGGTCAAATTATGGATGGTAACATCGTTGAATCATTGCACTATGATTTCCATACCGTCCGAATAGCAACAAATGACTTCTCTGAAAATAATAAGCTCGGGCAAGGCGGATTTGGACCCGTTTACAAGGTACATGGAATACATATCCATGCAAGAAGCTATGCAATATTTTTCAACTACAATTTTTGTGTTACATTATTTTTATATAAACAAATGTTGTCTATTTAGGGTGAGCTTCGAAATGGACAAGCAATAGCCGTAAAGCGGCTATTGAGGGATTCTCGACAAGGCGAACTAGAATTCAAGAATGAGGTCTTATTAGTCGCAAAACTTCAACATCGAAATTTAGTGAGGCTAATTGGTTTCACCTTAGAAGGGACAAAAAGACTTCTTATATATGAGTTTGTGCCGAATGCAAGCCTTGATCAATTTATATTTGGTAGTCTACTTACTACACATTCCTTTACTACGTTTTTCTTTATCTTTTTTTAAAAGAATATTATTGCTCATATGGAATTCTTGCTCAACTTGTAGATCCAATTAAGCGTACACTTCTTGATTGGAATACACGCTACAAAATCATAGGAGGTGTTGCTCGAGGACTTCTTTACCTCCACGAAGACTCACGTCTAAAGATAATCCATCGTGATCTCAAAGCCGCTAATGTCTTGTTAGATTCAAAAATAGATCCCAAAATTGCAGATTTTGGCATGGCACGATTGTTTAACCATGAAGAAATTGAAGGAAACACAAATCGAATTGTTGGAACCTTGTAAGTCTATATACCACCATCAAATGAAAATATATGATTGAACTCCTTTACTAGTTTTTATTCAATATATGGATGAAACAACCTATCAAATTGCATCACTAATTAATATTTTGTAGAGGGAAACTATTTTAGTCTAATATCCATTCGTTGTATACCATTGTACAGTGGATACATGTCACCTGAATACGCCTTGCATGGTCAGTTCTCGGTTAAATCAGATGTCTTTAGCTTTGGAGTGTTAGTGCTAGAAATAGTAACAGGTCAAAAGAATCAACGTTTTCGAAATGGGCAGGGTGTGGAAGGCCTTCTTACCTATGTAAGTATCCTACTATACTCTTTGAATTTTAAATTATATATGTATATTCCATAAAAAAGTTAATCTCAATATTTCAGGCATGGAAAAGCTTGCAAGAGGGAACTGTGTCAAATATGATAGATCCAACATTAAAGGAAAGATTTGGTTCATTGCATGAAATGGTCAGAACCATCCACATTGGTTTATTGTGTGTTCAAAATAATGTTGTTGACAGACCAACAATGGCTGAGGTTGTTCATATGCTTAAAAGTCTCTCTCTTGCTCTCCCAGCACCATTCGAGCCCGTGTTTTATATGCATAGTAGTGTTGATGCCCATATGCCAAACCTCGTCGAATATAACAATTTAGGGAAAAGTACTATAGGATCACAACTTTCAGTAAATGATGTTACGGTAACAGATATAGTTCCTAGATAGTCTTGAAGAATCCATTTGATATTACGATTGAACATTTACCAATACCATTTAGTATGGAGCAGACCATTTTCCCCGTTAGAGCCTCTGAAGCTAATGACATATGAATCACTATAATAAAACAATTGTACATGTGCCCGTTTTGGAAGGTTATATTGCCTCGACAGAGAGTGGTCTCAGGAGCTCTTGACTGTCATACAGATTTCGATGGATAGTCAATGTTAGAAGTTGTTATTTTGTATATAAGAAATAATAAATTGTAAAACCTACTCTTTTACTTCTCCACACTGCTGTTTGAGACATTGCAACTAGTCTTGCTATGTACAGTTAGTTATTAATCTACTAGCCTATACAATTGAATATTACAATGAAGTTTGCAATATTAATGTGCTCTTTAGTTTAGGGTAATGTTGCTCTTTGACAAAAGATTAACTCGATGAAGACCCGGAAGTCAAGATCCATTTAGATTTAAAATGCTTGAGTAATAGTAGTCACAACACAAACCCCAAATCATCTTTTTAGATAGATAATCTAGTTAAAAATTATTGTACTTATTCTGAAAATACAATTTCCAATATCTTCGCTTTCAAGTCTTAGAATGGTATTTTTAGGCTTTTATCTAACACCAATAGGGAACCATGAATAAATCTAATGCAACTTTGATAACAAGAATATGAATATATAGAGTAGTACTAAAGATGTATGTAACAAAGTAGAATACTAGCTTTTAAAGATTTTAAAATGAACAATAAGCGACTAGAATAGCTGGACGTGGCTAACAACCACTCATTCCATCTTCATCGCATTAATTACCATGACCCTCCTGAATTGTTGCATCCACTACCACTTGTCTTTCACTTGCATCCAAGCCATTAAACTTGCTAAGAGTAAATTATTCTCCTTTAGATATACCAACTAATTGATGTCTGGTTTTCATTCTCTTGTAAATCATATTTCTGTTCTCTTTGCCATGTTGATGAATCACACTCTCAAAAATCAATCCTTGCAACATCCATGAATTAACCAACTTTATCCGATTATTTTCTACCATCTCTTGGAATATGAAAGTTCCAGTTTCTCTTAGATTGAGTAATTCAACTATATTCTAATGAACATAATGCGAAATTAATAAAAGAATCACAATTAAACTAATTAGTAACACAAGTATACATCAAAGAAGTCATTTTTCAGTCATGAATCAAAGGTTACAAACTTGAGAGGTCTAAAAATTTATATAGAGAATTTCTCTACAACACAAAGAGATTATATTACAATGGTTCACACCGATTCTAAAATATTGATCTTCTATTCATACTCTAATAATAAAGATCTAATACAATTACAGAAGAGATTATATATAAAATTACAACATGACAGTTAATTCAGTTAAGTTCTGAGTAATAAAAAACTGCCACGTATTCTAGTACCCCTTTCTGAATTGATGGTCTTGTCAACTGGCTTGGATAGAAATCCAATTTGACAAGAACTTCTTGTTCTTCAATATAAATCTAATTCTAAGTTGCCAAGTCAGACTTAAGTGTAGTCCAACCTGATCTCTTCATGCCCAGAGTTCTGACTTGCCTGGTCCAGAACTCTGACCCTTCTTCAATACTTGGCCATTTCTGAATTGTCACTTCAATTTAAGTCTGAACTAATAATCTCCCTTTTTGGGTCAAAGGAAGATTTAGGCTTTTTATCACATGAGCAAAATTTTGAAATTAGAAACCATGTTTCTCAAATTCAGCATGGCATCTATATATACTTCAGTCTTTGAACACAACTCTTCATGCCCGTGCCTTTTCTTTACCAAAAAGCCTTTGAAAAATTTCAATGTTCCATTCAAATACTTTGTTGGCACACAAAGTTTGAATAAGCTTTTCTTTTGATTTAAATCTTTGTATACAAACTTAGGCTCAAGTTCACTCAATAAAGTACCACTGTTGTACTTCTCGATACTTCTCAAAATTTTCTTGGGAGGTGTAAAACTTACATTTTTAGCACCCATCTTGAAGCCCTTGGAAAATCTTTATTGTAAGCTTTGACTACGATTCTTTTCATAGCCTCTTTGATTGAGCTTAGTGATTTTTTGTCCTTGAAGTGTTTGTCTTCCCAAGGTGTGAGCATACCATACAAATCTAAGAGGTAATAAGAATTCATATTTGGTATGTTGGTCCCAAAGGGGTTCTACAAGAGTTTATATGTAACAGTTTTTGGGGGGTGGGGGGTTGAACACAAACACATTGTTTTTACCTTTTAAATTCGTGTATTGAAATTAAGGGATCCATACATGAACTTACAAATTGTTGTCTAAAAATATAAGATAAAGACCTAATCTAAACAATCTAAGAAAATCACTAAGTATCTTGCACAAGAAGATAAGAACAAAAGAGAAGAGAGATTTGAAGAAGCTGAAGAAGATGAAGAAGAAGAAGACTTGTAGGCGTAACCAAGAAGATGAGACGACTTCTCAACTATTTATGCCCCTACATTAAATGCACCTTAGAGGGTACAATCCATGTGGAAATTGAGAGATGAGTAGAATGCTAATACTTGTCCATCAGAGATATGGCAGGCTTTTGGCCTCTTGTAAACAATAGTTCGTACAAGGTTGGTAAGCACATTTGGAGACAAGAAAGTAGATTCGTGCATGTACCTCTCTATAGAAAGCATGGGGTATGTCTTTTCTGCAAGAGGATAAGACAAAAAACAAACTTCTCTAGCAAGAATATGATAATCTATTCTTGAGAGTTCCTTCGGCTACTGTTGGGGACTTCTCAACGATAGCTGAGTCTTGATCAAGATTCACATGTTAAGTAGGCGTTCTTGATATCTCTGAACTCAGTTTCAGATCACGATCAGTCAAGCCTCTATCTTCAGCTATATCTTCGAAAATTGAAAAGGGTTTATTTGATGTGAATTTTGCCTTTGAAGGTTATACTAATGTCTGAGTAAATTACAATGCATGTTCAATGATAGATGAACAAACTCAGTTATGATCGCTGAAACTAAAAGAGAAGAACTTAAGTATTTTCACTAAGTATAAAAAGGGTTATCATCAAAACACTAAGAGAGTTTGGATCAACAATATCCAATTATTTGATGATGACAAAGCAACATTAAAAAATTGCTAAGTATAATCAAGTAAGGATGTGGAAGTCATAACATACTTGTCCCATTTACTTTTTAAGGGATCTTTTTCAGCACTATGATGGAATGAAGCACTTCATTGAAATTTCATTAATATTTGAACTGGAGACCACAAGTAAGAATGAAATTACAAAGAGAACAAGTACTAAGCAGTGATAGTTTTAAAAACTGATAAGTTACAAAGAAAACCTATCAGTTAATATTATCAAAGGTGTGTAATCAAGTAGATTCTCCTTGATTTTTTTTTCATTTCCTTTCTGATCTTATTATCGTCATCTCTGGGACAAAGATGGAATTCTGAGACTCGCTGCAAAAGGCAATGACCTTCATAATCTATGAACATAAGTCTATGACTAGGGTTGGCATGCATCGTGTTTGGAGTGTAAGGGTCTTTATCTGGAAGAGGTAAGTTCAGCTTGATATCTAAAGAGTCTTCATATGTTTGAATAGTTCATCCATAGAGAACTTTGTTTCATGTTCGTTCTTATGGGAAGGTCCATCTTCAGTGTCAGGGATGGCCTTTCTTCAACGAGAAAGTCCTTTGTGGTAGATGAGGGACTTTAATTATTTTCGATACTCTATTGAAGAATTCGTTGAGCTTGTTTTCGATATGCTCTGTTAGGTCCATAGTATTGTATCGGAGATCACAATGTTTGAAGACATGAATAGTCAAAACATAAGGTCAACAAGGTCAACATAAAGTCAACACGAAGATGTTAATTGTAGTTTATTTTGTTGTAATAAATGGTGGTATAAACACCATGTTGTTAGTTACTTTTGTTAACTATGTACTTACATAGAAAATCTTGTAATAGATGTAGAGATAGAGTTTGTAGAGAGAAACTATCAATCTACATGATGATTTGATTTCCATTGTTGTTCTTGATTGTTATATACATTGTTACTTGATCATTGTGGGATCCACAGTTGGTATCAGAGAAGACATCAATTGATTTGAAGGAAATTTGAAATTTTCTGAAACTTTTTCGAAGAACACAAAAATGGTATTTTGGAAATTTGAATTTTATGAGTTTTTGATGTTTTTGATCATGTTTAATTAATTTGACTTTCAGATTAAATTTGATCATAATTGGTTTTATTCATCAATTTCGCGGTTTAGTTAGTCAAATTGTAAATTTTTCAAAGTTTGGGTTGAACGACTTTTTTTGAAGTTTTTGATTGATTTTGATCAAATTAGGATATTTTGATTCATACTTGATGATTTGTTCTTCATTAAAGTTGTTTGTTAATATATATTTGTGCTTAATTTCACAGTTTTAATAAGTTCGATTGAGTTTTTGAGTTTACAAATTCGAACAAATTGGTTTTTCACAAGACTATCATAGTTATCGCACGATCCATTATTCAAAGTCATCACACAACCTCTAGTTTTCGCACGATTCATTATTCAAAGTCATCGCACAACCCAAAGGAGTGAATAGTAACTCCTCGCACAATTCTTGTGCGACAAAGTCAGGTTATCACACAAGCGTGTGCGATAAACTCTAGTTATCACACAATTCTTTGGAGTGAACAGTAACTCCTCGCATAACACTTGTGCGACAACCTTCTTGTGTGACATTCTCTTTGTGCGATAACGTTTTGTGCGCCTTCATTCAAAAAAAAGTCTGGAATTTTTTAATTTTGATTTTTCAAAACTTGATTTTTTAAATTGGATTTCATATTTCATTTCCATAAATAACTTTCAAGAATTGAATTTTGTTCCGGGGTTTGAGTTTTTAGTTGCCTTTCAAAGAGTTGACTTCTTTTCAAAGTTGACTTCTTGTCAAAAGTTTCAAATCTTCTGATAATCATGTTGATTAACGATCATTCAATCAGGTAACGATGTCTTCTACTATTTTTGATTTACAAATACAGGTTTCTAATCTCAATGAAAAGATTGCAGGTTTGGAGATACGGTTAAAAAAGAAACATGCTGATATCTAAAGGTTATGCAGACAATGCATCAGCAACATGTGCAATAAAGGATAAATAGCGGTATAAAAATTTCGAACTTAAGAAAAAGATTTTTTTGTTTGAAAACATCAATGTTTTTGAGATTGAAACAAAGAATGCTGAATCTAAACTTGAGAAGGTTTTAGATATCGACAGAAAAGATTTTTAGAAAGAGAAAAATATCTTTACTGGTGAGAAAAACAAGTTTAGTTCTGAAAGAAAAGGTTTTGAAAGCAAAATCCGACCTTGTGAGATGAATATTGGTAAACTTTCGAAACAAATTTCCGATTTTGAAAAAGTTGTGGTGGTTGAAAGAAGTAAGTTTGATCTTGAAAGAAAAGATTTTGGTATAAAACGTTTGGAGCTCACCAAAGAAATTTCTGATCTTCAAAAGACGTTAAAAGATGAAAAGAATAATTTTGCATGTGAACGAAAACTTGTTGAGAAGAAGACTAAAGGATTTTTCGAACATATACCTGAAAAGAGCAAAAGTTTGGAAACTGAGTTTTGAAAGGAAACGAATGTTTTTGAGAAGGAAATTTTGAAACTTTCAAAGAAGCTATATGGATTAAAAATAGATTTTGTGGCTGGTGAGTAGAATAGAGATCTGCATTAGAACCCAGATCCCATATATTACTCAAACAATGTTGATCACAGTACAAATAATAAACAATAGCAGAAGCAGTTTAATGATCAACAAACTCAAACAATGTTGATCACAGTACTAAATGAACTTGTATTTCACTCAAGGGATAAACTATTACAATACTGATCAATACAAGTTAAGCTCTCAAATTCTGTCCTATTCAACCAACACTTAATACAAGGAACATTCTGTCTATTTATACTAAACTAGACAAGAAAGTCAAAGAGCTGGCCTATTATAATGTGACACATAGGATGGAATGTCTAACATAATTTGTTTGGCAGTTAGATTATGATTTCAAATACGTGCTTTTATCTCCATGTATACCCAGAGAAGGTTCTGTCTCTAGATGGTCTTTTGTAGAAATAGGCTATCTTCTGGAGTGTCCTTTCTGGAGAGTACACTTTGTCTTCTGTCGAAATCTGTTCATACTTTTACATAAATAATGTCTAACAATCTTCCCCTAAGTATGAAAAAAGAATTCTTAAAAGCATTAATTAAAGAAGACAAAAGTGAAAGTTCATTACATTACAGCAAATGAAATTACAAAATTTGAGAGTACAAGTAATGACTCGAACAAAGCCTCTAGAAAACACCTCTAATGATAGTGTGATAGATGCTGGTGAGTTCCCTTAGATTAAAAATGCCTTTGAGGTGCAACTCCATATGATTTTCTGCCTTTCTGACCTTTGGGTTTGTATCATCCATCTTCTGTATGATGTGCCCATGGATTATCTTCAGAATCTATGTCGTGTATTTGAACCCTTCTTGTATTCTGAAGAACCTTTTGCTAGAAGGGACACAACCCATTTCTGGTTCAGATATGATGGTACCAAATTTAAGATTATCCACACCTTCTAGATCTTCGTTTGGAGCAGTGACACATAGACGAGGTTTATGCAGATCCATAACCGTTTGGAAATCTATTTTTGCACGATGCTCAATGAATGCTTCCAAAGTCCTTTTTTAACCTCTGAATGGCTACAAAAGACTCTAACCCTTTATCTTGATTTTCTTTTAAGAATTGTCCTAGGGGCAAATAATCACATGGATTCAAAGATAGAAGGTCATTCTCTGAAAACGTACAAAAGTTGCCATTTTCTCTCCGTACAATGTACTCCATATAGGTAATTGCTTTATTCGCATATGTTTTTGACATTCATCTCACATTCATCTCATATGTTTTGACATTCATCTCATCTCACTTATGACCTTGGAAGCGTCTGGGATGTCTTTAGGTTTTGCATTGTTTAAGACATCACCAGGAATGAAATGGGTTCCTGCCTTGGTTACTGCAAAGATAGGAGTTACAAACTTTGGAACGTTGGGCATTGAGGGCGTTGATGTAGCAACCTTTGTTGTTGTTGTTGTCGTCGTCGTCGTCGTCGTCGTCGTCGTCGCTAGTACAAAAATGGTCTTAAGTGACGGTTTACTGTAGATGTATGGTAACGGTTTTTCTGGACGAAAAAATCGTCACCGTAGCTGCCGTCACTTTTGATACACTTTTGATTACGTTTAAAAAACGTTACCAAATCACATAAAAAACCATTGCCATAAGCTAAAACCGTCACCTTAAATGAACAAAAAAGTTCTTTTTTTTTCTAAAACCGTTACTGTAGCATAACATACAGTGACATTTATTTTTAAACTGTCACCGTAGCATGAGATATGTTGATGTTAATTTTTAAAAATCGTCATCGTTGCATGACATAAGTTGACATTTATATTTAAAAACTGTCACCGTAGCATGACATATGGTGACGTTTAATCTTCAAAATCGTGACCATAACTAGACATAAAATTTCGTTTATTTATAAAAACCGTTATAATATCATGGCATACGTTGACGTTTCTTTTCAAAAGCCATTACTATAACATGCGGTGATATTTACTTTTTAAAACCGTCACAATAACATGACCTACGTTTTTGTTTACATTTAAAAATCGTCATTATAGCATAACATAAATTGACGTTTATTTCTCAAAATCGTCATTGAAACACGACATACTTGATGTTTATTATTTAAAACCGTCACAATAGCATGACATATGGTGACATTTATTTTTTCGAACAATTACCATAGTAGGACATACGACGACGTTTATTTTTCAAAAGTGTTATCGTAGTAGGACATATGGTGACGCTAAGTTTAAAAAAAGGTCACTGTGGAGTAGCGTAAAATGACGTTTGTTATTCAAAATTGTCACCATATAATGACCTACAGTAATGTTTTTTTTTCAAAACAATTGTCACCGTATACTGACCTACAGTGACGTTTATTTTCAAAAAAATTGTCACTGTAAACTGACCTACAGTGACATTTATTTTCCAAAATTGTCACTGTAAACTGACCTATAGTGATATTTATTTGTCAAAACCGTCAATGTAAAATGACTTATGGTGACGCTTTTTGTCAAAATTGTTATCGTAGCATGACATACAGTGACATTTATTATTTAAAATTATCACTGTAGTATGACATACATTGACGTTTATATCCAAAAACTGTCACCATAGCATAACATATAGTAACGCCTATTTTATAGTACCATCATTGTAGTATGACATACGGTAACATGTATTTGTCAAATCCATCACGGTAACATAACATATGGTAACGTTTATTTTCCAAAAACCATCAATGTAACATGACAAAAGATGACGTTTATTTCTTAAAGTCGTTATTGTAACGTGACATACAGTGACGTTTATTTATTGAAAAGCGTCACCATAACATGATGTATGGTGATGTTTATAATTCAAAACGGTCACTCTAGCATAATATATAATGACATTTATTTTTCGAAATCGTTGTCATAAACTACCTTTTGCAAACGGTTTTGATAGTATCCGACAAAAATAGTAACTAAAAGAAATCCAAAATGATTATCAATATATAAAAAACCAATAATCTAGTATTGATAATTATACGAATCATGTATCCAAAGATGAATAACAAACAAAACTATTGTGTCAAAAAGTTTGTTTCTAAGTACCTATAATAAGCTTATGCATCATCTAAATCAATGATTTTTTTCTTAAATGTACTCCTCGTATGCTTTGGCATCTTTAGTTGATTAACAGTCGTGTACTTCTTTTTTGTCTTCTTATTTTGATTCTCTTTATGCTCATCAGAAGTTGTCTGAAGTGCCTGCATGAAAACAAAAAATTCAGCAAACCAAATAAAATTTGAAAAATTGGAAACAATCCCAAACATAAATTATGAAATGCAAGCTTAATCCACATTTCAAACAAAAACATGAAGTGATATGTATCATGTCTAAAGAACTAATAGGGGGTGTTTGGATTAGCTTATAAAAACAACTTATTACTTATTTCAGTGTGGCACCGGTGATAAGTCATTTTGAGTGTTTGGGAAAAACAACTTATCCGGTGCCAAACCGGTGATAAGTCATTTTTTAGAAAGTTAAAATTTTTAACTTATCAATTTTGATAAGGACTTTTCTAGGAAGTCAATAAGTTATAAGTTAATAAGCTAATCCAAACACCCCTTAAATCAATGTAATAATGAAAGCTACCAAAACACAACTGTCATTAGAAAATTCATAAAAACAAGTAATTAATAAATATGTTTGATGGAGGTAGATGAAGATAAGACTCAAAAGTCGTAGTAAATAGTAACCTAATTTAGTCAAAATACGCCAAACTTGATTAAATATAACAATTTCTTCTAATGGCTTTAATTATTTCTTTCTAACAACATCCTTTTGTCATTCATTTTACCCCTTTTATATGTTTCACAATATATGTTAGTTTGAGTTTCAATCTTGAAGCAAGATACACCAATGCAGTTGGTACCTTTAGCTTAATATTTGTAATATTCGTTTATCTGATCCCATGATGCATCCAACTTCATTAGACTTACACTAATCATTTAGGTTAAACATAATTAGTCTATTTTTCAAAAACTATGCTTATCTAGGCCAGATTGAAAAATTCAAGTTGGATGTTCCCATTTGTTGGTTCCTTTCCAGGGATGGTTAAAAAGCTTAAGTTGCATAAGATATAATGGAAATCAAGTATTTCTAGATAGTGGTCATCCTAAAGGCTCAACTCTTTGCAATGAATTCCTAACGTAAAAGTTGTATAAGCTATAATGGTAATTAATTATTTAATATCTTGATATCCATAGTTGGAGACATCAAGACATGCAAGATTAACATTAAAACAAATGAAGAACTAAATTAAACAAGTAACTAACCTTCGAGTCTGGAATCACAAGGTTTTTTGGCCAAGCAACAAAACTTTTATAAGCTTCTTCTACAGTGTTGTGCTCACCCGATTGGATGGGTAAAAATGCAGCTGGTTTTACTTTTTGGTCAATTGAGACTTTGTAGCAATTATCCCGAAGTGGAACCCCATACACGGTCTGTTTTGAAGATGAGCGGATGATCCTTTGTAGGAACTACCCGTAATAACGAACTTTTTGGTCTACGTACCGGAACTGAGAACATTCGAGATTATGCAGGATTATGCACGAAACGACTTATTTGAAATTAATTGCAAACCCACTTTCCGAAGATCTCTTCCTTCTCTTCGGGATCGAACGTCCCGTGTGCAACAATGTTTCTTATATTTGGATTTTCCAGTTTGCATTTTATATCCTACAAAAAATATATTCGATGTTAATAAAGTAAAGTTCAACACTAAATAAATTATAATTCGTCTAAAGAACACACCATTAGGCCTTCATTTGTCAACACTTGAGATGACATCGTCTTAGAAACAGGACCGTCCTTCCCAGATACAGGTATACAATCAATCTCTAAAGATTGTCGAGGTCTCTTTGACGATTTAGCAATGGTGTCGTCATGTATAGATCTATCGAAGTGGTTGCTTGTTTCAAGAGTTTCGTGTGAAGTTGGGAGAGCACTTGTCAAAGGATTCTAAAAAGTGTTTATAGAAATATTAGATATCGCAAGACAATTTATTAAACAATTAAATCAAATCTTTCAAACATACTTTATGATAAATTTACTTATTTGTCCTTCGAAACTCGTGTTTAATGAAGTTTCCAGATCTGTTAGTCCCATTCCATTAGAAGACAGGTGAGCTAATATAGCTTTCATGACCTTACCTTGTTCTTTAATTACATGTTCTTGATCTTTGAGCTTCTAGTCTTGGTCTTGGACCATCTTTTACAAATCTCCAACTTTTTCAGCATTCTCTCGTTTTTCATCATCCAACTGTCTTTGTAGAGTGCTATCTCTGGACGACCCTTTGCGTTTGGGAATGTTCCAGTATCGTGTTGGAGTCACTCCCTTGCCGACCCCTCTTACACGCCCAGAATGCTCTTTGCCAAACGCAAGTGTAAGAGCATCCGTGCCGTGATCAAGCTTTAGGGATCCATCTTGAATCCCCTTATCATAAGCGTCCTGTCCACAACATATATCAACAGTATGTTCGTAGAAAAAGAAATGCATTCAATAAAGTATGGATACTTACAATTTCATTTGCCTTGTCTTTGAGATCATCATTTTTCATAATCTCCGTCTTTGGTTTGACATGCCTTGCACCACATTGAAGACCGCAATGGAACTTCATCCTCAGGAATTTCTTTATTTTTTACCTAGTAATTATGAAATACACATCATTGTTGTTAAAACATCAGTCTAGGATATGGGTTGATAAGCAAAAGGTAAGGAAAACAACAATTTAGAAAGAGCATTACCAATTTTTCTTTGAGTCCTACGTATCCGGCTCGTCCCAACCGATGTGGGTACTTGTGCTTTGCACGTGATTTTTTTGCTGACTCGGATACACCCTTAAATGAAAAAAAATGAAATAATTATTGCAATATAAGAAATAAATAGAAAATGATGATAAACATAAAACTAATTGTGCATTGTATAACCTTGAATTGATGTGAAAGTGTGTGTTCAACAAATTTGTCCCAATCAGTTTGAGTCACGAACCCGTATTTGTTTGGTTTAACTTTCAGTTTTGAAGGTTTACCGATGTTGGGCAGTATAAACTGGTTGTACATTTTTTATCGAAAATCGCGCAAGGCATCAGCAAAATCATGCATCATGCGTTTTTTCATCCTCACGTCGATTACATAAAATTGCTACCATAACATCAAATCACATGTTAGTTGCGAATAATTAATAGACAAATAAACGATAAAATAATATTTACATTGAATAAATAAACAAGTAGAACATACCGTTACATTCAACCACATTAGATCCTTCGTATCCTTGGAAACATCCTTCCATCGCAATTCCGTAAGCCCAACCTCCTTCCGGGCCAAGTCACCCAAACAACTAGATATTTATGGTCTATACTTCCCCTTAAATTTACCATTCTTATCAAATTCGATCACATGTTTCACCCCTTTAGAGTCTTCATAATCCTTATGTAGTTTGAGACATCGTGTCAAACCTCTAACCCATTTACTTTTAGTTGATATTTCTTCTGTACTGTCGTCTTGTGCAATTTCCATTCTTTGTTCTTGTTCATTCCCCATGATGTTAGTGTCTTCGCCAGAGTATACGACAAACACAAAGTAGAAAATATTATATTTGTATAAAACAAAGAAATCATGTATACCATGAAACAAATGGAAAAGCAAGTGTTACGTGTGTGTGTGTGTGTAAATTTGAGTATCACAAAACAAGTCAGTAGTGTGTATGTGTGTCATAAGCGTGTTTGTAGTGCAATACAACAACAAGTCGCAACCACAAGGGGTTATCCCTATGACTTGGGGCTGCATCAATTATCCCTATGACTTGGGGCTGCATCAATAGTGATCGGTCGTTAAAGTATATTTTATTTTATCATCAAACATCCCCTCTTTATTGAATTAAAGTGGTAAAACAGAACTACGTTAATGTGTTTTTGTATTTTGATAGGTTCAGAACACTAGGAAAAAAGACGGTGTTTTACGTCATTCGCAGACTCACAAGCATGGAGCGCAATAAATCACGAATTCCCCGAAATTGCTAATGATCCAAGAAATTTACGACTAGGCATTTCGGCGGATGGAGTTGACGTAAACCGAGGAAATAGACATCATAGTGTATGGCCAGTTTTAACTGTGATTTACAATCTTCCACCGTGGTTGTGTATGAAAAGAAAGTTTATCATGCTGTCACTACTAATATCAGGTACGCCTTGTAATGACATTGATGTTTTTTTTTTTGGTTGATGATCTGCAGTTATTGTTCGAGACGGGAGTTGAAACGTATGATGCATATGCACAAGAGATGTTCACTCTACGTGCAGTTGTTTTATGGACAATCAATGATTATCCTGCTCTTGGTACACTATGTGGTTGCCCTTATAGCGGATCAAAGGTTGTGTACTGTGTCGGGAAAAAACTTATTGTGTTAGACTTCCCTTCTCAGGCAAACAGAGTTACGCTGGTCATAGAAGATGCCTACCATATGATCACCCGTTTAGAAGGAAAAAAAAGGCGTTCAATGGAAAACAGGAGTTAGACATTGCCCCGATGCCTATGAGCGGGGAAGAAATATATGAGGAGGTAAAATCAATTGAGAATTTGTGGGGAAAAGGAGTGAAGGATACGAAAATGGAACTCTCGCAGGCTTGAACGGGAAGAGGTGGAAAGATAAGTAGAATCAAGACAAGGTCAAATAAAGGAAACAACAAAACCACATATTGGAAGAAATACAACATATGGCAACGACGCCTCAGGTATTGGCGTTACAATTCTGTTCAACATTCTATAGACTTCATGCACGTTGAAAAGAATGTGTGTGTGAGTCTTATCGGAACATTGCTACACATGTCAGGGAAGACAAAAGATGGATTGGAGGCTCGGATGGACTTGGTTCATTTTGGGTTAAGACCATAGTTGGAACCAAAGATACAAGGCAATGGAACAATACTCCCTGCAGCGTGTTACACATTAACCAAGGAGGAAAAAGACAGGTTCTGTGAAACATTATATGAGTTAAGGGTTCCACAAGGGTATTGTTCAAATTTTGCTAGTTTGGTGAGTCGAAAAGATCGCAAGTTGATTGGCCTTAAATCACATGACTATCACATGTTGATGCAACAGTTTTTGCCAATTGTGATACGATCAATCATGCCAAAAGCCACGAGATACGCTATTATCAGGTGTTGTTTCTATTTCAAATCAATATCTTGCAATGAACTCAATGTGGAAGAGCTAGATAAATTGCAGGAAGAACTATGTGTGACACTATGCTTGCTTGAGAAATACTTTCCTCCATCATTTTTTGATATCATGGTTCATTTAACTGTGCATCTTACGAGGGAAGTGAAATTATGTGGTCCTGTATGTTTTCGGTGGATGTATCCATTTGAAAGATGTATGAAAGTTATTAAAGGGCATGTGCGAAATAAAAACAAACCGGAAGGATGTATTGCCGAAGAGAATGTTGCGGAGGAGACAATTGAGTGTTTGGGTGAGTACAAAAGAAGCATGAAGACAATTGGTATTCCACCAGACATGCATGATACCTTTGACAATGGTGAAGATGCTAATTCTAATAACGAGGGAAAACCAATTTCATCCGGTAAATTGATGAAAGTTTGTCCTGAACTATTGTCGAAAGCGCATTTCTATGTAATGCAGAATACACCTGAAGTTGAGCCTTATATCGAGTAACTATTAGTTATTCATTTACCTTTTCATTTTTCCTACTTTTTTGAATATTCATTATGACATTCATCATTGTATTTTTTAGACAACACATGACCTTTTTGAAAGAGCAACATCCTGCTCAACGACAAGCATGGCTGGAAAAAGAGCATAGTAAAACGTTTGGAAAATGGTTACAAAATCAGGTAAAGAGTTTTTACAAAATGTTATTTTTGCTCTATTATTTTTATTTTGAAGTGATGTCTAATTCCTAGCTATAATGAATTCAGGTTGAGAAAGAGTTGGCAGTCAATAAAGAAATTATTGAAGAGACATTAAGGTGGATATCACATGGCCCATACACCGGGGTGGTGAAATACAATGCATACCACATCAATGGATACCTTTTTCGCACAAAATCTCATGAAGGTAGAATTTACCAGAATAGTGGGGTTAGTGTAGAGGAGGCGGACATGCACATATGCAAAGATGGTGTAAGCTATGCTCAAGCGTTTTATTACGGTGTTCTAAAAGAGATATGGGTTCTAGATTATCATACAAGAAAAGTTTCTCTTTTCAATTGTGATTGGGTTGACCATAGACACGGGGTCAAAAAAGATGGTCTTGGCTACACCTTGGTTGAACTTGATAGGTTAGGACATAAGGATGATCCTTTCATTTTAGCATCGCAAGCTAGGCAGGTATTTTATGTGAAAGACCAACTTGATATGAAAAAATTTATTGATTTTATGACACCTCCCAAAAATTACAGAGATGCCTATGCTGATGTCGACGAGGAATTTAGTACAGTAATACTTCCTCAGAACGATAATATATTGCCACACGTAGATCTACTTGATTTGGGTAAGGAATCCCGAGATGGTTACTTTCGGACAGACTGTCGAGGTATAATTGTACGTAAAGCAAATTGACCCGCTCATGTAAGGTGGTAAGTGCTTAAAGGTAACTAACCATGGTTAGTAATTTTTTTCTCTTTTTCTTGAATTGATTTATTAAACAATATGTATAATTTAGTGTATTTATTTCTTTTTTCTTGTATACATTAGCATATTGCCATATTACATATTGTTGTCTTAATGAATCTTTACTTGCATAGTTTTGGTCTTGTTTTCATATTCGATCATTCTTCTTTCACAGTTATGGATTATAAAGAATCACGACAACAAAGGATACACGTGCTATGCCCTTGCTGTTACTCGCTCCAGCCTACTCTCACCCCTTAGTAAGTCATGCTTTTTTATGCTTTTTTGATCTTATAGGGTTTAGAAAGTCTCAAATTGTTTAGATATGTTTGGTTGTTGACTTAATGTTCAAAATATTTAGTGATATTTTATAATCTTCTATAGTAGCAACATGTTTAAAAAAAATTAACATCCTTTTAAAGCAATAACATACAATCAAAATGATCTAATATGCATATAAACAATACATACATTAGGAAGTACCCAATAACCAAGTGGTAATGGAAAAACAAGCAGGGTCAGTCAAGTAGTTGCTTGCTACTTGTCCAAACTAGATTACACCTAAACTTTGTGCCATAGCCTTTAGACATTTAACCAGTCACTTGTTTAATATGTGCATACAATGTGCCTTCAAACTACTCTTGTTCAAAATAAGTTTAACAAAATTCTCATAACTTACGCTATCCTGGGAATGGGGTGAGGACCCCAATCCTATTCCCGTCCCGTACTATACCCATATGGAGTGATTAATCTTATGGTAAATCAAAGACTAATTCATAGTTGTTTAATTTGTTTTAGTTGTACAATACATAATTGGGCAACATTCAGTCGAAGTCAAAACAAGGTTTAGAAGCAAGTGACATATGCTTTTGTGTGTGTATGTGTAAATTTGAGGTAACAAAAACAAGTGAGTGATGTGTGATAAGCGTAGGTAGCTAGTCCGAGACAACAACAAACCGCAACCACAAGGGTTGTCATATGTCTTGGGGTTGTACCAACAGCAAAACAACATCCATAAGGAGTTGCACATGGTGCATAAGGGTTGCACCCACAACAGGATAGTAGCCAAAAAGGTTATGTGAGTGACCATGGTTGCATCGGTGGCAGTCATGTGATGTCATGGTGCTTCATCGGTCTTTTACTCTAGTATATTGACTTTGGTTAGGTGAGTTTGAGTTTAACTGTTCAAGTGAGTTTGATTCTATGGCACATAAAGTAGCTTGGGACATAAAAAGATTTTGATATTTGAGACACAATGTATTCAGTTGCATTTAGTATTCGGTAGAAGTCAAGACAAGGTCTAGAATCTGTATGTGGACTTGTTGCTCATGTTCATCTCAATAAGGTTTTTATTATATGTATACACACATACATGTGTGTGCATAATCGTTGTTTTCAAGTTAGTTTGTATTAATTTTCACATTGTTTTCCTTCTAATTTTTGAGCAGGCGTTGAAAGAATCAAATATTAGCGCATGGAAGATGATCCTACAAAACTTGACCACATCTTCAACTCCGTTCGGAAGATGTAAAGATTCGAACAACTTTTTGGAAATTAAGTTTATCTAGCATGTTTGTTATGCTTATATATTTGTTTAATTTGTTTTTATTTGATTCACTTTGTGTCATGGTTGTGTTTTTTTGTTTCATTGGTTGGGTTTTTGTGCTATTATACAGGTTTTGGAAATGTTTAATATATAGCAGTTATGCTGTCGAAATTTTTAAAAAATACTTGGTACTTTGTATGTCATGAATTGTTTGTGATACGAAATATCATAGACTTTTGTTTTTTTTACAGTTAAAAACAATTTTAATTTTTTATGTTATAGGAAGCATAGTAGCAATAAAACTTAAAAGCTCTAAGTTTGTTATTTAGTCCATAAACATTCATAAATTATTATGTTTGTATTATTTCTTGGATTGTAAAAAAAATTAGGTGTATAAATACGTAAATTTAAAATGGTAAGTTTGTAATTTGTTAATCTTTAGCAAATAATTATTAGACTATTATTTAATTTGAATTACAATAAATAAATATTATAGTTTTATAGAAGATGGGCAAAATGGCCCGAAACAGTCCTGGGTCGAGCTTTTTTTTTATTCAACTACAGTTGTCCATGTTCATACCAGAAAATCTAACTGGACCAGACTAGACTTGTGGTTCTAGTCCGAGTTCTTTTTCTTTATGATTTTTTGTTGACCAAAAATGTGTTTTAAACATTAAAGTTATGTACCAAAACACAGAAAATTAGAAGAATGGTTTCTTTAGAAACAAACGTATCCAAAATGACATGACAACCTGAGGCTTGGACCGGCGTGGTTTTTTGGATTGTTTGTGTCCACCATTACTACATACGACATATAATGACGGAAATTTTTGAAAACCGTTACTATAAAATGACCTACGATAACATTATTAAAATCTTCACTATAAAATGACATACGTCAACATTTTTCATTCAAAATTGTCACAGTAAATGACATTTATCATTTAACACAAAGCGAGAACACAAGCCTTGATTTTTCTTTTGGGATGCTGTTTTTTATGTCCTCGAGGCCTCGTGCAAAATTTCGGCCAAAACCGACTCCGTTTGGGCCTCCTACAAAAATTCCGCTTCCTCAAATAATCAATGTTTGTTCCTGTTACTTTGCTTTTTGTTCATAATGTATATATAGGTGGTACCATAGGGTCTGGTGCCTCCCTGTGCCGCGACATGTGAACGAAAGGGCCACGGCGCGAGAGGCTGGTCGAAACTATGGGAAAATCACCATGCCAAGCCTCACCGGACCATTCAATTGGTAGGAGCGACGGGCGGTGTGTACAAAGGGCAGGGCGTGGGAAATGGGCCGAATTCTCGTGATCGGGACACGGCGTGCGGGAACGAGCGACCAAGGGCCGAGGAACGGGCAACGAGCGAGCAAGGGCTGAAGAACGGGGCACGACGTGTGGGGAACATGCAACGCCTGGAAACGTGGCATCGCAGACGCACGGGGCACGACCAAGGCAAGTTGCCTTGGTTTGTTTGGATTCCTTGGCATGTTGGCTTGGTTTGCCCGAACGACGTTACCGAGGTTACGGATCCATTTTGCCGACTTCCCTTGCCTACATTGTTCCATCGACCAAACGCTGTTCACCTTGGAGACTTGATGCGGTTATAAGTACGACCGGGCGTGGGAGGCACTCGGTTCTCCGGATTTTCAAGGGCCGCCGGGGTCGCATCGGACACCGCACGACGTGCGGTGCTCGTCCAGCCGCTGGACCCTACCTCAAACTGAGTCGATTCCAGGGTGGGCCACGACCAAGCCACAACACGATGATCTCGGCCACGACCAAGCCACGGCACGATGATCTCGGACACGGCACGAGGAAACCAAGTCGCGGCACGAGGATTCTCGGCCACGACACGAGGAAACCAAGCCATGGCGTGGGAAATGGGCCGAATTCTCGTGATCGGGGCACGACGTGCGGGAACGAGCGACCAAGGGCCGAGGAACGGGCAATGAGCGAGCGACGCGATGCGTGACGCCCAGGCAGACCATGGCCTAGTTCCTCGCACGTCGCTCGTTTTCATCGTGCCACGACTTGTTTTTCTCATGCCATGGCCTTGTTTTCTCGCACGTCGCTCGTTTTTATCGTGCCACGACTTGGTTTTCTCGTGCCATGGCCTAGTTTCCTCGCACGTCGCTATGATGTTATCCCATGCTAATATATACAGAGCGTAGGCTTGCTTTGAGCACTCTAATTTCTTCAAAGTAACAACGTCGGTAGCACGACCCGGCCAATTAAGGCAGGGAGCGCATCGCCGACAGAAAACCAAGCCGTGGCACGATAGAAACGAGCGACGTGCGAGGAAACAAGGCCATGGCAAGAGAAAAACAAGTCGTGGCACGATGAAAACGAGCGACGTGCGAGGAAACTAGGCCATGGCACGAGAAAAACAAGTCGTGGCACGATGAAAACGAGCGACGTGCGAGGAATCTAGGCTATGGCACGTGAAAACCAAGCCATGGCACGATGAAAACGAGCGACGTGCGAGGAAACTAGACCATGGCAGGAGAAAACCACGCCGCGTGCGGGGAAACTCGGCCACGACACGAGGATACTGGGCCACGGCACTCCAAGCTGCGTGCGGGGAAACTCGGCCACGACACGACGAGAAAACCAAGCCGCGTGCGGGGAAACTCGGCCACGGCACGAGGATACTCGGCCACGACACGAGAAATCCAAGCCGCGTGCGGGGAAACTCGGCCACGACATAAGGATACTCGGCCACGACACGAGTAATCCAAGCCGCGTGCGGGGAAACTCGGCCACGACACGAGAAATCCAAGCCGCGAGCGGGGAAACTCGGCCACGACACGAGGATACTCGGCCATGACACGAGAAAACCAAGGCGCGTGCAGGGAAACTTGGCCACGGCACGAGGATACTCAGCCACAGCACGAGAAATCCAAGCCGCGTGCGGGGAAACTCGGCCACGACACGAGGAAACTCGGCCACGACACGAGTAATCCAAGCCGCGTGCGGGGAAACTCCTCCACGACACGAGGATACTCGGCAACGGCACGAGTAATCCAAGCCGCGTACGGGGAAACTCGGCCACGACACGACGATACTCGGCCACGACACGAGTAAACCAAGCCGCGTGCGAGGAAACTCGGCCACGACACATTGATCTCGGCCACGGCACGAGGAAATCAAGTCGCGGCATGATGATCTCGGCCACGGCACGAAGAAACTCGGCCACGACACGTTGATCTCGGCCACGACCAAGCCACGGCACGATGATCTCGGCCACAACACAAGCCATGGCACGATAATCTCGGCCACGACCAAGCCACAACACGATGATCTCGGCCACAAACAAGCCACGACACGATGATCTCGGACACGGCACGAGGAAACCAAGTCGCGGCACGAGAATTCTCGGCCACGACACGAGGAAACCAAGCCACGGCGTGGGAAATAGACTGAATTCTCGTGATCGGGGCACGGCGTGCGGAAACGAGCAACCAAGGGCCAAGGAACGGGCAACGAGCGAGCAAAGGCCGAGGAACGGGGAACGACGTGCGGGGAATGGGCAATGATCTCGTGAACGATGCACGTCCCGCAAGCCGATCGTTTTTATCGTGCTTGGCGGGTCGGTACTAGTCGGCACGACCTGGCCAATTTAGGCCAGGAGCGCATTGCCGACAGAAGGGACGAGTAAACTGGTGCACACCTGAAGGCGGACCGGCCGACCCAACCCAAAGTCCAACTACGAGCTTTTTAACTACAACAAGTTAAATATACGCTATTGGAGCTGGAATTACCGCGACTGCTGGCACCAGACTTGCCCTCCAATGGATCCTCGTTAAGGGATTTAGATTGTACTCATTCCAATTACGAGACTCGTTTAAGCCCGGTATTGTTATTTATTCTCACTACCTCCCCGTGTCAGGATTGGGTAATTTGCATGCCTGTTGCCTTCCTTGGATGTGGTAGCCGTTTCTCAGGCTCCCTCTCCGGAATCGGCGGCCATAGCTCGGGCTATTGATATGCCCGTGGAGATGCCGTCGCGTCGATCGTGGTTGGCAGCGCGCGCACGATCTTGGAGTGCTTCGACACATGCGCGCTCCCGACACCGGCCTGCGGGCACCCCATTCGGCCCATCTTGAAACACGGACCAAGGAGTCTGACTGGTTCCCTCCGAAGTTTCCCTCAGGATAGCTGGAGCCTGGGTGCGAGTTCTATCGGGTAAAGCGAATGATTAGAGGCATCGGGGGCGCAACGCCCTCGACCTATTCTCAAACTTTAAATAGGTAGGACGGCGCGGCTGCTTCGTTGAGTCGTGCCACTGAATCGAGAGCTCCAAGTGGGCCATTTTTTGTAAGCAGAACTGGCGATGCAAGTTGATGGGTAGGCTGCTGATTCTTGTTCGAAGCACGGCGGTTGCCAAGCCTTGCTAGTGACCTAGTGCCTAGGACATGGTGATGTGGGTTACACATTGACACTCTTCGAATTGACGGCTACTTTTATATGCTAACGGGCAGTCCGCTGATCCTAGTTCGAAAGCACGACCGGTTGCGCACGCTGAGGTCAGTAACCGGACGTGCTTAGGATGACATGGTGACGCGGGTCACGCATCGTGGCATGACGGATTCATGGTTACGTGTTTCTCTTCACATCGTTCGGTGCATTCTGGGGGTTGGTTTGGCTTTTGGTTGCTCGCTTGGCCTTCGTTCTTGGCGGGTCGCTACTAGTCGGCCGGCTTTCGGGAATGTCGACCATAAAGGCCAGTAACCGGACGTGCCTAGGACGACAGAGTGACTAGGCCATGACACGAAAAAAACAAGCTGTGGCACGATGAAAACGAGCGACGTGCGAGGAATCTAGGCCATGGCACGTGAAAACCAAGCCGTGGCACGATGAAAACGAGCGACGTGCGAGGAATCTAGGCCATGGCACGTGAAAACCAAGACGTGGCACGATGAAAACGAGCGACGTGCGAGGAAACTAGACCATGGCACGAGAAAACCACGTCGCGTGCGGGGAAACTCGGCCACGGCATGAGGATAGTCGGCCACGGCACGAGAAAACCAAGTCGCGTGCGGGGAAACTCGGCCAGGGCACGAGGATACTCAGCCACGACACGAGAAATCCAAGCCTCGTGCAGGGAAACTCGGCCACGGCACGAGGATACTCGGCCACGGCACGAGGATACTCGGCCACGGCACGAGAAAACCAAGCCGCGTGCGGGGAAACTCGGCCACGACACGAGGATACTCGGCCACGGCACGAGAAATCCAAGCCGCGTGCGGGGAAACTCGGCCACGGCACATGACACGACGATCTCGGCCACAGCACAAGCCATGACACGATGATCTCGGCCACGACCAAGCCACGGCACGATGATCTCGGACACGGCACGAGGAAACGGCACACGGCACGAGGATTCTCGGCCACGGCACGAGGAAACCAGGCCACGGCGTGGGAAATGGGCCGAATTCTCGTGATCGGGGCACGACGTGCGGGAACGAGCGACCAAGGGCCGAGGAACGGGCAACGAGCGAGCAAGGGTGCCAAACTGCGCGCTAACCTAGAACCCACAAAGGGTGTTAGTCAATTTAGACAGCAGGACGGTGCTCATGGAAGTCGAAATCCGCTAAGGAGTGTGTAACAACTCACCTGCCGAATCAACTAGCCCAGAAAATGGATGGCGCTTAAGCGCACGACCTACACCCGGCCGTCGGGGCAAGTGCCAGGCCCTGATGAGTAGGAGGGTGCGGCCTTGCCGCTAAAATGAAGAGGTGAGCACGCGTGGACGTTGTTGCGCGAGCAGACAGCCAACCACCCGTAACAAACCAAACACCACCCATGCACCTTTGCCTTGCTTTGCCAGCACGATGTTGCCCGTTCCTAGCACATCTTAGCTTGGCATCCTAGCACGTTGCCGACAGAAGGGACGAGTAAACCGGTGCACACCTGAAGGCGGACCGGCCGACCCAACCCAAAGTCCAACTACGAGCTTTTTAACTACAACAACTTAAATATACGCTAGTTGCTTGTCGAAACCGTTTTGGGGCATAAGACTTGTGTTTTTTTTCACAAGTGTTGTGAAAATGCCTCTAAGTATGGGGACTTAGCCTCCGACGAAAGGGCCGTAAGGAAATTGAGGGGGACGCGCTTTGGGGGGGAGGGACGTG